>WWET01000967.1:232626-247133 GCA_011038615.1 Limnodynastes dumerilii
ACGCGACAATTAACTGATCGGTGCCACTATCATATAGTGTGAAGCCAGCTACTGTAGAGTAAACCCTATAGTATATTACATACCTCCTGTGGGTTTCCAAGGGCTTCTCCGAGCATCTTTTCAATATTTCTCATTATTGCCACCTTTTGGTGAGCTTTAAGAGGGTATTCTATTCTTTTTGGAGTTGGTGCACCCTAAGTGACAGCAAAATACAAATATTACAGTTATTAACACAAAACAATATTTTGGTTTCTATTAAAATAATACAATAACACAAAAAATAGATGTTAGCATGTTGTGTAAGGCTACAATTTCTTTTTTATAGAATGTTAATGTCTACCGAGTTTCTAGTCAGTGGCTACTTTTTTATAATATAGTCATAGAAATAATGTGAGTCAGTCACACACAGATATTGTAAACAGTAATATTTGCACTTTCTATATTGAAATGTATACAGTGAAAAAAGAATTCATAAGATTCAATACCCTTCATCACAGAATAAAACATACAAGACAGCCAACAAATATAGAAACGAATATACCTTGTACCAGAAATTAACGGTAATTGTTGTCCCTCCATCCAATAGCGACTCAATGTGGTGCCACCTGTAAAGATAAAAAAACAATAAAACAAATCAATTTAAAGTGGACTGCAACTATAACATAATTGCTGGTCTAGTGATCATTGAGTCATTCTTTTGTAGATCACAGTTCTCTAATCCCTAGTATAGCTGTGTAAATGACAAGCAACCTTTTATTAGTTCATTCTGTTCGATGTGTGAATTTCAGGTTTCTAGACTGGACTGCCAACCTTGCATTCCATGGAACACACACTGCTGCTGAGAGCATGGTATGTGCACAACAAATGAACCACACCTTAAACCAGAGCACACCTTGGCATAGGCGCTACATGGCTTCAAGCAGGTCTTGAGTGGCATTTGTAGCATAAGATCACCCTTGAATCCTGAGGTTACAGTAGTAACAAATTTTGGCTTGTAATGTGGAGTATCTAGACCTATACCATGTAGAGTGCTGGTTTATCCATTTAGATTACCAAATAAAGAAATAGGATAAGCAACCGGGAGAGAATGGAAGAAAAGAACACTACTCAGCTGAAGGCAGAGGCATTAAAGGCAGCCATAAGCAAGATGGCCTTTCCTGAGCAAGTAACCAAATACAAGTATTATTTCAAACGTCTTACCAGTACATTGGAATATAGAGAACGTCACCAGGACCCACCACTGTCTCATAACCAACAACGTTCCTGAAATTAGGAAACCGCTCTAGATCAGGGTTATCAAAGTCCACCTACAGCAGAGGGAAACAAACTTTTAAGCATGACAGTCAATAAAGCCTGGATTCAGTCAGTCCTTCTCAACATTAGTTACAACTTTGCAGACTAGGATGTTAGCAATGTACTGAAGGCTTTTCTCTGCATTATAAGCATTTTTACTGTTCCCAAGACCACAGGAAAGCCATGTAGACTAGATGTAGTAGGTGCAGTCACGCTCACCGCAGAACGACCCAAAAAATCCAGGTTTCTAGAGATTGATACGCATGATAATAAATCAAGGGCGCTATGGCTAAACATCATGGACCGTGTTCACAGATCCGTTTTTAAAAGTACGCAATTATACGCACGCACGTAGCAAGCCAACACCCACCAACGGCCATGACACTCCCCTCTCCCAGCCGTGCAATCGTAGACTTACACCTCCATAGACTATTCTGTTCTTTACCTGTGCACTTACGTGCGTATATGTCTACCGTGCCTGCGATTCTTTATAGCCGCGCCTTCAAGCGTTCGTTTAAATGCCTCACCCCACCCACTTTCATGATCATTTTCAAGTACGTATTTTTACCCCGCCCATTCGTACGTCTGTCCCCAAATGCGATTCACATGTCCGTGCGTGTATTCTACATAACTTACGTATAGTTACTACGCATGCGCAGTTACACCGTACCTAAAGATACGCACGCAACTCCACCTGAAAACGGATCTCTGAATGCGGTCTCATATCTCTTTATGAATAGTAATATATAATAAAGTTTATTTAAGAACTTGCAACAGAGCACTGTTGTTTACTTGGCTTTTTATGCACAATACTATTAACACAGCCAACAGGGAAAACAACGTCTCATGATAACCATATCCATAATGATACACTCATATGGATAGCAGAAATGTGCAACCACAGTTGACTGGCATATTAGCAAGGCAGCCAAAACATGATTCTCACCTGGCTCTGTCTGTCACAGGGATGATGAACGGGATAAGGATAGAGGCATTCAAATTGCTCGGGTGGAAAGAGGATACAGCGTTTGTATCCCTTAATCTGGGCAAAGAAGTTTTGCTGCTCGTCATAGTGAGCAGGAGTCACGTTCCCTGTACACAAACAGCATCATGAGCTTTGACACGTACACAGGAGATCAACAAATCCCGTTTTAAGCATATAATAAACATTATCCGTTCACATGTTTACAGTAAATATTTACAGACAATACAAGACACACTGTAACATTTTAAGGAAATAATTAGGAATGTCTGATAAATCTTTACATTACTTTAAAATGACTATCACATGCTCATTAGTTATACGTAAAGAAAGATAACCTCTTCAGCAACATTGCTATAATCAAAGAATCCAAGCATGGAACATGCCAATACACCTGTATGCACACAATGTAACTGGTTTCTTTGTAATGCTAACAAAGGACATTACCTTCCATGCCAATCAGGAGTAGGTTGGATGTTAGCTGACCCCAGCCATGCTTTGCCTGCTGCTTATTAATCCAATTCCAGTTGAAACCTAAGAAATCCACCACAATTTTTCGCCCAACGGTATCATTCAATGTTTGCTGCAGATATAGCCTACAAGAAGCAAATTTAAATCATATTTGCTCTCATGAAAAAATAACAAGAGGTGACATGTTTGATTACATAACTATCACCTTACTCTACCACAGGTAAGTATATAAAAAAAAAAATGTATAAAAATAATTTGTTCATACAATTTCAGCTTGTCAGAAGGTGCAGCCCGATTTTGTTTGACACTTAGCTGTATTGCACAATTATTCTGAAGTATATATAACAGTGGCTGATAAATCAACTGCCTACCTGAGTACTTGAAAGATTGCTGGATAACAGTTTAATATACAGTCAATATT
Source organism: Limnodynastes dumerilii (assembly GCA_011038615.1). Lineage (NCBI taxonomy): Eukaryota > Metazoa > Chordata > Amphibia > Anura > Limnodynastidae > Limnodynastes > Limnodynastes dumerilii. The sequence goes on from WWET01000967.1 coordinate 235,794, forward strand.
ATTGGATGATTTGCATATCAAATAGAATGTGTTGTTACATATCAACGGCACACTGTCACTGTATTGTTCATATAAACAATGGATGGGATCCAGGGCCGTGCTGGGACTAAAAATCAGCAAAAGTATATAGTATACAGGCCCACCTGTAGGGCTCAGAGATGCAGCAGTGTCTTATACAAACGGTATTTCTGCAAAACACTGTGTCACTTATCATCCTATGCAACCTTGCAAGTAGTTAGGACTCATGACTACTTTTGTGGCTGCATTGGTTGGTAAGTGGCAAGGCCACATAAACAGCTAAGTGATTCAATTGTGTCCTTTGCCAAGTACGTTTCAGACCGTTGGCAAAGACGCAGCTGCAGTACTTAACGGACGTGGCTGTGCAAGTGGGACTACATAAATGACTACACTCACGCATATAAACACATAGGGCTGCATCCAGACTTAAGCAAGTGCTTGAAATTAGTTACTCTTGGGCTAAACCACGTTGATTGCAGGGGAGTCATATTTCATCTGTTGCAAACCGTATTAGAGTTGAGAGGTGATGTTTCCCAGTCTAAATAACAGTGTGATAGTAAAGTTGATCAGTATCTGTGTGCAGTAAGCAATACAAAGATATATCCCTGCATGCAAAGAATACAATTAACTTGACTCCCCCTGAAAAAAACATGGTTTAGCCCAGAAGTAACAAATTTCAAGCACTTTCTTAAATCTGGATCCAGCCCATATTGCTAAGATATATACTCAAGCACATAAAACATATACATATACAGTACACATATAATGCATATGCAGCCCAGGGAGATCCATGCAATAACTATCAGCACTTGGTCTAAAAAGTTTATTTTGTAAATTATAGGATATTTGCAGTATATATTCTGGATACATTTAGAGTATTACATAAACTATAATCTCAAGTATTAGTTGTATAATCTGCTATGTCACCTGTTAAATATTTAAGAATGTGGAAGGGGCATTCACAATGTATCAGAAGTCACATAGACAGTCACATAGGTGCAACAAAGAAAGGACAACAGAGCGAGCATCTTAAGAGGGTGCTACATTAACAGGGCACAAAACCAGGAGGTACATCGCTTTCACCAGAGAGGAGATCAGAGGAGGATGAGCAGCGGGGAAAAGAATAGCCAGGAGGTAGGATGTGAGACACGTGGATCAGACAGCAGCCGTAACATAATCCTGCTGCCTTAACAGGAGGATTCCAATGCTAACATCCATCCTTGTTCATTGGCTGATTGGCCCTGTGTGAGAGGGCCGCAGCAGTTTCAGATTTAAAGGGGGAGAAAACTAACCTAACTGCATGACTGTTGATGGGGAGCTGTGTGCGCTTTATCCTTCTCTGCAAAACTGAAAATTCACTGCTTTTCCAGCATTACATGGTCATGTGACTAACGACAATGCTGAGAGCTGAGAAAATGCCACAACTCTGCAGAGTTAAAACTAAGTGTGCAGAGCATTCCATTAGTAGACAGTCACTGAGGTAAGGTAAGGGTCAAAGCCTTAACTTACCTCAGTAACCGCCCGCTGATGGAAAGGTGAAATGTTTTTGTTGGCCAACCACAGGAAGGAGTGACAAGGGTGTTTAATATACTCAAATAATACACAATTGCAGACTCATAAGCATAAATAAGGAAAACATTGTTTATACGTGTAGTCAATCCAATATAAACCACAGAACAAGCAATGTTTCATCACATGATAGTACATTCAGTTGATGCTCACACAATTAAGTGAGAGACACACTGAATTAAGGAAAAAGATATAAAAATAGCATTTAGCTTATTGAGGAAAAAAAAATGAAATGAAATGCAAGTGTCAAATAAATTTAGTTTGTGGGGCCGAAATAACCGTCACTGAGTAAGATTAACAGCTTTAATTAACCTTATAAAAACATGGCTCAGGAAAATGGTACAGGGAGGACAGTAGATAGGTGGGGGATTCTGCCCCCTAGTGGAATCACAGGTGGACAAATGCCAGCTACAGGATAGTTGACAGCAAGCTCTTACCTTTCGTCCCCCCTTCTCTGCTCTATGTCTTTGAGCTTCTCCACAAATTCTGGAAACTTCATCTCTTGTCTAATGGACTTTGGCTTGAAGGTCTTAAAGTTAACTATTTTCTTCTCGTCATAATAGAGAAACTTATGGCTATTGGCACTGTACACAGAGAAGTCCCCATTGCCAATGTTTTCCTTCAGATAATTCAAGTCCCACTTTAGAGCTGGGTGCACCAAGTTCGTACCAGTCAGAACCACAGGCTCCTGGTTTCAAAAAGAAGAGCAAAATAAGATATCATCATCCAACAAAGAGAGACATAGAATAGACATGCACAACACACAGCTAAAGCTATAAAAGCATTTACCAATCTCCTTGATAAAGATCTTGTCCCCTTAGAATGAATCTCTTAGCACCACCTAACTGTCTGCCCAGACACATTGTAATATCCAAACAAGAGCCCAATATCAGTCGTACCAATTGCAGTATAAGTGTTACAGCAATGTTGTGCCATATCTGCATCATGTAAACATATGTTGGAGAGGGGTAGATTAGTGTTTTTGGCAAACAGATTTTAAATTTTGAAGCATGCAGATTTTTGACAAATTCAAATTTGAAATAGGATTAATAGGATCATATAAAGATTATATATAATTAAAACAGTAGTTACTATACCCAATACAAGAATGTATACAATAGTAATGTCTTGCATGGTATTGCAGATTCAGTTATCTTAGCGACACTGGGCCTGATTCAGACTTAAGAAGGTGCTTAAAATAAGAGAGGAAAGTCACTTCTGGACTAAACCATGTTGATTGCAGGGGAATCATATTTCTTATGTTGCAAACAGTATTTGAGATGAGAGGTGATGTTTCCTAGCCCAAGTCTAAATAACAGTGTGATAGTAACACTGGTCAGTATCTGTGTACAGTAAGTAATTCATAGATATATCCCTGCATGCAAAGAATACAATTTACTTGACTCCCCCTGCAATCAACATGGTTTAGCCCAGGAGTGACTTTCCTCTCTTAGTTTAAGCACCTTCTTAAGTCTGAACCAGGCCCACTGAAGTGTAATTATACTGAGAATTCCTGTTTAAAAAGGAAGCACTGATGAGCAACATAATATAATTCAGGGGCTGCATGTTGGTGTCCACTAACCATACAAGTACACTTAATCAAAGACAAAAATCTTTACATGTGGTAAGTGTGGTAGTTAGTGCTGCCAGTTCATTATCACCTATTCTTTTCTTTCTGCATCTGTACAAACACAGAGAAGGGTTCATAAAGCAGTTTTATACTTTGTTTCTTTGTAGATTACTCTTTTAAAATAATTGCTCATCCTAATATTAGTTTTATAAGATTAGAGATCACATATTTAAGTAAGCTCTTTTTTTTTTGCTTCTACAAAATTCTTAAACTGTCACAAGATGTGAAGTCCACATTTCCCCAGTGCTGTATGTGTGTGGTTGTGATGAGTTGTTTTCACATGACTATATTAGTTAGAGTGACAGAACTACACATCCCACAGACACTGTAGTGGTGGACGTTCTACTGTGCTGCTATTTGGGAGCAGGAAAAGTTTGGATTCTCCTTTACTGTGCCCTACAGTACTTGCTTTATAAATAGTATACAATGGAAATTGTAAAGAAAATGTACCAAATAATATAAACAAATGATATAAATGATAAAAAATTCTATACTTATATATTTCTTAATAATAGTTAAAAGAAATTAAAAACAAGCAAATCGTAAGGTTTTTAGTAACTAGGGGCTGGATCCAGACTTCTGAATTTTGCGGAATATCATTGCATTACTGTCAGATAGCAGCCACTTTTGCATTGCCCCTGCCTACAAGTCCATGCTTACAATCACACCCTATCCAAACTTAAGTGCAACTTAAACTTAAGGGGTTGAATGGAGTTTGCAAGAGAGCATGAATTTACAGTACACGTGTACCCGCTCTCTGCGTACCCATCCAGGCTTTTGTGTTTCTGTGTACTTGAGTGGCAAGTTTATGTCTGCACACAAGTGGGAGTGGTTACAATATAAACGTTCGAATGGCTTCCAACTGGTGAGCAGATTTGCACGCAAGCGCAGACTGAAATCATGTCTGCAATCTAACTGAAACATATAGAAGATAGGATCTAGCCCTACATTGTTACTGTCTATAGGACAGCTAAGAAACATAGAAAGAGACTACAGATAAGTCTGCCCAATATTTAGGTTGTTTATTTCAACCATACTGACCCTGAACTCTATTTGTCACTCAATATAATTTAAGATTTAGGCTACCTATTTATCCAAAAAAACACAAGTAATATACTGCATGGATAAGGAACAGACAACATTAACTATTATCTACATTAATCCAAGTGAAAACAAAAATATAAGCAGTAAGATAGTCATTTACACCATTATGTTTCTTAAGAATTTTTTTTCAGTAAATAAGAATAAAGTTTTCATGCATTTTAACCTGCATTCTCAGTGCATTTGTGCGATGCGTGAAGTATGGCTAAACAAACGGTACATATGTAGTGGTTCATTAACTAGACTTCAATAGGGCGGTCTCACTGCATACCAGGCACATGATAACTGCTCAGTGTACATTATTACTAGAAACACAGCCATTGCAGGATAAGCTTGTTACACATTTACCTGTGGCATAACTACTAGATCTGCGTGAGGGATCGAAGTTATGATTAATGTCAGGGATGTGAATAACCCTGTACTATTGTTGTTTTTCAACGCCAAGGAGATAATCCAGAGTTAAGCAAAATAGAAGCAAACATGCCCTGTGGCAAAACCAAACTGCGAGGGGAGGCAAGTTATAAAGCCTATATTTACAAAAACCTTGCCGATCCAATTGAACATTTATTGGAACCCCAAATTCTTTAAGAATCTCAATCAATATTTCCAATTAAACATGTCACACAAGAAAACAAACCTTTCAACTGAAATACATTTGTTTGCTGTCACAACATTGAATTTGTTTCTCTGCATCTATCCAGGTCCCAATCAGAATGGCTTCTATCTAAGAAAACAATCATTTTTCTTTCAAAACTTGTCTGAATAAACAGTATTACATGTTATTTTCTTACAGCAAAATGTTGTAGCAAGCCCAAGAAAAATAAAATAAGATATTGCCAGACACTAGCTTTTTCTGCCGAAAATCGTGGAGATCACCCAGATTCAGCAGATGTCTTACCAGTGTGTACTGTCCCACAATGCTGTAAATTCATCCTAAACAGCATCTAATCGTTTCACTGGAATTTTGGGAGCTCCTAATTTTTGTGATCAATAATGTCACAATATATTTGACAGACACAATAAAAGAACTGCATGATGGGAAGAAATGAAGAATGATCCAGTGGGGGATTATTTCAGTGTGTACTGTCACACATCAGGTACACACAATCATTTGTAAACACAGTAACAATGTTGTATCATTACTAGAATTTGCCAGTGTGTACCCAGCTTTAGTCACAAGATAATTTTTTTCTTAAACTGTATTATAGTTTCTATAAGGAACAGTATTGATTATTAATTGGGGGGAGTCTTTGGACTGTTTTCTCACTATTATGACAAATTGATCCATGCCATAAATTAGATGATATTTGGGTGTTTTTATTAATTATCAGCAGGATTATTTCTTAGTATGCAGCTATAAGCACACCATAAAATTAAGTATAATCACTAAAGTTAATCTAATTTAATATATTCATTTTATACTGAAATAAACTGGACAGCACACATAAAAAATAACCTGACAGATTGTGTATGAGATTACATCCCCTTAATCTAACTGCAGCTTGAGAGGCCTTAGAAGTTAACTTTTTATAAAGATATGTTTACATGTATAAATGACTTCTTTTTACTTAATTAAAATATATTTGGGTAGGTTGAAAGAAAGTGGTGTAGAGCACAATGAATCCAACGTTTTATGGTATTGGGATAACATGGTTTTCAAAGAGATGCCAATATAAATTCCACTATAAAGTATTCTAGAAACCCCTCAACTGACAACTGAACCTCGTATGCTCACTAAATGCTGTCAAATGGCTTGTCTTTATAGGAACAAAAAAATAATCAAACAGATCAGGTAATTGCTTTTATGTGTTTGGTTTTTTTTTACAGCAAAATATTGTTCAATGTTTATCAGTCTCCGATCTCCAACATTTTTATTTGCAATACCACTGTGGACGCTACATTAAGACTTTGACACAGTTCTCACTTAAACTGGTGAGATCACAGAAGTTCGGATAGTATTAAGAGCACATAGCGCAGCATCATTGAACTGTCATACACTAACAACCACCCCCAGATTCTGTAGGCGGAAGGCAGCTCCAATGCATACTAGCAATCCTAGCTATTAGAAAACACCCCTTTTCCTAAGTCTGGACCTTCTTCTGAAGCTCCTGCAAATTTTAGGAAGCTAGAAAATCCCATCTTGCTGAATTTTGTGGAGTAAAATTGGAGATCCTGAAACCTCATTACATCTAGATACAAGCACATTTATAAACAAACCGACCACATGTATCTCAAATGTATTTAATTGGTACCGTGTTTTCTTCATAATGCAAGATTAAAACACAGGCCTCTTATTTTTTTTTATTAATAGTGGCTTTAAATAAGATGAAAAAAAAAAGTAAATTAAATGTACATATGAAACAGGTAAAGAGTGGTGCCTAGAAGAGGAAATGCAGTGCTACTAAACTAACTAAGTTTAGCTAAATAGTGGATTTATACAGCACGTGCATCTATGTGCTATACTCTCAGGTTACTACAGTTTTTATTTTTATACTGTGATTTAGCACTGTGCACATATCACCTCTCTTATTTTGTTTACACATTTATATCTGCTTCCCCTAAAACAGCATAAATGAAAAGTAGAGGGAGACTAAGGGCCAGATTTAATAAGCTGTGGGAAAGCAAAAATGGAGATATTGCCCATAGCAACCAAAAATATTGGTACTTCTTTATCTTTGCGGCCCCCGCTACGTAACTTACGTATCCCCGCTATCCCTGTAAGTTATGTACGGGGACGGGGACACACACACACACACACACCACAGCTGCAGCATCGGCGGAGCGCCCTCTGCTGGAGAAAGAAATACTACTACGTAAGTAGCTTAGCCAGTGGCCTCTGCAGCAGGGGGCCGCAAAGATAAAGAAGTACCTTATTATTAATAACGCTTATATTTATAATGTCACAAATTGTCCGCAGCGCTTTTACAGAGAACATTCACATCAGTCCCTGCTCCTAACTAACGTAGCTACATACTAACGTCCCTGACACAAACATACACACACTCACACACATATACACACACACACACACACACACACACACATATACACACACATATACACACACACGCACACACACAAATACATCTAGAGGCCGGACATGACACGGCATTGGGGACACGAAGGGGACGGACGGACGGGGGGGGCATTGGGGACGGAGAGACACACATGTGGTGGGTGGGTGTGTGTCCCGGGGCCGGGGACACACACACACACACACCACAGCACCGGCGGAGCGTGCGCGCGCCCTCTGCTGGAGAAAAAAAAATAATACTACGTAAGTAGCGTAGCCAGCGGCCTCTGCAGCAGGGGGCCGCAAAGATAAAGAAGTACCAAAATATTCTCTAGTATGTAATAAGAAAGTGAGAGCTAGAATCTGATTGGCTGCGATGAGCAACATCTTCACTTTTCCTTTCTTGCAGCTTAATAAATCTAGCCCTAAGACTATTCAATGAATTTTCCATCTTGGTGTTAAGGCACTGCAGATTTACATTCTCCTCACACAAGCTGATTTCTCAGTGTTACCCAAGGTTTGTTTCATAGCAGACATGATTCCTCCTAATCTCCACTGCTGGAAGTGCTGAAATACATTCAGTAATGGTTTCCTAAATTGAGAAGTGACCATATGCTAAAACAAATAGAGGACTGGATCCACAGGTCCGTCCATCTATCTGGAAGGGAGCGCACATATGGACTGCTGATCCGTATGTTTACATTAAGGCAGGCTAATGGCAGCATAACTGCCATAAAGCCCACATGAGAGAGGGGAGTGACTCTCTTGTTCGTACTACCAGACACCCGAGCGTCCAGAGCGCAACGCTGCGGCACAAACTAAATAATCTTGGTATGTGTTGGAGAAAGAGATTTCTAAGCATACCGACAAGAATGCCAAAATTTCTATCTTACACAATTGCTCACGTATTTTTGTCCTGCCTGGGTTTACATTACATATCTGACCTTGTTTGCACAAATGCAAAGAAATCTCAGGGTATTTCATCAGCTCTTAAAACATCCTACATTATAGCTCTAAGATACAATAAAGCAATAAATAGCTTGTGTTAATGCATTCTTTTCATAATTTGTAGAAATTTTGTTGCATTGGGTAGAGACAGGGAAGGGCCTGTTATTGGGCTATACAAAGATATATCAAGTGTTAAACACAAGAGGAATTTGGAGAGTTTGTTATTATATGTATTAGTATTGACTAATACAAAACAGTATCCCAACAAAACTCAGCTTAAAAGAGACTGGAGTGGACACGGCTTGAAACAGTACTATTGTGTAGGAGACACAACGGGATAATATATAGAATTCTAAACTAGTTGCACTACTTACTGTAAACTATTTTTTCAGAGCCAATACTTTTAAATGTATGCAAAGTACACTTTATGTAGTATTAAGTATAAAGTATTATAGTCATTTTGGCTACATTTAATAGGCTGACAGTAACCAATAAATACAAAGCACCCTTAACAAATACCACAGATTAAAAAAAAAAAAAAAAAAATTAAAGTCACAAATACGGTGTTCCCCCGAAATGGATGGTTCTTGCCGATCATTTACCTTTTCAGACAAACATCTTTATTAGAATGTTCCAAAGACAAAGAAGACAAAGTTCTTTAACTCTAACCTATCAAGCACCACCCCAAGCACTCCATCCCTTTACCCCTACCCATTCTTCTGACATTTCCATCAGCACCGTTCATCCATCAACCTGCCCCCACCCACAAGAACAGTGCCCATCCTTACAACTTACCCATCATCACTTGGGAAGAACCTGTATCTGGTTTCCCCCTTGACCTGTGCCCGACCTGCATCTCATCTCCCCCAGATCAGTTTATGTAAACCCCACTAATCTGCACATAACCCTCCTGACCTACACCTAACCCCAGACCTGCACCTCACTCCCCCATAACTTGTAGGCCAATTTGTGTATCTTTCCTGACCTGAGCCTAAACCCCCACACACGAGTCCAGCCTGTGTCCACCATCTGCCCCATCCACAAGCCATAATGCATCCCCAACACTGTGACCATACAATGACCCATGTAACCCTACCACGATTATCGCAGCAGACCACCCATATAAAAGTCTCACCTCATTATCGATTAACTCTTCCGCCCTGGGATCTGAGTGCTGTAACCGTGGGATTTGACGGGTCTGAAACTGGTAGGAACGTAACTGAGACTCGTTCCAGCCGGGGCTCTGGAGCTCGGTCTCTTCAGCACCGATTATCTCCGTCTCAGCCACCACTTCAGCCGCCGACGCCACGGGCTCCGCCATCCCAGGGCGGTACGTAAGAACGCTTCCTCCCTACAACAAATACCGACCGATACAACGGCCCGGCCCGGCCCGAAGTCGAGCACCGAGACGAGTGCTGACTGGCAGGAGCGACGACCTACTATTACGCACCGCAGCGACACTGAGCGGCCATCGCTGGAATTCCGCATTGAGCATATCTACGTGTAAACACACTCGCAGTATTGTAAATATTACATACAAAAGACTCATATTTACTGGATCCCTTTTATCAACATTATAGCTACTATGTATAACTCTTGGTATATAATGAAGACATTCATCAGATGGAAAAATAAATATAGCAAAAGTTTAGAAACAAAGTTTATGTATTTTTTTTTTATCTTTCATGAATACAATGCTTTATTTTCCTATGAGATGTGTGTGATTAACAAATATAAGTGTACAACATTTATAGATTCCTGATTTATAGTGCTTTGAACATAATAATATTTAATAAACAATATAATGCTGAATAATACAGATATTTATGGCATGCTGATGCTGTGTAAGAAACCACAGGAGAGGCTGACAAACCACCCCTGATGAATGACATTGTGTCAGTGATAATATGATGCTCCGGGGTGTTGTACTCTATGAACATCTGTATCTGCATCATGTGTGTTGTGGATGTGCCTGAACGCACGTCTCCCTGAGCAGTATTATGTTACAAGGTTGCCAGCTATGACAGAGCTTACTATTGTGAACCAGTCATTGTTCCAATTCCCAGACAGCCTCACGTCTTCGACTTCCAGAATCTATTTTCTAAATGGTTTTAATATTTTTAATTTGAACGTTGTTTTATAAGTTTTCATGAAGGTGTATTATATAAAAAAAAAGGAGTGAGGAGACTAATAATAAAGGGGTAATTACATATTCAATGTATATGTTAATACATAGATTTTTTTTGTTTAATGCTTTGCATCTACAGGAAACCGCTAGCCAAAAGCAGAATTTCTTATGATTGTTTTTACTTACATAAATATTATTAAAAAACATTTGACATATAATTTAAATGATAAAAGAGAAACATTTAATTTTAATAGCACTTGTACCATACACCCTGGTTGATATTATAGTACTTACTATTATGTATCCAACTCTAATGTCCTGTATATTGTAAACTTAAAAACAGGGCTTTGTTACTACCCAGACCTATTTTACAATGATTATTAAAATGTAAAGTTATGTTGCTATGTAAAAACCTTTTAATTAATAAATATAAAATAAATTTATTTAATGAGTAAATAAAACATGAAAGTGGATCCTAGATTTTAAATGAATGTTGTAATATAGAATATTCAGAATATATTTTAACTTATCTATTCCTGTTATATATGCTCTGTAAACTGTTATTCCATGTAGGGTTTTTTTGTTTCTATTTTTTTATTATAAATTTTTTTTAGTGGAGATGTTTTCCTTGTCAGTCAATGGGCCTGATTCAATTAGCTTTGCACCAACGTTATATGCGGTGCAAAACCAATTATGTGTATTTTATTTGGGTGATATATATGCACGCCCCATACAGGTGCGCATAAAAAAAAATTAGCTACCGTAAATGACGGGCAAAAAGCGCAGGGCAAGCTTTTTCCCGTCAATGCTCTTAATTGAATCAGGCCCAATGCATTCTTAGCTAGACCTCCACTTTACAAAAGTGATTCTCAGGGCCGGCCCAAGCCCAAATTTTTTGGTAAGCAAACATAGATTTTTGCGCCCCCCCCCCTC
>WWET01000967.1:316258-339452 GCA_011038615.1 Limnodynastes dumerilii
ATTTTATACCATTCTTCTTACTGCAGTAGCATCTACACCGTTGGGTTGCAGTGGTCGGCTTCAAAATGCCCTCCCCACAGTGCCTCCCCCCTGCGGCTCTACTCACCTAAGCTACCGGTGGTCGGCACACTACTGCGGCAGGATGAGAAGTCAGCTGCCGGCTCTGGTGGCGGTGCGGCTGATGCTTTCTCGGCTCTCACCTCCCTCATTTCCTGTCATTTTATCGGTCATTTGGCTAGTATAATATAATTATACAGGCCAATATATAATTGGCCTGTATCCTGGGATTTGTAGATAGATTCCCTATCTCGGGTCCCTTTTGAGATGTCTGTAAAATGAATAAGACTGTTGCCTTTCTTACTGCTTATTTGCTTATTGTATCACTATCTATTTATCCATAAATTTTGAGTTTTAATTAAATATCTCTTGAGGTGGATTTCTTTTGCCTACAAATGTACGGTGACTGCTAATTCCCCTCTAGAACTCTAGTCTTACCACCCTTCTTTTTAAGTGATTGCTCAATGCTTGAAGGAAGTAAAATGAGACTACTCTCTTTACATTATAGGTGGGAGTCACCGCTGTGAAACTGCTATTTTAGAAATAGAGACAGCTGAAAGCTAATTTTCATCTGTCTCTATTTTGAAAATAGTACTGTTGTGAAAATGTTTATGAATGGTATTCATAAGCATTCCGATCGGTATACTTACCCTTCATTCTTTCGCTGTACTCCATGGAACCGTCACACCGCCGCACCAACCAGACAGATGAGTAGGAATCTCTGGGGAGGTTTAGGCTGTGGGGAAGGGAGCCTTAGGGTCAGCTGTGGGGAGATGAGGGTTAGAGTAATGGAAGGACAATGTTGGGAAAAGAACTAGGAGAAGGGATACCATTCGCCGCTGCGTCTTCGTCCTGGGAATCATCGATTGCTTCTACTCAGCGAGGCAGCTGCAATCGATTTCCAAGGCACTTTGCAGTAGCCAGGTAGAAAACGTCTCTTTTGAAAAAGGGCCGTTCGAGGTGGCGACCTATACCCTTACATTATATATGTTTTTTTATTAAGTGTATTACTAAAATATACACAATTTAACACCACTTATTATCTGGCAGTACCAGACGAACAACTATTTTATTTTTAATATATTGGCAGAGAAGTCATGGCACTGAATTGCTTTTTTTTTATACTTTCCAAATGAAATGTGCTGAAATGTTACAGAGAATTGGATGGCATATAAAAATTACTTGACCCTTCCAGTCTGCCAATTAATGGCCATAGCGGTGTTTTGTTTATTTTATGATATCCTTATGTTTATCCTAGGCATGTTTAGTTTGCTCTACTCTGTTAGCTTCTACTAACTTGGACTAGAGGCTACACTGTCTATCAGCTGTTATTTCAATGTAGGAATGTTTTTTTACATTTATTTCCTTTAAACATATTGTAGTTTCATCATGTTTTAATAATTGTTTTCCTTTGAAGAATGCTTCTCTCCTGTACCTGTATAAATCCCTTAATATATTTCAAAGCTTCAGTCATTTCCCCCTCTGCTTCAAGCTATACATGTTTAGCTCCTTTTGTCTTTCTTGGTATATTTTGTGACACAGGCCATGCACCATTTTCATTGCCTTCATGTCATGGTCTGTCTGGGGATGTGGCCTCCAGAACTGAATACATTATTCCTGGTGAGGTCATTCCAGACTGACTCAGTTCTGTTGATTTTGGAATTTTTTTTCTTATCAGACTTGCTATCTACTTATATTATTATACCATATTCTGTCTCTATCATGACCTAGTCTTTTAAATTATTTTTGTAAACTAATAGACTGTTAATAAATATTTTATAGCTGTTAGGGGGATATAAATACTTCTATCGGTAATAAATTAGTTTTAGCGCTGCAGTCAGTCTACACAATAGCATTGTGGACCTAAGAATAACAGAACATAAACATTCAAATGTTAATGAATTGAAGCAGTTTTGATAGAAAGAATAAGCCAAAACAGTGCTTCAAATAACCTGTATAAATTAGGAACTCCTGCAAAAGGTGAATGACACAAAGACTTCAATTTAGCACTTCTGTGCTTGGGAAATAATCCAGTATTGTTTGTGATCTATGCAGCATCACAGATGGCTCACATTGTCAAATTGGTCACTAAACGTTTCAGGAGCACAAGGTGTCACTTTCATGTTTCCAAGCATGTGGGGAATTCTTCCTAAATTCATTGATGTTTATGAATCTCCATGTTCAGGTAGTGTGTTCAAAAGTCAAATACATTTTTCACTTGCGTACGATTGGGACACTGCAGAGTTTTGGGTTAGGTAGGTGTTCCTGGAGTCCAGGGCACCTATGACTATAAAGTGGTGAATTAAACAATCTCCACTACAACTTGACCACTCATATAGGAAGAGTTGCTTTGTTTTCTAATTTCCTAGGAGTCAGGCATGCTACATGGTTTTGCCTCTGAATCTATTTTCTTTACTTACAGCGCTGGGCCAAGGATGCCTTCTTAAGGAGTGATCAGCCTGCGGGTTTCCTCCACTTTGGCATTTCTGTGGACTTCCATCACCCCAGCACTTTGCTGCAGTCTCTTACTGCTTGCTGGCTGCATGTAAAGCCCAGGGCTGGCCTGTGTGGAGACTGCAGGCAGCGGTCAGAAAAGATGACACACAGAAGTGCAGTGCTGATAGGCTAGCCTGGCCAACCTTTGGCTTTCCAGGTGTTTGTGAATCTACAAGTCCCATAACTGGGACAGGCCTGTGCTAGCCATTGCGTCAATTGACCCAGCTGCCAGACAAGGTCTGTCCCCTCAAAGGCCAAACTGATCTATACACAGTTGTTAACCTTCTGCAATTGGTCAGCAGGGGAGACAAGTAACCACAACAGATCTCTTGAATTATAAGGCACACCTATGACTGCAATCACTCAGCTATCCTGTGGGAACCCTCTGGATGCTAGTCCAATGTGGTGAGTAGTAGAGGGAGAAATATCCCTCCCCTATATGTTTAGAAGCATGTGTTTAGAAGCAAACACTGACAAAAAATGTGAACAGTGAAGGGGGTTTAAGTCATTTATATAACGACATTATTCAACTGTCCCTGAGCTGGGTCAATTACACCTTACTGTGGGTCACCACAGATTCCAGTCTGACAGAGTGGTGTGCAGTAGTTGGGGCTTTCCAATTCCATGGGGTCTGGAACTCAAAGAAGAAAACATTGCCCATAAACATATTGGAGATTCATGCAATACATGCTTGTCATACAGGTTGGAGATGGGGGCAAGCCCATAACAATTTAGTTAGACAGTGATATAGTGGTGGCATATCTGAACCATTAGGAAGATTATCTCAACTGAAACAGGATCCATCCAGGAGTCGGAACTGAAACAGGATCGGTCCAGGAGAATGGTCTCAGCAGCAGGAGATATGCACACTTTTGGTTTGGTGGTGGGGTTGGCTGGAGATGGATCTAATGGCCTCCCAGTTGAATTTAAAGCTTCCTCTCTCTTGCCAAAAGCCAGAGATCCCAGGGAAGGATACAGAGATGCCATGTTATGCAAATAGAAATTTTACCTAGTGCATTTATTCCCAGCAATTCCAATGCTACCTCGAGTCTTCAAGAAATTGAAGAGGGACAAAGTAGCAGCTATGCTAGTGGCACCAGATTGAGCCTGGTACTCAAGCATTTTTGCAATGGTGGAATGGAGATTCTGGCTTTCACTTTATCCAGACCTCCTTTCTCAGGGTCATCTGCATTGCCACAATTTAAGTCATCCAACTTTGATGGTGTTGCTATTGAAGCCTTAATTCTTAGGTCCAGGATACCATTTTCCTTGGTGAATTACTATCTGATCTGGAGGACATATATTTTATGATTTGACATAAATTAACCTTGCTCACCTACTTTCTTTTCTACAAGTAAGTAAAGGCAGAGGTCTCCATCCATCATCACTGAAGTTACAGGTATCAGCTTTTTCAATTTATTTTTCATGGAAAATTAGTAAATATGAAAGATGTGCCATTTTTATTGTAAATGTTTGGGACCTAGTTTTAGGCCACATGCTCTCACTAAAGAATCTCTTGAGGCATTAGAGTCAGTTCATCTGTGCCATCTCGCCTGGAAGGTAGTGTTATTACTCGCCCTAACTTCAGCATCAGAGTTGGACACATGGGGCTGGATCCAGACTTAAGTAAGTGCTTGAAATGAGTTACTCCTGGGCTAAACCATGTTGATTGCAGGGGAGTCATAGGGTCATCAAAAATAGGGTTAGCCAGCTTTGAGAGAGCCACTGGCTCATTGGATTACCTCAAATATTCAGCTGGCCTATGTTCAGGTTAAGATTAACAATGGGGCTAATGGGACTATAGTCCCAAGCCTCCATCTGAAAATAGGCCCCCACACACGGCAGATCTCCAGGCCTTCCAATGCAGTGTGTAAGGATAAATGTCAGGGTCTGGCATTCTCCTCCCATACATTATATACTGTGGACCCTTGAACATTTTCAGCCCCAGGCCCACATGGCCCTCGAGCCTATGTTGAAGCAGCTAGGCCAGTGCTGGTGAGTTTGAAGGTGTCTGGGATCTGCATCTCAGGATGCTAATTTTTTGTGCATGGTCCTACGTGCAGGTAATTCCGAGCTCCCCAAGCCTTATGCTCTGGTAGCAATAGAAAGGAGGATTTTTACTTACTGTAAAATATGTCTCTCGGGGGACATTGCACTCCCCCCTTGCTCTTTGTTTGTTTGATTGATTGATTGTCTTGGCCTTTTTAGTGCCTATTTTATAGACTTTGTTAGTTAAACTTATTGATCCATAGTGTCCATATATAATACTTTATAGTCATAAGTGCCCGGTCTCCGGGAACACCTACTAAACCCAGTTTCCACCAATGGACTGATTATCACCATTTTGTTGTGGTCAATCCTTCGTTTTAAATTTTATATAAAAGAAATAAAAGTTTGACCTACATATATATGTAGTTGATATGTTTATTCACAGACCATAAAACTTTCCATTTCAGCAGCCTGTGTATTAGAAACAGACTGCTTTTGAAATGGATAATCTCAGAATTGCTTCATAAACTAAAAAAAAAGAATGTCTTACCAAAAGCTCTTTTTAGATTTCAAGCAACAAGCCACATTTTGACTTTGCTAGTTTTGCTTACAGGCTAAGTCAGTGGTTCCCAAACTTTCTCAGTTCGAGGCACCCTTGGGGTCTCCATATTTTTTTCAAGGCACCCCTAAGACAAAAATACAATAGGAAATAGAAACATTCCGAGGCACCCCAGGAAGCCGCGGCGCACAGTTTGGGAATCACTGGGCTAAGTAATGACTGACTGACAAAAGGCATTTTATAAAGCTCTGTTATGTATTTGGTGTTGGTCTTGTCTCATCTGTTACGACAATATCATATACCTCTGATACCTACTAGTTGCCGAATAGAATCTAGCTGTACTTCTCTTTTATATGGAGTAAATGGTAACAAATAATCATCTTTTATTCATCAGAATTCATTAAATAGTATTACATTTATGTGCAATGTAAGTGACACATCTTGACTGCAAGTTGTGAATTAGTTTTTGTTTATTTTTTTTACTGCTCTCTCTTATTACTTGCATATCATTAAAAGACTTAAGTTTTTAAAGCTGTGTTCATGCAGACCAAAAAACATGTTATTGCAACTCCAGACATGCTTTGATCTGGTTTATCTTGATATGTTTGATTGCTGCAGCTTCACTTCAGTCTCAGCCAGCGAACTGTTTAGTGAGACAGTGAAGAATATTCAGCCGATGGCTGATATTATTATAATTTTTATAATTTTTTTAATGTGATTGAAACAACAGATTTGCTAGTTGCCTCTCTTTTAATTCCCTCACAAGTCTCCTCCTCGCCAGCTCCCATTAGCTTACGTACTCTGATAGTATTTTCTAGTCTCTTATTATCTAAGTTAATCTTAGAATTCAGTTTGGTCATCCCTTTCATAGCTTTCCTTCACAATCCCAGAATGACGAATGTTCTTAAAATCTTTTAGTCCGAAAAATGGATCCTTAGTAATAGTTTTGGCTAAATGAAAGGCAGGGCAATATCTTTTATTTACAAAAAGGTGTTTAAACACTTAACCAGCATTTTTTTTAAAATCTGCATGTAAAGTTTACTATCCGATTAAATCTGTTTAAATGTTATTTGTAATACATACTAATCTATTGACTTTATAGGGGGATGAATACCTTGCTAGCCAATGTAAGTATACTGATGGATTTTTTTGCTTTCTATTAACATTGTATAACGCATCCCATGTTTCTTTTTATGTTACAGAAAATGAAGCTGAAAGAAATTGAACGATCTGCTGTTCAAACCTGGAGCCCAGCCAAGCAACACCCGATTTACTTAGCAACAGGTATTCTTGTGAGGATTAATTTGCACTTTACTAGATTCTGTCTAAAATGCATATTTCTGGTTTCTATAGTATTTGGCATTGCTTTAATCAAGATGAAAGTGCTAAACTATATCCTGAGATGGAATTGTCACGACCATGCTATTAGAGACATTCCAATTCCATTTCCACTACTTATTATGTGGAAATTCACTTTCCACTCTTAAGCTGATTGGCCGATCAGGCTGATAATTGTATAGCAAGGATTTGTGGGAAGGCTAACAAAATGGTCCAGATACGCCTCTGACTGATAACACTGGATAACTACATTTTTTTTTATTGTCACAAGAGTGCATATGAGTGCAATGCATAATATCATATGCGCTGAATACATAAGGATTTGGAATGAGCCACAGTTCAAGTTTACAACATTACATTTATTAACAACGGGTGTGGGTCCTCGCTTAGAACGGCCCTATTTTGATAAGGCCGTTTCCTGCCAGCCAGTTTCAAAGTGGCTGGGGTTTCGATTGCATATGTCTTGAGGAGGCACAGCAATCGATCCACGGAGCACCAAGCTTTCGGTGCTCCGAGAAGTAAGTAAAAAAAATCCCCCACTCCTTTCCCTAATTCTAACCTTAACCCTCCCTTCTCACTACCCTAACCCTCCCTTCCTTGCAGCATGATCCTAACCCTCCCTCCCCTGCAGCCTGACCCTAACCCTCCCTACCCCGCATGGAGAAGTTACTCACCTTTCCCTCAGTCCAGCGATATCGGTGGCGGGGTAATTTCTGAATGAGAATGTGAAGGTGAAGTTTGGCATACTCACTCATTATGAAAAAAAAAGTATAAACTGGTAAGTATTCGAAAAAGAGACATCTAAAAAGGAACTTTCGGATGTCCCTATTTCGGAAATAGGAACTTCTAACCAGGGACTGCAACCGATTAACAACACAGGCATGGTACACAACTAGCACACTTAAAATGTTGATGCATATGATTTTCTACTGTGACTTATCTCAGGAACATCTCTCTTAAGTGTCCAACAGTATTCAGCCAGCATACTTGGACTCAGCTTGCCCTGATACCGCTTTTCCATAATGGGTGGAACCGTTCTCCCATCACTGTTCTCTCATCACTGACTGCTCCAAGATTGGCTGGGAAAAAGTAGAGGTGTGAGTCCAAGAAGTGGACTTTTAGAGGCATGTTACACCCATGGTCTTGTAAGATGTTAAGAGATTTTCCACCAGCTCTATGTAGTTGTCTGCCTTATTGTCTGCCTAAGAAGTTGTGGCAAATGTTCTTGAGAGCCTTCCATGCAGCTTTCTCATATGGATTAAGCAGGCCATAAAAGCGCAGATCAAGGATCTGTTCTCTAATCTGAGGACTAAGAAAGATCCCGGGCCGTATTCAGAGATCCGTTTCTAACGATAGTTCTGTGCGTATTTTTAGGATCGGATTGATTTTGCATCAACTGCGCATGCGTAGTAATAGTGATACGCCGTCTACGTTGAGGATGAGGTCGGAAATGCATAAGGGACGGACTTGTGAATCGGGCGGAGAAAACTCCGACCCTAAGTGCTGCGGAAATATACGCAACTAAGGATTAGCATAGAAATGGGCGGGGGAGGCATTTAAATGATGGAAAGTGGGCGCGCTTACAGATTTAGGGCTGTAAATATCCGCAACTAAGACACACAAGGTCGGAAGTGAGTGTGGTTTGTTAGGGCAAGTCAGTGCAGGTCTAACTTTCCGTCCGCCCGGAGAAAGCAAGGGGAGTGACAGGATTTTTTGGTGGGTGTAACCTGCTCCGACCTGCTCCGTCCGTGCGTATATTTGCGGCCTTATCGCACGACGGAAGCGGCCTGATCGCACAATGGAAGTCTGAATACGGCCCCCCCTCTTTAAGCTTTCCCTCACTGACCCTCTGGAATTTCTCTTTTAATTAGGCAAAGGCAAGATCACTCTTATCCAGTGCTGTGATAAAGTTCTTGGCAAGGCCCAGCTTTGTATGGAGCGGAGGCAGATAGACTTTTACTGGATCAACAAGTGGGGTACTAACAACATTTTTCACTTCTGGAGTCATTGAAGTTCATTTTGGCCACTGCTTCAGAACATAATGGCTAGTCTGATCTCTGCTGTCCCACTCACACAGAAAACAGCAGCACTTTGTATAACCAGGCTGTAGTCCCAACAGGAGTGAAATTACTTAAGTCACCACAGACATGCCATTGGTGCTCTGCATATCTGATTTTTTTCAGCAGGAACAACATTTTTCACTCCCGGGGTCAGTGAAGTTCACTTTGGCCACTGCTTCCAAACATAATGGCTTGTCCGGTCTCTACTGTCCCACTCACACAGAAAACAGCAGTACTTTGTGTAACCAAGCTGTAGTCCGAGCATGAGTGAAATTACTTTTAAGTCACCACAGACATACCATTGGTGCTCTGATTGATCAGCAGGAGTTCCATGTTCCCATATGTTTCCTTCATTGCAGCAGCATGAGCTAGTGGTACTGAGTGTAACTTGTTGCTGTTGTGGAGTAGCGCCTCTTTCAAATTGACTTGAGAAGAATCAATGAATAGGCGCCAATCTTCTGTTTTGTACTGGTAACCAAGTGCTTCCATTGCAGAACACACATCATGGCAAAATACATGTCCATCTTCCAGTGCAAAGAAATCCTTAAAGCCATTGGGGTAGATCCAGAACTATGTTTGCCGTACGTTTACTCGCGTAGCGTATTTTCGCGTGCATACCTTCTATACACTCCCCTAGACACACCCCTTGAATGTATGTATTTTGTCAAGATACGCTTTTCAAACCCCACCTTAACTTTTGGCAACGTAACCGCAGTGATCCGCACACGTACGTATGGGCAACATGTATTTACGCAGCTAAGCACGCCCATACTTTACACTTCAAATACAAACCCCCGCCTACTTAATGTATTTCAGACGAATTTTGAACTCACGTAAAATTGGCACGCCCACACGTAAGTATTTACGTGACACATACGTGAATGGCTCATACGTTCACAATAACGCTATGTTACTGAGCGTATTTTCTATGGTGCGCATACGCATTACTTACCAAAAGGCGAATTTACGTCTCAGCGTAAATTCGCTCACAAGCATTGTACTGGATCTGGCCCATTATGTCTATTTCTGAAAACACGTACTTTAGTGTCATGATGAAGGAGATTCCAGCCTTTAGACAGGTTTAAATCTCTGACAAGGTCATTGAAATCCCCTTGTGTAACAAGATGTGGTTTAGGAGATGGACAGGGAGACTCAAACATTGGGTCTTAGCCTTATCCTCTATGCTCTGCAGGCTCCATTTCATGTTCATCTCTTTGAAGTCCAAACTTTTCTGGAGGTTTTGGTACTGACATGCCTTTACTGTGAGGCACAGGTCTCATGGTGGATGGTAAATCCGGGAATGCAGTGGCTTAAAGCCCACAATGTTTGTCAGGCAAAAGTAGCAGTCTGTGCAGTGGTCTTTTGGTTCCTACAATATCATTGGAACTGCAAACGTCATGTGCCAAGCACCCTTTGACCAACTTGTGAGGAGTCTGAGGCAGGTGATGCAGAAAATATAAGGAGCCCAGTCCTTGTCTTGGTCAGCAACTTCAAATCCAAAGTAGAGCTCATAGCACTGCTCCAGAAGTGGAGTCAAACGGCATCTCTGACGTTTAAATGTCACCTCACCAGAGATGTAGCAAAACGAATCTGGGGAGTTAGCACAGCTTCTAGGCATGGCTCAGCCTGGCAGAAAAGTACAGTGAGGTATCTGTTGGTACCTCATGTTGCAAGAATGGCAGTTGGTGCATCTGCATTAAAGCTCAACCCTGATGGCCAACAGATGTGGATCAACCAACACAGGGATTTCAAGATTACCCTTGCACTGAAAGACTCACTTGACCCACCCACCCGGAGCTGCCAAAAGAAGCCCCCACAAACACTATATTAACAGGTAACATAGCACTCTTGAAGTGGGCATGGCTTCAAAACTATGGGTGATAGGAAGAATATGTGAACATGCACTGATAAATGCACTGAAAAAACACACAAGGACCACTGTAAAATGTATCAATGTGCCAAAGTGATCTGACAGGCACTGTTCTGTTTCTATAAGGCTGTCACAGTGGGGTCACAGGTTTTGCCCAAGCATTGGGCAGTGTGTACATGCTGCATTACTTTTCTGTCCAGCAGACAGTTTTGTTGGGATCTGGAGAATTTGCACTGCAATTTTACAATTGTTTTATTTTCTGTCCCTAGTTTTATACACACAATTTATTAACATAAAAAATAAACTCTTATTCCCTCTTAGGTACATCTGCCCAACAGCTTGATGCCTCATTTAACACCAATGCAGCCCTTGAGATATTTGAGGTGGATTTTGGAGACCCCCATACTGATATGAAAAGGAAAGGGGTCTATCCAGTATCCAGCAGGTATGAGGGAAACATGATGGAATGTCTTTCAGTTTATTTATGAAAAAACATTCTTTTGTGTAGTATTTCCAGTAAGCAATCCTGTATTGTAGAATGTATCTATCTGCAGGTTTCACAAGATAATCTGGGGCAGCTTTGAAGGAGGTTCAGCTGGTCCTTCTGGAGTAATAGTAGGTGGAGGAGATAATGGTGAGATAACGCTGTACAGTGCCTCGCAGATTCTGGCATCAGAGAAAGAACCGATTATCATGAGGAATGGAAAGCATACTGGCCCAGTCCGTGCACTAGATCTGAACCCATTTCAGGTAATGCTGGTAGACACTGCTTTTCCTACTGCTGCTCTTTGGATTCAACTTTATTTATAATTCACTTTATTGATCCAAGTACAATTTTTATTCGCTATTTAAACTGAATTATAGCCATCTAGGGCTGGATCCAGACTTAAGAAGGAGCTTGAAATTAAGAGAGAAAAGTTACACCTCGGCAACACCATGTTTATTTCAGGGGGAGTCAAGGTAATTGTATTCTTTGCATGCTGGGATATATCTTTGAATTGCTTACTGCACACAGATACTGACCAGCTTTACTATCACACTGTTATTTAGACTTGGGATAGGAAACATCACCTCTCAACTCTAAGGGCCAGATTCAATTAGCCTCGTATTTTGTGGTGCAAAGCTAATTGTGCATCTTTTTTATTTTCATGTGCACCACTAAAAGATGCGCATGATAATAAAAAAATCGGGTACCATAATGGGAAAATGTGTACCGCAAACATTTTCCCGTCTTTCGCGGACCGCGATTCTAATTGAATCTGGCCCTAATACTGTTTGCAACAGATGAAATATGACTCTCCTGAAATCAACATGGTTTAGCCCAGGAGCAACTTTCCTCTCTTATATTATTATTATTACTGTTCTATTTAGATCGATGGCTCTTTCCCATTGCTGCAGTTTAATTGTGTTATTGTAGCAATAATGCTTTATGTATTCATCATACAAGTCATTCTTGATTTTCACCTCTATAATTACAATTTACAGAACAATCTGCTGGCTTCTGGTGCCAATGATTCAGAAGTTTTCATATGGGACCTGAATAATTTCAATGTGCCAATGACCCCAGGGGCAAAATCCCAGGTACGTAAGGAGACATTCATAATTAAAGGGAAGAGAAAGGTAGCTATTGAGGTGTGTTGTGAGTCATTGGAACCAATGTGTTTCATCCTGGTAAAGGTATACTTATTTGTTGCAAGATTGCACTTTATAGCATTCATCTGTATATAGGGGCTAAAGTAGACCCTCTTGGGTTCCATATCAAATGGACAGGGCACAAATCTGGATGAGGGGGATTCAGATAGCAACCCTCCGTCCGTTGCACCTACAGCACCATAGCAACCACACCCCTGCACCCATGGTAAATACATGTGCTGGGGATTGCATGACATAGTAGTGATATATATGTAAATATACACATAATTAGATGCTTAGAATAAGAAAAAATAGCATAGATTTGTGGCTATAAGTATGATAAATGTGCATTATTTTTACTATTTTTGCTTAATATAATAATGTTGCAAAGTATCATATTATTGTTTTGGAAAACATTAATAAATGCAAGGTGCATTTTAATCTCCAATTAACTTATAAAATATATTGCTTTCCAACTTTTAAGTCGTATAGAAATCTCCTTTGCTGCAGTATTGCACATGGAAATGTCAGTCTAGTAATGTGAATATATGACAGTAACTTTATGTGCTATAGCCAATGCACTAATGATATATAAGTGCTTTCACTTGGAGGCATTAAGCTACGGCATACTGTATATGCATATGAATTCATGTCTAATTGTGTCCCAAAAATGTGAATAGCCTTTATTGTACTCTGCTTACAATTGCTGATTTCACACTTCTTCAAGTGTATGGATGTAGGTTTACACAAAAATGTACATTTGATCATATTTGTGTACTTAGGGCTGGATTTACAGCACCGGACGTATTGCGTATATGTCCGGTGTTTACTGTTTATGACTGCTGCGCATGCGTAGTCAATTTTTTACGTAACCTACGTTTCTTTTCGATATGTAGATTGCGTATATGCGGTCTGAAAAATATGTAGATTACGTAAAAAATTGACTACGCTTGCGCTGCAGTCAAAAACGGTAAACACCGGACGTATATGCAATACGTCCGGTGCTGTAAATCCGGCCCTTAATTCTTTGTACACAAGTACATTATGGAAATGTGTGTCTTACTGAAGTGTGGTTACCACCATAAATAAAGATTTTCTTTCTATAATATCCAGCCCATTGAAGACATCACCGCTATTTCTTGGAACCAACAAGTTCAGCACATCTTATCTTCTGCTCATCCTAGTGGAAAAGCTGTGGTGTGGGATCTTCGGAAGAATGAGCCTGTAATTAAAGTCAGTGATCACAGCAACAGAGTGAGTACATGACTATAACTTGTAAAACTCTATTAGGTCCTGGTGTGAAGACAATTGTTTTTCTTTTTTTAATAATAAAAAACTTTTAGAAGTATAATGTCAATTTTGTATAATCATTTCTGCAAGATACCATTGGTCTTTACTACCGCAGCAACTAGGAACTCCCTTTACACACTATTTTTAGAAGATAAGTATAAACTGGGCTACAGAAGGGCTTTTAAAAGCTGGTAAAGCTTCTAAACAGGAAAAGTGGAGTGCAGAAATTACATTGGGATTGTCATTTTTTAGCATATGACAGATGATAAATAGAATCTGACAGGTTATTTTTTTTTAACATTTAATAAATATATATATCTGTGTTGTTTGTTTTGAGACATACCCCAATGCTTGCTTCTGTGCTTTAAACACTAGCATAGTTTACCTTAATTATAATTTATGCCTGTTTTTTCTGACATTTATAAACAAACTTAGTCTTGTTCACATGATCACTTTGTATTTGCCTATAAAACTTATATATAAACTTATACATGTTACCAAAAAAGAAAATGCTGTTCACTTGAATAAACTAATAAATGAAACACACTAATTAACAATTTATATTTTTTTCTATTCTATATAAGTCGATTAGTGTTCATTATTCACACTAATGTCAATCTTTGTTTTCGTCCTACTGCATGAATTTATATACCAAATTATATGTATTTATGTGTAATATTTATTTATTGAAAAAACAACAAACAAGCATGTACATATATGCTCAAGATGATGTGTCTGGGGTATCTGGGTATGCAATAGTGGTCTTCAAATGGTGTTAGTGGTCTGCTAGCTGTTGTGCTAGATATAATCACTGACTAGTAGCCAAAACTCAGATGGCAAGGGGCCATCCCTGTCTTATACTATTCCTAATCTTATCTGGACTGGACTGGAGCAGACATCATACCACTGATTTTGACTCTCACAAAAACAGCCATAATAGAGAGCTTGGATACACTGTAATCAAACTGGGCCCAATTCCATGTGTGCCAAGACATCTGAAAGGAAGAACCAGTCCGCTCTGTTGAATGCTATTTTGGCAATGGTGGGCAGAAGCATTCCAGGGTTGTCAGACTTTTCCAAACAAAACAAAATATTGATATCCTGGAACTATTCCAACCTGATCACTGTGAATTAGGGTAGGGAGGAGGGATAGTAGTCGATTAGCATCATTTTGGCATAGAATTCAATTCTATGTTAAGGGGGGCAATAACTAGAACTAAGGGCTGAGTGTTTCTCCTTTTTAGGGACTTTAATGATATGTGCTTTGATCAATTGGGATGGAAAAGGGACAGAGTTGTTAATTTCGTTCAGATCTCGGGTAAAAGAGAGGTGCTAGCTTCTATAAGTTTGAGGTCAATGCCTTTGTCAAAGGAAGATTTGTAACAGGTTTCAAGGTCTTGGATTTGGAGGTAAGTTGGATATTTGTCCCCTTGGCCGCGATGTCCTCCTTTTTCAGGAGACACATCAACTTTGTGAAAATGGCAAGAGTAGAAAACTTCTAATCACTTCTCAGGTACTTTCAGGCCCTTAGCGTTAAATCAAAATACTTTCCTGTTATATTTCGCTAGCTTTTTTTGTTTGTTCTGTGAAGCTTGGTCGCAAATTTACATTGCGGATTTTAACACGCACCTCATAGATGCAACTTACATAGCTCTTTCCCGTCTTCGCGGAAAATAGAATCGGGCCCTATATGTGTATGTTGCTAATCTTGTATTCATTCCTGGATTGCTATAGTGTGCTTTGTGTTAATGCTCTGATGCATGTTGGTTTTGTACATTTGTTCTTACATTGTCATATGCCCTGTAACCTTATTGCATGGCTACAATGCTCATTGTGGTTTCTATTTGTCTTTAGGCATCTTGCCACACAGCCATATCACTTAAAGTCAACTATACTCTTGTAGTGTCTGGATTTCTAAGCATCTTTCTAAACCTTTGTCTTAGAACCTGAAAAAAATCCTTTATTTCTCATTCATCCATCCCGGGGACACTGCATCCATGAACAATAGGTGCTTAAGTTTCATTTTACCTTTTTTAAATATTATTTTTTTTTCTCTTATTTATTTATAGAGTTATGTCGCTTCTGCTTTCACTCACTGGGTCAATGAGTGTTTGGACCCAGCTACAGTGGACAAGGGTGACTTGGATTTGAAAGATCCCAGCCTGCCACAGAAAAATGCCAGTCTGCATAACCGGCTGCTTTTCAAGATGGGAGCCCCTCATAGGACTGCACCACTCTCCAGGTGGAAAACGCCTACCAGGCTTGCAGTTGAGGAGCTCCTAAAGAGGATCTCATTCTATTGGGTCAGCATTTATAGAGGCCTAGCGTATATCGCAGAGACGTCTCTGGATTCTGTTGTGACCATATCAAGAGCACCGGCACAGTATATAGTGGCTACAAAAGTTCTTTGGTTGCACTCTTGTATCGCAAATACAGAATCTAGCCAAGCCCTGGAGTCCATGCCTTATGATAGTTTAGTCCTCATTGGTGAAGATTATTGCACAAGTCACAGGAGATAAAATCGACTCCTCCCAGTTAACTTTTAGAGATTTAGGGCCTGATCCAGACCTACGGCCGCCGTCATTTTTATGTCTGCCGTATGCGTAACAACGGCATTTTTGCAGTTCTGTGCATGCATCGGGCAGATGTCGCATGGCTCATGGTGCCGTGGATCCGGCGTCCGTAACTACAGCGTAGTTACGGACGAAGGGTTGGGCAAGCTAGGCGGGGGGGAGGGAGGTTAATTAGGAAGGGAGGTCTAGGTTTGACAGACGACGCTCCTGTGTGTGCATAGTTACACACAGTTATGCCAGCTAATCTTAGGGTAGCCTTCAGCTGGCGTAACTGTGTTACTAAGCTCACACAGGAAGTGACGTGGGAGTGCACCAGTGCTACGCTGGCTGTACTTATGGACAGCGGTTCCAGCGTAGCTCTGGATCAGGCCCTTAGACACTGTCAGGCTAGATTGGGATTTTTTTTCCATCTTTGTCTAGTTTTGAATTCTTCAAGTACCAGTTGGCTTAGCAGGACCAAAAAAAAAAAAGAGTGTCCTTTTGCCTTGGGGCAATCTTGGACTATTTTGTGCTTTAGGGACATTATCTTGACCTGCCCATAGGGGCTGCTGTTGGACACTTAATTATTT
Organism: Limnodynastes dumerilii; assembly: GCA_011038615.1. Lineage (NCBI taxonomy): Eukaryota > Metazoa > Chordata > Amphibia > Anura > Limnodynastidae > Limnodynastes > Limnodynastes dumerilii. The sequence goes on from WWET01000967.1 coordinate 332,692, forward strand.
ATCTTCCACCTGATCTACCTGCACATATAGGACTTCCTTTCAATGAGTGTTTGCTGGACATTAGTAATTGTTATCCTGAGTTCTTGGTGTGTGTATGCTCTCTGATCTGCATGGTCAGCCTCTTGTTCATTCCATGCCTGTTGCTTTTCCCTTGGATGCGTATTATCCAGATGCCCTTGTACTGTTTGTAGGTCTCCTTGATTTTGGTATATAATTATGTTCATTTGTATGTTTTTAGGTTTTCCTTTTGCTCTAGTGTTTTTGATTACTACCCCTTGTGCTTAGTGTACCCTCTGATTTCTGTTTATACTTTTTGGTGTTTATAGCCTGTAGGTTTTGTACTCTTCCTGATTTTGTCATTGTTTTTGTAGCTCTCAGTTTACATTTTCCCTTTACCTGTATTCTGTTGTTTGCACTAATAAATGCTTGCGGTTTATTCACCCTCGTTATTAGTGCTTCGTTTCACCTGGGGCTGCCTTCCAGGGATCGTGACCTGCTGGGTGCCCTGCTGCACAAGCCTATCCCCACCATCAGGGGCTCTAGTGAATACCAGGCCCCAGTTAGATTCCACATTCTGGGAGCAGTTCCATAACACTCTTCAGGTCAGATGGGAGCTCATCTACTGAAATTTCTAGACACCTAGAAAGCTTCTACCTCAGGTTCTTTCCTTGTTACAGAGGTGTTTGTCTGCACTTTAGTTCTGCACAGATTCTCTACCGGACTCCCTCAAAATAAGGACAAGAGGACTCAGAGAGTCCCTCTGGGCTGTGCTACAGCAGGAGTTAGGATTCTACTACAGTCTGTTTCTAAGTAAGTTGGTTGGGTCTTACCAGTTCATCTTAAACCTGAGGACTTTGAATTTTAGTCTTCGAGTGCCCTGAATCTTGGTAGTTCAAGTTCATAGCAGTTGTGCCTCACAGTGCTGAGGACATGAGTTAGATTCCCAGACTAGGCCTTATCTGTTTGGAGTTTGTATGTGCTCTCCGTGTCTGTGTGGGTTTCCTCCAGGTGCTCCGGTTTCCTCCCACATGCCAAAACCATACTGGTAGGTTAATTTCAAAGTCCAATATGTCTATAAATGTATTAATATGCAGGTTCACAGGACTCTGACTGCAGATCAGTCATGGTTGCAAGGCCGCTCCCCTCAGCATGCAATTGGAAATGCCGCAGCCCATGTGAGAGGCCTTTCACATTTTCAAGTTGGCCGAGAAGTTTGTCTGGCGATCGTAGCAGTTCACATTCCAGGAGTTGACAATTTAGAGGCAGATTTTAAGTGGTCCTTCAATCGAGAGGTGTATGAGCAAATGATCCACAGATGTGGATTTGATAGGATCACACGTAAGTCAAATAGTTCCTCGATTCTGCTGCCAGGTCAGGGACTCCTATGCATCATTTGTGGATGCCATGTTGGTGTCATCGGTCAGTGAACTGCCATATGTGTTTCCATCCATTCCTGTGCTTCTAAAGAGCGCAAACCAGCAAAAGGTGAAGCTGGCCCGTCTGACACTGATGTTAGTAGACATCAAAAATAGGCAATTAGTATATAGGATACTATGTACTAAAGTAAACCTAGAAACTCAACTGATTATCAGCAACATAGAATCAGAATATGTATATTCTTACGTATTAGGCTAGGGGATGACAGCAATGTACTGGTTACATTTTCTGGCTTCATGATGTGTGAAGCGGTCTTCTTATTCCTTCCACATTCTGTGGTTGACCTACTTGAACCCATCTGTTTAGTGCTTGCCGTATTGTTATCACCTCTGCAAGAACATGACAGTCCACTGCTGTAATTAGTACCATAGTCACCGTTCCTGTGCACCTCTCTGCTCTTACTGACCCTCTTTGCTTGGAGTTATAGATTGAATGAAAAGCATCCATTAACGTGTCACTATCCTCTTTTTGCTTAGAATTTGAGCATTCCCCACTGCTGTAGCAAAACATTACATGCATCCTGTGGGTTATATTCAGTACAGTTATTTAATGCCTGTATATGTATTGTAACTTTTTAAGAATTTAAGAAAAAAAGGTAATACTTGTCACATATATCATACAATTACTAAGTAATGTTAAACATGCTTCCACTAAATTATAATAATTATGAACCTACTTATAACCTTATCTCCAGGGCCATCACAGTCTGTGCCCCAAAACGTATGGTGGCAGCCCTGTTTATCACAACTAATATCTTACAACTTTATAAGTATTTACAAACTAACTAGCACTAAGCAATTTTGTTAACCAAAAACACTCGCATGGTTACTTATAAATTTTAAAAACCACAACTGCACTAAAGTTGCATATCCCTAAGTATATGACCCACGATTATTTTGCATTAGCCTCCTTAACTATTGCTGCAGAATGCTCTTGAGCTGGTGAACAGTGCTTTCAGTGTTGCCATGTTAGGAGCTGTGTTGAATGTTGCTATGCTGTGCTGGCTATCTTAAGCTTTCAAAGGGTCTGTTCAGTAGCTCCTTGAGGATCCGCTTTCTCGTAAGCTGTTGTTGAGTAATGGCTAGATGTCTTTTTCCTTTCAAACCAACCCTTCTTAATATCCAGTCCTCTGACACCTTAATAAACAGTAATAAATACAGCATTTTTAAATGAATAACTACAACTTAGAATTCTTATTTGTAGCTCGTCACTCTCACACCCTTTCTCCCACCGTCCTAGTCCATTATGCAAATGTATAATTAACGATAGAGCTGTTTGGGTATTTGGAAAATCTCTCAAGATAACAGTTTTAGCATTCAAGTGGCCATAACTTATCATAGACTCCTTAATTTTTTCATGCTCAGCGACTATCATAATAGACAGAAAGCAGTGAACTTTGTTCTGATTCAAGTCTTGACTTTTAATTCACTATCCCTCTCTGTTAATTATTGTTCTGAGATTCTGTGAATTGTTAAGTGCTTCTCTTCTGATGGGATTTGGTCTTCAATATGTGTCTCTTCTTTCCAGATGCACTGCTCCGGTATGTTGTGGCACCCTGAGATTGCCACTCAGCTTGTCCTCTCCTCTGAGGATGACCGCCTGCCAGTCATTCAAGTTTGGGACCTGCGTTTTGCTAGTTCTCCTCTTAAAATGCTGGAGAATCACACAAGGTTCAGTATAACCATGAAAGTCAGAAAGTTAAGCGTCTGTGTGTGCTTTCATTTGTTTGTCATATGTTCACTAAGCCCTACCAAGAGTACCCGATAAGAGGGGCAACTTGTGGCTTCATCATCACATGGCTGTATCTGGATGCTATTTTAACAGTCAAAATATGGACAGGTCAAGATGTCGACAGTTAGGTATTATGGACCTGATCCAGATAACGACAGCCAATTAACGCATACGGCATGCGCAATTCTGGCTGTGGCAACACTGAGCATTTGCTCGGCAGATGTTGCTCATCGTAACTCTGATAACATAACTTGTACGTAAATCCATACGATAGGGTGTGACGTCCCTACGCAAGCAGAATATACACATTGTGGGCGGAGGGAGGCATTTACATTGTACAGTTTGGGCTGGATTAGGCACCTGCATACGACAAGGCATTACGTACGACTAGAGATACGCAAGGAAAAGTTAAGGCAGGGTGTTGCCATAAGCCTGTATTAAGTGTATCATGCGGATCAGCGGTCCGTACGACCACTGATCCCCTCCCACACTGTACACTTAGCATGCTTCCCGCACGCTAAAGAGGGGAAGCACAGCCGATTTCCTCAGAAAGTTCCATCTGATTGTTTATATGCTAGGCAGAAAGTTCCATCTGATTGTTTATATGCTAGGGTTACTATAGTAACCCTAGCGTAACATCTGGAGGGTGCATGCGATATTTTGACTGTTGACATTTTGTACAAGACCCCACCTGTTGCATACACAACCCGTTGTCTGGTCATGAATGCATAAACAGACTTGAAACAGATGGGGTTGTTGCTAGTTGCTAAGTTTCTCTTCTGCCTTCTGGTCTGCTGCAGTGCTTCGGCAGCAAGGTTATGCTCTACCAATCTTTTCCAGTGATGTTGCTACAATTATAAGAAAGATCTTGCATTAAATATTAATCATTTCTAAAGTATTGAACCTATTTCACTAAGCAGTTCACATTGAATTTATTATGTGGTGCATATTTGAATATTTTACATTATTGATGTTACTGTCCTGATAGCCAGCGCTTATTTGCAAAGTGTAATGATTGAGATCACATCATGAGTTAGTAGTTTGTTGTATACAAAAAGCGACTTTCAATGGGTTAATTGTGTTGTGTTTTTCTATAAATAGGGGCATTCTGTCAATTTCTTGGAGCAAAGATGACCCAGAATTACTTCTTAGTAGTGCTAAAGATGACCGTATACTATGCTGGAATCCAACCACAAATGAGGTTAGCTGGTTTTTGTTGTATATGCAAATATTTATGTAAGAGGACCGATAATCATTAGGTATTTACCGATTGTGAATTACATTTTATTTATTATTTATTAACTGGGTATTCTGAAAATGTTGGAAAGTCTGATGCAGCCAGTATTTTTCACTGATTTACAATATCTTACATTGTGTTCTGAGAGCATCACAAAAAGGACAGTTTCCCAATGCCTCCTGGATTCCCTTTCTCCTCCTCACTTTTAGTTGAGGTAATCTCATGCAGAAACTGTGGCTCAAATCTGTGAGTATGAAGTCAAGCTGCTGCTAAATGTGCATTGCAAAGCACATTGTATGATAGTGATTGTTATAAGATCACCTTCATTCGACTAAGAATTGTTTTTTCACATATCCCAAGCATCTGGAAAGTGAATTATTCCTACTGTTTTATATAATTCTATTCTTGGAGTGTAGTGGATAAATATAGAGAATGTGTTTCCTGTCTGTTACACAAAAATAACACTTTCTAATAATTGCTTTTCATATGATTTTTTTTTAACATTTCTTAAACTTCACAGAAGGAATGGCACATGTAGGGGTGTTATAATACCGACAATACATAAATTATTTTAATTCTGGTTTAAAGCAATTTCTTTTAATCTTGCTACATATAATGACAAAATGTTTATTTTGATATTAATATTTAGCATTTTGCAGTAGTCCCACCAATTTATATGTTTATTGACTATTTTTAAGTTTGCAGCAAAATCATGGTTATGTAAGGCAGCAAAACTCCCCAAAACACCATTAAAAACCAGACAGGAATGTTCAACAACGGAGTAACTAAATATGCACATGCTTGGATATGTGTGAGGCATATAAAATGTCCTATAATGGACTTTCATTTCGGAAAGACAGAATGCAATGAATTTTCCAAAAATGTTCTACTTGAAGGAGGGCGGTGCAGTAAAGGAAGCTTCCAAAGGTGTATACCCAGACATTACATGTAATATGTTTTATAGGTGGCAGTTACATTAATTCCAATATATATTGCATTTACAGCAGAACAGATTCATTTTCAGGTTGTGTTTGTTATTTTCTCATTTCTAGGTGGTTTATGAGCTGCCAATCAAAAACCAGTGGTGTTTTGATGTTCAGTGGTGTCCGCGTAATCCATCTGTGCTCTCTGCTGCTTCTTTTGATGGTTGGGTCAGTGTTTACTCAGTCATGGGAGGTAGCCTGGAAGCACAACAGAAGAGCCAAGCTGACATGGTAGGTCTGGTAGTGTTAAAGCAAAAATAATAATATAAAAATAAATGATAAAGAATGATGACTAAACTAGTTCTGATAATAGTATATTATTTTCCAATTTATTTTGCATTTATTTATTTCTTTTTTATTTTGTGTTGTGTTTTGTGTTACATGTCCAGCCCCCTTTTGCTCACACATTGAACAATCTGGTGTTACAGGCACTTACCAAAGAGTCGTTAAATCCATTAGAGCCATCGTAGATATTTCACCTGGAAGGTGGTTTTTCTTACTGCCTAATTCCTCTGAGCGTCGTTTCTCAGAATTAGGGGAATGCGCTTCGTTGTTATGTGGACCGTACCAGTTATGTTTGCTAGACATCGGACCTCTTTGTTCTGTATGATGCAAAGAAAAGAGGTTGACCAGCTTTAAAGGCTTCATTATCACGGTGGATTATGGCTACAATTAGTCAGGCATACGTTCTATCAGACAAGCCTGTACCAGAGGGCCTAAGGGATCGCTATATCAGTTTGAGCTTCGTGGGCCGCACGTCATGGTGCCTCGGCTGAACAGTTGAGCAGTTCCGCAAATTAGTTCTCTGTCCAAACAGTTGCAAAATTTTATAAATGACAGTGTTTTGCATCTCAGGCTGCTAGTTTCAGGTGCAAGGTCTTGCGCAGAGCTGTTACAGAGCATTCCTTCCCTTAGGGGAAGCTTTGACAGAGAATAAAGGATTTTTTATTAGCATAAAATCTGTGTCTCTGAGTCCAGTGCCCTGACTCCCAGGACAACGTACAATACCCCATTGTCTAGGACTGTCCCCAAAGGGACTCAGAGAAACTGATTTTACGGTGAGTAATAAAAAATCCTGTTTTTGTGTTTATATCTCTGATTGTAGAAGTAAGAGATTATAGGACACTACTTACATAATTCGTCTGTCAGTCTGTACTGTGCATGCGTGGTACATGGAATTCCACAGCAGACCAATGTTGCATTACATGTGGAATTTAGTCTCTGCACGGATGGGCCCACTCAACATGCATACGAGATAAGCATGGTCGGCGAGGATAACTGTGGTAATGGTACAGTAAGGGCCGGGCTATGCATGTGGAATACTTAAAGTTGGGTAGGATCCCGGAACTGGAAATGCATTGGGCACGCAGGAA
>WWET01000967.1:355378-378072 GCA_011038615.1 Limnodynastes dumerilii
CCAGCACCCCCCCATGTACTGTTATTATTTGCCACCAGCCCTCTAAATGTACCAATATGCGCCAGCAGCCCTCCACGGGAATCACTTACCTCACCTCTCCTCCGTGGTGCGCTCTCCCACCTCCTCTGCATCCGGCAGTTCGACGGCACTGCACCGCATGTGGTGATGTCACACGTCGTGACGTCATCACTTAGAGTGCAGCTGCGGGCCCGGAGCTTCATAACGGTAATGCAGAGGTCTGAACTGCAAGGCATTCAGACCTCTGCCAACAATGATCTTTTACTGGTGTCCTGGGCAGGACAGAGAGGAGGCCTGGGGCTGTCCTCCCCTGATGGCGGCCCTGAATATGGGAGTCTTCAGCCTTTCTTCCAAAACATTGTCAGATTCCCAGTTATCATTACTGGGAGCTCTTCCTCGAACTCAATAAATATGTACGGTCACTGTGTAGGCAGCTTTCTTTGCCTTACGAGACAAGGGGGCACAGCCTGACAGTGAACTTAATATGATAATCAATAATCTCACCACAACAGATTTTGAGGGGATTGAAATCCTGAAAAGTCTTTTGGATGAGAATAAGGATGAGTATCTGGATACTGTTCTCCCTTTGGTTGAGGATAGAACAAATGTTATTAATGGAACATCTAATATCGATAGATTTAAGAAAAGATCAAAATTATATCCCCTACAGTTTAAAAACAGGATTATAGATTCTTTTTATCGGAAGACTTTGGCAGATTTCCGAAGTCTTTGTCAAAAAGAATCCAGAATAATTTCTATTAAGTCCAACTTACCACCAAAGGAGAGGGAGGCCTTGAGAACTTTGGCTGATGATCAGTCTTTGATCATCAAGGAGGCTGATAAAGGGGGTGGGGTTGTTGTCCAGGATATGGATCAATATATCGCGGAGGCGAATAGACAATTGTCAGATCCTAAATATTACACTCAACTGCACAGCAACCCCACTCGTGATTATCATACCCAGCTGGAAACGATTCTAAAAGAAGCAGTTCATGCTGAAATCATTAGTAAAACCGAATGTGATTTTTTGTTCCCCAAATACCCTGTTGTACCCATTTACTACCATCTCCCCAAGATTCATAAGTCGCTGAAAGATCCGCCGGGCCGTCCTATTCAGGTATAGATTCATTGACTTCCAACTTATCTTTTATTTGGACTCTCATCTTAAGAGTCTTTCTGTCTCCCAGAGGGCTCACATAAAGGATTCAACTCAATTATTGAACCTTTTAAAGACCATCACCTGGCAACCGTCATATCGATTTTTTACCTGTGACGTACAAGCCCTCTATTCAAACATCCCTCATGGAAAAGGTATAGAGGCTGTCAAAACACAACTTGCCAGTAAGGGTAAGCTCTCTGGGAGACACCAGGACTTTATTTTGAGAGCCATAGACTTCATTCTTACACACAATTTTAAATTTTTTTTTTATTAACCGGTTTTATTTACAGATTTTGGGGACGGCGATGGGGACCAGATTTGCACCTAGCTTCGCGAACCTATACATGGGCCTCTTTGAAGAGGAACATGTGTGGGTGAGCGGAGCTGGCGCGCGCCTGGTCCTCTATCGCCGTTACATTGATTATTTGTTTTTTATTTGGGACGGCCCGGTGGATTCAGTAAGCGACTTTGTTTCTGGCTTGAATGACAATCAGTTCAACCTCTCCTTTACCTATACCCAAGATCCGGTACAGATCGATTATTTGGATATTTAAATTTCAGTTAAAGGCAATCTTATTTTCACCACCACTTTTGTTAAACCTGTAGACTCTAATAATTATATTGGATATGACAGCAACCATAAAAAGCAATGGCTCTCAAATATTCCGAAGGGGCAGCTGCGTAGGATTCGCCGCAACTGCTCCTCTCTGGAGGATTTCCAACTGCAAGTTCAGTCTTTATTGGAATCCTTCAGAGCCAGAAAAATATCCAGTGCCCATTTTAGAGTCAGCATTAGAACAGGCCTTATCATTTGACAGGGAGAATTTAATACAATATCAACCTAATAAACAGAAAAAATCTGAAAAGCCTCCAGACCCTGTATCCGGAAGGGCTTAATGAGGCCATTGACTTTGATTTTGGCGATTGAGTGCTCCCCCCCTTTTCACCTCCTCTCTTTGTATATATTATCTATTCAGTTTCCTGAATATTATCATGTTTTTTTCATATAGATCTCATCATCAATATCTGCTGTTTTATTTCTTCCCCTCCCTTTTTTTGTGTAGAATAAAGCTATGTCCCTGACCATATTATCTTAATCTTAATGCACACTAATAATATACAAATGGAGAGGCCCTATATACGGCTTCTATAATATGTATTTGTTTGTTACATTTTTTTATTTTATTTGTTTATTCATTAATGTAGAAATATTATCTTAATGAAAATGATAAAGATTTGTAAACTCCTTGTTCTTTTAAACTCTAATTTGTTAACTGTGACATATACCTAGGAAACTTCCTCCTCTGCTTGTCAGAGAAAATTTTTCAGGTGCAAACCAATTAAGGACATTATTTAGTAGCACCTATTGAAGAATTCAAAAATCCTCCTGAAGAAACCGCAGATAGGCTAATGCGGTGAAACGCGTAAAGGTGTCTTTTATGTGTCTGGCCAGACCATCGATTGTCACAATCCTAAAAACTGATTTGCTCACCACTTCTCCGCTAATACCAGCCTGTTCCCCCGTGGGTAGACTGCTTCTAGAACAGCGCCAAGCCTGCTCCCTCGTGGATAGACTGCATCATTTACCACTCCTGTGCACTAACGTGTGGACTGAATTACAACCGGAGCAGTCTCGTCCCGGCTCCCAATCGGACCTATCGGTAGGTGGGAGCCTCACTGGACCAGCTCCAGTCTCCTCACATTCAGCTAGTCCTCACTCTCTCCGCTCTCTCTCAATGACCATCGTAAAAATGCACCTAAGCGTAGGTCTGGATCAGGCCCAAAGCCCTAACTCAGAGATGCGCCTTGCCGATGAAATGGCTAACAAGGAAACCACCTTCCAGGTAAGACCTCACTCTCTCCGCTCCACTCGGGAGCTCAGGTACAGGGGCACGGGGAGTTTTTGCAGCAAAAAGACTCACTGTCCCCTTTTTTGTCTTATGCGGGATGAATATATGCCATACTCCCATATGTTAAGTCCCTCACTAGCCACCAAATTACTTTTCGGTGCACGTGGAGTTTGGAGTAATATCTACTCTTTGCCAGACATTAATGGGACTTCTCCCAGAGCTTATATTCTGGCTCAGACCATCCTATTTTTGTGAGCAATTCAGCTACCCACAAGTTCAAATCAGCCTTTTTAACCAACTTCTTCATTTGTATTGTCGCATACATGTTATATTTACAGTGTAACTATTGCATGTTGGGTTATATCTAGGAGTTTCATTCATTAGTCTACCTTGCTCACCACTTTTTCTTGTTGTATATAAGCCCAAGGAGAGGGCATAACTAGTCAATTTTAACCAGTTCCTAGGTAATCACAAACTACCTATCAGGGCATGGGTGGGAGCGCAGTGTCTCCCAATGGACTCAGAAAAACAGATTTCACGGTGAGTAATAAAAAATCCTCTTTTCTCTGTCATCCATTGGGGGACACAGCTGCATGCTCTGGAACAGCTGCACGCAAGACCTTGCTTCCAAAACTGGCATCCTGAGATGCGAACCTTGTAATTTATAAAATTTGGTGAATGTGTGGACAGATGACCACGTGGCCGCCTTGCACAATTGTTCTGCCGAGGCCCCATGCCGTGTCGCCCACGAAGTTCCGACTGTCCTAGTGGAATGAGCCGTAAGGCCTCCGGAACTGGCTTGTGTGATAGAACATAAGCCTGTCTGATTGTAGCTGTAATCCACCGAGATAACAAAACTTTTAAGGCTGGCCAAGCTCTTTTCTGTTCCTCGTACAGAATATAGAGGTCCGAGGTCTTGTATATCAACCTGGTACGGTCTACGTAGCACTGAAGTGCCTGGACCATATCCAGCGTATGCATAGAAGTGTCCGAAGACTGCGCCTGTGAGACAAACGCTGGAACTACAATCTCTTGATTCAAGTGGAAATGGAAACCACTTTTGGAGTGAAAGACTGTTTTCTGCGTAATAATGGAAAATCAAAAAGGGTGGATTACAGCACATAGGGCCTTATCCAGACCTGCGCTCATGAAACGCTCAAGTGCGCTGTGTATTTACGCCAGCGTACCTACGATGCACTCCCATAGGCACTCCCCTTGTTCGTACTTAGTATTGGCGTCTTATACTCAGCAAACCCTACCCTAACTTTTCTGATCGTAACCGTGGACGTCCATAAGCTCCTTGCGTGGTTATGACGCTTAGCATGCCCAAACTGTACGATTTACATCTGCCCTGCGCATGCACAGTAAGTTCAAATGGCTGTTTTTACGCTTACGACCATCGTAAAAATGCACCTAAGCGTAGGTCTGGATCAGGCCCAAAGCCCTAACTCAGAGATGCGCCTTGCCGATGAAATGGCTAACAAGGAAACCACCTTCCAGGTAAGATATTGACGGTCTGTGGGTACTAAAGGCTCAATCGACTCTCCGCTAAGTGCTTGTAACACCAAATTTAGGTCCCATGGTTCAGTGGGATAAACAAAAGGGGGCTGGGCATGAAGTACTCCTTGTAAGCAAGTTTGGACGTCCCGTAAGCCCGCCAGTCTATGCTGAAAAAAAGACTGAAAGAGCTTAAACCTGCATCCTCAGTGAGGCTAACCGCAAACCTTTTTCCAGTCCAGATTGGACTGGAAGTCGACCTGTCAGATACTCGGCTCTTAGCGGGGGTGAGCCAAAGAACCTGCTCCGTTTAAAACGCCTACCTACGCGTTTCACCATTAGAGGCTTCTTCAGGGAGAATATGTGAAGTAAGCACTCACTCCAGGGTAGTGTTGGCACAGTAATTGAGGCAATAGGGGTCTCCGCTGCGCATCTGGCGGGACTTTAAAGGTCAGCCTCATACATAAGCAAATTAGCCTTCCATTCCTTGCTGTTCAAAGGAAATCAGGGGAAATCAAATAGGAGGCAATGGAGTGAGTGCTGGAGTGAGTGCTTACTTCACAGATTCTCCCTGAAGAAGCCTCTAATGGTGAAACGCGTAGGCGAAGCGTTTTAAACGGAGCAGGTTCTTTGGATCATCCCCGCTAAGAGCCGAGTACCTGACAGGTCGAATTCCACTTTCAGCATACATCTGCAAACAGCCAGGACCGACGCTGCAAGGGAACGTGCGATTCGGAACCACTGAAGCGCTACCGCAACCAGCACGGGTGAGCTCCCCATACCTAACTTTCTGCACCTTACCGGTAAGGTTTTTTTGTATCTTTTGTACCTTTTGAAGTGCACCTCGCATCAGGATCAAAGTGTTACGAACATCGGCACACACGACAGTGATTCCTCCACTACGGACTACACAATAGCCTGTTCAGGCACTGCGAACTGTAAAATTTGTACCAATAGGACCTTTGGCCATAACGAACTTTACAAGTGACTAGTATTAGTTACCACAACAATATTAACATTTTCCACACCAGGAACATTTGGACTTTTGCTATATATTTGTCCCCTCCCTTTCCTATACATTTTCCAGATTGCGTATATAATAAATTATAATTTTAAACTTAGATACCTTTGCACTTGCATTTCTGCAACTAGACAAATTGTTTGGCGCGCCACAGATACTTTTTTTTGTCTTTAACTTCCTGGTGAAGTGACCATTCTTCCGCCAGATTTCTGTGTTGACTGAGATAATCGGCCACCCAATTCTCCACTCTCGATATGAATACCGCTGATATCGCTGGAACATGGCGTTCCGCCCAAGACATGATGCGTGTTGTCTCTCTCATTGCCAGGGTGCTGCGAGTTCCTCCCTGATGGTTGAGGTAAGCTACTGTGGGGACATTGTCTGACTGTATTTTTAATGGTCTGTTTACCAGCAGACTTCCGGACTACACTAGAACTCTGTACACTGCTCGAAGTTCTAATTCATTGATGGGAAGGTGAATTTCTTGCGGAGCCCAAAGACCCTGGAATCTTTGTTCCCCGATGACTGCCCCCCATCCAGAAAGACTTGCATCCGAGGTGACCAAAACCCACTGCCAAGTCTGTAGAGACCGACCTCTGGAAAGGTTTGAACAGATCAGCCACCAGTTGAAACTGGGCATAAGGAACGGCTTCAAAGACCGAGACCAAAGTTTCCAGAAGTTTCATACAGTTTAGAATAGACACCTGTCTTCTCACAAGAATAGCTCTGGTCTTGCTGATAACTGCCGAGATCTTGTTCTTCGGCAGAAACACCTGTTGAAGACTGGTGTCTAAGATCAGACCCAGAAATTGCATTCTTTGAGCCGGAATTACTGAAGATTTCATCAGGTTGATAATTCAACAGTACACCTCCAGGAAGCTTATAGTAAGACTTAAGTGTCTGAGAAGTATGGACTGGGAAGGGGCCTTCAACAATAGATCGTCCAAGTAAGGGATGATGGTCACCCCCTGGATATGTAGAAGACCCGCCATTACCGACATCATTTTGGTAAATACCCTTGGAACTGTAGCTAGGACAAAGCTCTGAACTGGTAGTGGTTGTTGCTGATTGCGAAATGAAGATGTTGATGTCCCTTCCATATCGGAACATGGAGGTAAGCGTCCTTTATGTCTAATGATGCTAGAAACTCCCCCTGTTCCATGCCCGCGATGACTGATCTTAGCGACTCCATCTTGAAAGATGGGCCTTTTATTTGCTTGTTTAAGGCCTTTAGGTTCAAAACTGACCAGAACGTCCCATCCCCCTTTTTCACTAGGAAAAAATTCAAATAAAAATCCCCATCTCTTTCCAGAGGAGGGAACGGGACTATCACCTGCGCATCAAGTAAGCCCTGAATGGAATCTAGAAGGGCCGTGCGCCTGAGACTGCAGGTTGGTAGGTCTGTTAATACAAACCTGGAGCGGGTTATGCGTTGGAAGTCTATTATGTAACCTCTTGTTACAATCCCTCACATCCAGGTATCGGGGGATGATGCTAGCAACTGGTTCTGGAACCACAATAGGCAAGCCCCAACCCCCAGATCCTAGCCAGGGACCCTGTCATGCTGACACAGGTTCCGCTGGCTTGGATGTTCCTTGCTTGGCAGAGGTCTTGCCTCTACAGAATCCTCCTCTAGAGATGGTGGATGAACCTCTGGCCGAACCTCCTCGAGTACTCCCGAAGGGACGAAAGGACCGAAACCTCGGTTGTTTGGGCTTAGTACGGCTAACTATCAAAAATAGACTCTTGCCTCCTGTTGCCGTCTGAATAATTTTTTCCAATTGTGAACCAAAAAGCGTAACACCGTCATACGGTAAAGATTCCAAAGTATGTTTAGAATCTGCGTCTGCTGACCATGAGCGTAACCACAAACAGCGCCTAGCTGCAGAAGTATAAATCAAATAGCAATCAGACTTTTTCCCTGCGCTCCAGAAGTAACGCCAGGGAACCACACACTAGACCGAACCACCTCCGGTCAAATAAACAACATAGGAAAGAAATATTGTAGTCCCCAACAAGTCAACTCTAAGTCAAACAAGGCGCTTGCTTCTCTTGCATGAACCAGGTGAAATCAAACTTCTCCTTCTTTAAAATCTCCCACAATACTTCCAGCATCAAAAGATAAATGGTGTACTCATGCAAAGAAAAAGTATGAAGAGCAATTAGAAACAAATAAACAATTTATTTTCAGACATGATAACATTTTGACACAGTTTAAAACACAAAAATTCTGACACAAATTTCTTCAGCATATATAAGAATGACCACTAGGGGTCAGCGTACCCTGTATTTGCCTTAGATTGTGATGTTATTACAGCGCTGTTGGAACCTCAGCAAAAGGACAGGAGACAGAATCCCAATAGTCAAGCCAGACATATGCGTATGAAGGATGGCTCCCCTAGCAACCACCTGCGCCTAGCTGCAGTAATGAGAGCCAATAATTTTAAGTTTATGGATGTAGCATCTAACGATGCCTGGCTCACAAATTCCAAAGCCGCTCTATTGTGTTCTGTCAACAGAATAAGCTCAGCCCTTGGTCTATTCTCCTGTAAGCCCTTGGCTAAATCCTCTGCCCACACCTGTATAGCTTTATTTACCCAGGCTGTGGATACAGCTGGTTCAACCCGACGCAGCGTACGCTGAACATAATAAAAAATCAATTTTTTTTTATCTGTAGCGTCCTTGAGGGATACTCCGCCCTGCACTGGGATAATCGTGGACTTGGTTAAGTGGGCAATAGGAGAGTCCACTACGGGAGAAGTCTCCCATTTAGCAGACTCTTCCGGAGGTAATGGGTACATGGATTTAAATTTGGATGGTACCATAAACTTCTGATCCGGTTTCTGCCAAGTTTCCGAAAGGAGCTCTAAAATCTGAGGAGAGGGAGGGAAACAGGCAATCTGCTCGGAGAATCCTGCTAATTCAGAAGTTACTGGATCCGAAAACCCTAACGTATTTCGGATTGCTAGCACTAGATCCTGAATGCCCTGAGCCCATGTATCCTTAGTCTCTGGAGAATCCTCCTCAGACTCTAAACACTCTCCCTCCTCCTGCGAAGAGCCCTCTGACAACTCTGCAAGAATGTGCTCGGACTCCTGTACCCTTCTCTTAGTCAACCTCTTGTGAGGAGAACCAAGAAGGCGTTCTAGTGAGGAAGAAGCTTTAGCCAGGCCCTGAGCTGACTCTGCCAGTGACAATGCTAATCCTGACTCACCCTGGGACACTCTGCTAGTGGACGGTACCGGCTGTGCTGGAGGGTGTGGTGAAGTAGAAAAATTAGATTAATTTACCACTCTCTGCAACGTTACCCGGGTAAGCTTGGCAATTGAAGTGGTGAGAGACCGAAGCCATGCTGGCTCTTTTACCGGAGCCGAAACCGCTGTAGGTGAACCTTGGTCGCAGTCGCACACACTGCCTCTGGGTCTACCTGTACACAAGGTAATTTATCGTTACGTATGGTACAGGTATAATGCAACACAGCTCTTTCAGCAGAACCCTTACTTTTGGCTGTCCCTTTATCAGACATATTTAAATGTTAACTAATTAATGTCAATTAGCAGTAATTCATTAGTACTTTTTTTTTTTTATTCACTCAAAAAAAATTCAGTCTAAATGGGGATTAATAAAGGTGAGAGAAACAATCTCTAAAATATCTGTCACCACTAGAGGTCGCTAAAGGGACACAGTAGGGGAGAGAAGCTGTTGTGAGGAAAGAAACAGCGCTCTGTGCAGCATTTCCCACACTGAGGTGATTTAACCATGCTGCTTTGCGCCAGAACATCGTGGTAGGAGACTACCTGTAGTAGGAAACGTCTCCACCCATTCCGCATGGAATGGCCGCCTCCATCTTTGTTCTGCCTTCTCTGCTTGCAGCGACAGCTGTACTCTCCGCATCGGAGAACTGGCTGTGGCTGCGGTCTCTGCCTCGCAAACCTCCGCGGCGGCGGCGTGGGAAGTGGGGACCGTACCGTGGCATATGCTGGCTGCCGGGTCAGCTGCTAATGGCGGCTGTCAGCTCGCCTGCCACCGACCAGTTGCCACCAGTCTCCTGTATAGGAGACAGCAGCAGCCCCTGGGAGGTGAGGGAAGCCCGCACTCTACTCACTCCCGGCTCTGGGACCCGGAGTGGAGGAAGCCCGCAGGCTATCCACTCCTGTTGGAGGCGTCCCGGAGCCTTGTAAGTCTTCATAAAGGAGACTTGTTAAAATTAAGTTAAAACAATAAATACTAAATAAAAATTAATAAATAAAAAATTCAATAAGGGACAGAGCCTCTAAGCTACATGCCCTACTCCACAGGGCACTTACTAAAAACTGAGTCTTCTCCCTGAGGGGCCCCTGGTTAACACTTCAAAGCCAAAAGAGCCCTGACTCCAAGGTCCACCTACTATACCCCATTGTGTAGCAGTGTCCCCCAATGGATGACAGAGAAATATAATTATAACAAATTGACAATTGTGTCAAGTATGAAAAATTTGATTTTTATATCTACAATACACTATTTTCCCAGACTTCATGGAGCACACTAGAATTCTAGGGTATATAATTCGTTTTGGAGTGCTACAATTTAACACAGTAACACCTGCAGTCCTGTGTTGCGCTTGGCCCATTGGCTAGTGTTCGTACAGGGAGTTCCCTCTGCAGGCAACTTAATGTTGGGGTCTAGAAGTGGGAGGAGCTTGTCAAATGAATATTTATTTAAGGTAGCAGAATTTCAATATCATAACTTGTGTTCCAGTGTCCCTACTGTGTGAAGGGGGCATGTTATTTATGAAAACTTAATGGATTACTACAGTTAAAAGGTTGGTCTAATGCAGTGGAAGGCTTTATTATACAGTGTAAGAACAATTGCTTTATATTAATTAGTTACCAAATATAAGCAAGGTCATAATTCTCCCCAGTAAACCCTTAGTGAGACAATGTGGTCTTCTGTTTACAATGCAGCATTGCAATAGCTCATATGTAATGTGGTGATAATAATAGCTGATGTGTGGTTGATTTTGTAGATAAATATATGCCTCCAGGTCAGATTTCCTGTATTTACTAGAAACCCCCAGTGGAGTAATGCATTGGCAAAAAAATACTATTTGCTTCATTAAGAACAGTTTTACAACATTGCTGTTGTTTTTTCTCTCCCTTTCTCTCTATCACATAACGTTCTTTCCGACGCTGTATGCGGAATTCAAATAGGAGGACACCCCAGTAAGGAACACTATTGAGGAGTTCCACTCACTGTGTCTGCAACACCTTACAGACAAACCATAGACACATCAACAGAGTGGGATATACAGGACTACTACCACAAACTGTGTCCTATTACTAACTTTGCAGTCGGACCATTAATAACTGCACCAGAGTCTTCCCCTCCCCCCTTCTCCACAGAGTAACAATTTTGTGGATGCCTACTCTGCCATTATATTCATTTACTGTCATCCTGCAATCCACATCTCGGGACGTGTTTCCGGTTATCAGACCCACACCAGCAAGCCCAGTATACTACTCCTCCTGCACTTTATGACTGACACACACAATCATAATCAGAGACACCACCTACATACAAGAGACACGACACCTCCCCACACCCCTAGCATCAGGTACAACCACATAACAATGTGCTACAGTACTAACTGTCCTTCTCCATTCTACTCAAACTATTTAACTGAGCCATTTCTAAATAGTCTCAAAGTGAAAGTTAAAGTGTTGTCCAAATCAGCTACAGACGTTCTTACAGTACTTTTTATAGGTACAAAAAAGGTTTGCTACAAGCAGCGCTTTCACCTTTAAATGTATTTACACACACACACACACACACACACACACACATATGTATACACATACACACACACATATGTATACACATACACACACAAAAAAGGCCCCAGCACTCTTGCAATTACCCAGAAACGAATCATAACTTTCTATCTTTAAAATAAAAGTCAGAGAATTTGTTACATACATCTGCAGATAAATGATAAGCCACCAGCCACTTACAAGGCTTCTCTGTATTGGTGGTCCTAACTCTGAAACTGTCAGAGTTCCAACTTTGTATCATATATCAGGTATTTTTAAATTGAGAGCTCACCCCCAGCGGAGGTCCCCAAGTCTCCAAAACAGCCACTCTGAAACAGCACCCCCTGTCAGATGCTATCCCACACACGCTTTAAAACAAACATCCAGAAAGGTAAGGGGAGTTTACACAAATACAAAAAAAGGCCCCAGCACTCTTGCAGCACATATATGTACAGTACCAGTCAAAAGTTTGGACACACCTTCTCATTCAATGGTTTTTGTTTATTTAAATTATTTTCTACATTGTAGATTAATACTGAAGACATCAAAACTATGAAAGAACACATATAAAATGATGTCAACAAAAAAGTTTTAAACAAATCAATATATGTTTTATATTTTAGATTCCTCAAAGTTGCACCCTTTTGCTGTGATGAGAGCTTTGCACACTTTTGGCATTCTCTCAGTCAACTTCATGAGGTAGTCTTTCTGGAGATTTGACCTCCAGAACTGAACACGGTATTTTAGGTGAAGCCATACCAATGATCCATAAAGGGGCATTACTACTTCTCTTCTGCTGCTACAAATTTCTCCACTTATGCAACCAAGCATCTGACTTGCCTTTCAACCTGTACAAAGGCCTGCTGTTTGCTGTACAACCATAGTAGCACACTTTCATAAGCTGTGATTAAACCTTAAACTGAAGCTTTTGCAAAGCAAGTCAATTTTGAATAAATGCTGGACCCAGGACAGCACTGATTTGGAAGAACAGTAATATACTAATTATTGATTGTATGAAGTAATCGCTTCTGTCTTCTATGTACACAGCTTCTCTCTTCAGTAGTTCAGCACAAGTGGAGGGATGTCGTTCTCAGCTGTAGTCTGCAGAACTGGAAAGAAGCGTTAGCTCTGCTGCTGACTTACTCTAAACCAGAGGAATATGCTGAGCTGTGTGGTAAGTGTTGTTCTGCTATAGAAACATGCTTTCAGAATTACACACATCCAGCTTTCATTTTACATGTACAGCATTCTTACATTGATTTGTAATTCTCTGTCCTTCATATTGGTACCATCAATTAATAAACTGTGTTTGCGTTTATAAACCTTTCTCTTTCTTCACTTTCACAAGTGTCCCTATAGTTTGTATTTTTTTGTAGTAACTTTTAACTTGTGATTTGAATGACTGATTATTGCATTATTATTTGAATTACACTAGATTAATTGTTGGAAATAATTAGCTTTAAGGCCAGACTTTATCACGGATGTGTTTTGTGAGCTGCATACTGGAATCAGTGACGTATAGTAGTACTTTTCCTTAAGATGCCCTTGGAAGCCGTTTGGAATCGGAAGGAGAAGGAAAGTTGTCTGCACAAGCCTGCTTGTGTTACATATCTTCTGGGAATGTGGATATGTTGACAGAATGCTGGATAAGAACCCATGAAACCTCCACACCTCTGGCATTGCAGGTAAGATAAAGACTTAAACCTGTGTATATGCTGTGGGGTCTGCATCTCATTAGCTATGCTGGCACTTTATGAAGAGTAGTAATTCATGTCACAGTCAATACTTTGTAGCAGAAAAATGGCGTATAAGAAAAGTAGAAAATATAAGAAATAAAATCCCACCCATGTGTGCATGAATATGATTTTCCACAGTGCATGGGGACCTTGGCTAAGGAATGTATATTGAAAAAAAACAGACGTTGGCTTGGCTCATCAGTTTATCCAGTGATATTTACATACTTGTTACAGTATTTGGCATTTAATACATTTTGTTGCCTTTGTAGGCTATAGTGGAGAAAGCTATGGTATTAAGGAAGTCTATTGAATTACTCCGTGGGACAGCACTGCCACCACAAGGCCCTGTGCTAGCATGGAAGGTAGCACAATATGCCAGTCTATTGGCATCTCAGGGGAACCTAAAGGCTGCCATGAGCTACTTGCCCAATGACTCTGAGGAGGTATGTGATCATCTAATCTTTGTGTAAATAGTGCATAACTGGTTTTATTTATTTTTTAGCTAAATAACTGCAAAAGGCTATAAGAATGTTAGTATTTACCATTTTCCCTTGTCTGTTCTTTAGACTACCGTTAATGATTTATAATGAGCAAGCATGGCAACCACAGTCATCATATGTAGTAATAAAACCACCTATGCTATGTATTCTTTTTTCAGAGTTCAGTGCGGGAATTGCAAAATCGTCTTCTGAATGCTCAGGGAGACATTGTGAATGGGCAACCACGCACATCCAAGATGATCAGCAGCTTTCCTTCACCCTCAGCCAAACCAAGCAAAGCTCCAGAAGGTTTTCTGCAAAATGAAGGAAGCAGACAGGTGTGTATGTTGCCTGCTTGTTAGGCAGTCCAGTGACATACTTGCTATTTTTATTTTTAAATTAAACAAAAATACTGAACCAAATGATGTTGCAGAATTCGTTACACTTGCAGTATAATGTTTCCAACAGTAGGTGGCAATCACGGCACAATTTTACATTGATGACTTAGCTTGGCTCGAATTTACATAAATTTACATAAATGGTCTTAACAGTAAGGTGGACCGTACAAAGTAACTACTAACATTCAATGTTTAATCCTTTAGAAGAAAATAAATTATATATAAAATATATCCTGTATAAATAAGACAGCAACTTTTGTTTTTAATGGTTTTAAACATTAATTTGCCTCACAAAAATAATAAAAATAGGTATTTCCTTAGCCTCCTCCGGCAGCACACCATGGGTTAACCTTCTGTGTCAGGAGTCCTCAGGAAGGAATGAAAGACCCACCAGCTATACAGGTGCCACTCCTCCTCTTCTCTGCGTCTTTCTTTCTTTCCTATAAAGAGTCCAGACAGGGCAGGAGCTTTGTGCAGGAGCTTACCTGGGTCCCCTTGGCCAGCGTGGTGCGGTTTGGCGAGGGAGAGAGGCTGGTGCCAACCCCCAGGGTCCGGATCCCCGGCGCTGTACTGTAGGCCCGCCCCTACTTGCGAGGGCGGGTTGGCAGGGACGGCAGTGGCGCAGCCGCATGATGGTCGGCTGCCATCTTACTGAAGCCTGTATTTAACAATCATGAAAACAGGCGCGACGTCATCAGTGAGCGCCGGCAGGTTTTTATTAAAGCCTCCTGCGCCGGAAGCACCCTGGTGGTGTTTCCACCACTTCACTGATCATGCAGGAGGAGAATAGGCCACAGAAGTCCGGGTAAGCTCCTCATATACATTATTTTATTTTATTAGAAGGAACTTGTAGTTAGTTTAGTGTTTTCTTCTGTAGATCTGAGAACAGCAGAGACAGAACTGAGTTAAAGGCCAGGCATAAGAAGACTCATGCTTCTCGCTGCTCCATGTGTGATGTTCCATTGCCTGATAAATACAGTGGTATGGCCTGTGCAGAATGTAAAGGGCAACAGCAGCCATTGCAAGAAATGATACAGCTAGTGCAACCTATAAAGTCAGCTATGGCGGATACTGTTGTCGCTAAAGAGGACTTGGCAAAATTTGCAGAGAGACCTAGAGATACTAGGAGCGACAAATCGCAGGATTTTGAGCCAGAAGTACTCGCGCTGTTGTCTGACAAATCCGGATCAGAGACAGGTTCAGTGCACTCGAATGCTGAGGCGGATTTTAACCAGGACCTTGTAAATAACCTCCTTAAGCTAATACATAAGTCATTAAATATTGAAGATTCACAAGAAAAACTTAAATTGCAAGACATTTTATTTAAGGAGAGGAAGGAGAAGGCTTGAACGTTTCCACTGTCAAGCGTTGAAGGACATAGTAGAAGAGGAGTGGAAGTGTCCTGATAAAATACTGCATGTCTCCCTAAAGATGTTTAAGCTCTATCCCTTTAACCCAGATGAAGTGAAGAAATGGGAAAGTACCCCTCACGTTGATGCAGCGATATCAAGGCTGTCACATAAGACCACCCTACCCTTGGAGGATGTTAATATATTCAGAGACTCAATGGAGAAAAAAAACGAAGTGGATCATAAAAAGCAACACTCCATTGTGGGAGCAGTCCTGAAACGGGCAGCCGCCACTGCTCTCACAGCAAGAGTAGTTCGCAGTTGGTGTGGAGACTTGGAGAATAACATTCTGGAAGGAATAAAGTGATCTGAATTGCTGAATTCTATCCAAGACATACAGTTAGGAGTGGAATTTTTGTGCGAGGCCACTATGGATTCGGTGAGATTGGCGGCTAAAGCAATCGCTAATGCGGCAGTCACTAGAAGAGCGCTATGGCTGAAGCCAGGGGCTGCGGAAGCGCAGTCAAAGTCTAAGCTACTTACTATTCCTTTTTAAGACGACCTGTTTGGGAAAAGACTTGACGAAATAATAGTTAAATCTTCTGGAGGGAAGGCGCAGTGGCTGCCGCAGGACAAAGCTACAAGAAAAAACTTTGCGAATAAAGAATTCAAATCACCGGCAGGCAAATTCAAGGAAGCAAGGTCCTACAGGCCCGGAAGGAACTACAGAAGAGGCCAGAATACTTCATTTAAATCTAATTTTTTCTCCTAATGCGGGAAGAGACTTCTGAGCCAATCCTAAACAGATGGCTCAATGATGCCGAAAGCTCCAATCCAGACACTGCAGTCGGGGGTGGACTGTCGGGATTCATGCAAAAATGGTCAACTATAACCTCGGACGTTAGGGTAATGAATGCTATAACTCACGGATACAAAATAGAATTTGTCAAGACACCAGCGAATCACTATAGCAAGTCACCTACTCCAGTAGACAGAGAGGAGCTTGCAGCTTTAAGGTCAAGCCTAATCTCCTTGATACAGCAGAAGCTAGTTACAGAAGTGCCTGTTCGGGAGAAATGTCAAGGGTTCTACTCGAGATTTTTCGTGGTTCCCAATCATTCAGGAGGATTCAGAATTATTCTCGACTTGAAGAGGTTAAATGCGTTCATAAAGGGCCGCCCATTCAAAATGGAGTCATTGAAGTCAATAGTAGCAGGTATACATTAAGGGGACTTTCTAACGAAAATAGACCTAAGAGATGCTTACCTGCATGTTCCAGTTTGTGCGGCTCATCAGGAATTTCTGAGGTTCCAAGTCTTCGGCATGTCATCAGCCATAGACACAATAGAATGGGCAAGGCTCCATATGAGATACTTTGGGCAGAAAATCATCCTGTCAAGGAAGACCAAAGTGGATCTAGAGTGGTGGACTCAACCCGTTGTGCTAGAAAGGGGAAGATCGTTTGCACACTATCCAGTAGTAGTGACCATGTACCTCTGGTAGGGGGGGCACTATGCGGTCATTAGACAGCTCAAGGATGCTGGTCAGCAAGGGTAAGGAGCTCACATTCGAATGTCAGAGAAAGCCTGGCAGTTCTGCAAGCATGCAGGAATTTCCAACACCTACTCCAAGGTCAGCAGTTATTGATAAAATTGGACAAAACGGTGGTATCCCACGTGAACAGACAAGGGAGCACAAGGAGTCGGCAAATGATGGAGGAGATCAGGAAAGTTCTAACCTGGGCAGAAGAACATACATTAACATATCCGCAATCTATATAACAGGCGAAGAAAATGCTCAGGCGGATTTCTTAAGCAGGCACGTATGCCACCCAGGCGAGTGGGAGCTGAACCAAATAGTTTTCCAGCAATTAACAAGAAAATGGGGAACTCCTCAAATAGATCTCTTCACCTCGGGCAGAAAATAAACAAGTACTTTTCAAGGTACAGGGACCACCGAGTGATAGGGACAGACGTGTTATCAAGTCCCTGGTACTTCAGGCTAGGATACGCATTTCCTCCAGTACCCATTATTCTGAGGTTGCTGAACAGGCTGGAACAGGAGAATGTCACTCTGATAACGATAATGCCTTTTTGGCCCAGAAGTCCTTGGTTTTCGAAGGCAACAAGCATGCTCATGCAGGCACCTTGGAGGCTACCAGTAAGGAAGGATATTCTATTACAAGGGACTCTATGTCACCCAGCACCATACTCATTGACGCTGAAGGCCTGGCTTTTGAGACCAAGACCTTAGGGAGAGAAGGTTTCTCTGCCAAAGTCATTAGTACCCTGCATAGAGCAAGGAAAGGTACTACGAATTTAACACACCGCAGGATTTGGAGAAAATTTGCCTGATGGTGTATGGAAGAACATTGCGGATGTCCAGCATTCCCACGATACTTGTTTTCCTGCAGAATGGGCTAGATAAAGGTCTTGCTGCAAGCTCCATTAAGGTGCAGATTTCTGCTTTAAGCACGGTTTTAGGTATGGATATTGCAGGGAATAAATATGTGGCAAGATTTGTTCAAGCAGCAAATAAGATACCTTTATTTAAGAACCTATTGCACCGTGGGACCTAAACCTCGTGTTGAATCCCCTAACAGGCCCTCTCTTTGAACCACTGGAGGACATCGACCTGAAATGCCTTACTCTCAAAATAGTTTTCTTGGAGGCAATTACATCTGCCCACAGAGTTTGTGAGCTGCAAGCATTGTGGTCCGAGCAACCGTGAACTTTTTTCCCAACATAGCGGTTCTCCGAACCAACCCTCTGTTTCTACCTAAAGTGGTTACAGGCTTTCATGTGAATCAGGAAATTATTCTTCCTTCCCTGTGTGCTAAGAATCTGAAGGAACAAAGGCTACACACCTTAGATTTGGTGAGAAACCTTAAAGTATATCTGAACAGGACATAAACTTTCAGATTATCAAGACAATTATTTATTCTATAGCGATTATCGCTCCCAGCATGTGGCTGCCGATAAACGGGACGATTTTCCCCTGGGGGAAAGGTCCCGATATCGGCACCATACACTGCCACAGGCTGGGAGCGATAATCTGTGCTGGAAATGTGGTCTGAGCAACCGTGCCTGAACTTTTTTCCCAACAAAGCGGTTCTCCGAACCAACCCTCTGTTTCTACCTAAAGTGGTTACGGGCTTTCATGTGAATCAGGAAATTATTCTTCCTTCCCTGTGTGCGGACCCTAAGAATCTGAAGGAACAAAGGCTACACACCTTAGATCTGGTGAGAAACCTTAAAGTATATCTGAACAGGACATAAGCTTTCAGATTATCAAGACAATTATTTATTCTATATGACGGACCTAAGAAAGGTCAAGCAGCTTCTAAGATGTCAATAGCCAGGTGGCTTAGGACATGCGTTGAGCAAGCTTACCAGTCCAGGGGGTTGCAGCCCCCTATCAAACTCAAGACTCACTCTACAAGAGCAACGTCTACCTCTTGGGCACAGAAGGAATCTGCCTCAATTGAGGACATCTGCGAGGCGGCAGGGTGGTCGTCTGTGCATACTTTTGCGAAGCACTACAGATTAGACGTTTTGTCTTCGGCAGAATCAAAATACGGCAGGAAGATTCTTTCTGCAGTTGTTAAAAAAAAAAATATGTGTGTGTGTGTGTGTGTGTTATGTTATTTTTGCTAGGGTAGATACCCATGGTGTGCTGCCAGAGGGGGAGGCTAAGGAAGCTACACATTAGTAACTGTTAATGTGGTCTCCTTTACTTCTCTCAGGCAGCACACACTTCCCTTCCCAATATGTCTGTTATATTTTTTTGGTGTGTACTAACTGTGCTTACTTTGTTCTAAAAGAAGTATGACATGCAGAGAAAAGGGGGAGTGGCACCTTCATAGCTGGCAGGTTTTTCTTTCCTGTGGACTCCTGACATGGAAGGTTAACCCATGGTGTGCTGCCTCAGAGGAGTAAAGGAAACCACATTAACAGGTACTAATGTGTAGCTTATTGCTTACCCAAACACTAGTACATGAACGTATGCATATTTCTTCTAATATACTTGGCTTATGCTTTTTTTTAGCAAATTAAAATGTTTGTTGACTACCAAGAAACACCTTTTTATTTCCTAAATGTTTAGGCTCTATCCCAGTTTCCAGCTACCACTGGAATTCCAACACAACCACCAGTGCCTTCAGTTTTCACACCTCAGTCAGTGCCCACAACAATGGGGCCCCAGCCATCCATCCTAGTACCGTCCGCCCCAGGTCCACCAAGTAATGCCTATCCAAGGGCTGGAACTTGGCAGCCTTATCCGGCATCACAACCGCAGCCACCTGTGCCAGGTGAGTGTGGATACACAATAACAGAGTGGATTAACATATATGCTAAATGAGAAACTAGGAACACATTGTGTTATTTAATCTAATCTATTATGTATTAAAAATAGTTTGTTTTCTGAATGAACAATTAATGTCTTTAAAGGAAAAACTTTTTTTTTGTTAATGGAGATAATACTTAAGTCGGCCATAAATGGCAGGGTGATTATTATATTGTGTATGTACAGGAAAACCAGAAAGCTGTGTAATAATTAGTCAGCTATATAAAACATGCTCAATCTATCAATGAAATGATTATCAGAACATTTTTCATGTCATGTGGTCTATTAGTGTATAGCCAGCTTTTATACACACTGCTAACCTACATATTATTTCTGTCACATTCATAATTGCTGAGTTGAGTGAGTAGAACTTAGCAGCTAACTATGTGTAATTACATGGGTGTGGTTCACCGGTACGATTGTCTGTTTTGCAACAGACCATTGTGCGTCAGTTAATGGCAAATGCTGCCAGTTTCTGTCACTCTCCATTTTTGAGAGCGA
Organism: Limnodynastes dumerilii; assembly: GCA_011038615.1. Classification (NCBI taxonomy): domain Eukaryota; kingdom Metazoa; phylum Chordata; class Amphibia; order Anura; family Limnodynastidae; genus Limnodynastes; species Limnodynastes dumerilii. The sequence continues at coordinate 375,520 of WWET01000967.1, forward strand.
TAGTGCTGCAACTGCTGGAGCTGCGAAGATTTCAACGTTGACAAGTAAGCCATCCATCTTAACCTTAGAGCTAAAGGGCCTAATCCTAACCCTCCTTAGGGCTAAAGGGCCTAACTTTAATCTTCCCCTTTAACCCTAACCTTCCCCTCTTTTGAGCCCTATCCATAGCCTTCCATGTCCTGATGCCTAACCCACACCCTTCCTTCTTGAGCCCTAACCCTAATCTTTCAATGTGTCACAAGTTATACCAAGAAAGGCAAGAAAGAGGAAATAAACATGTATAGCTTAGAGCAGAGAAGGGAGAGGGGGGATATGATAGCAGCTTTCAAATAATTCAAGGGTTGTGACTGGCTAGAGGAGGGTGGTATTTTTCAAAGGAAGAGGTGTAATAAAAGACGTGGGCATGAATATAAACTGAAGGATAGTATATTCAGAGGAAATGTGTGAAAAATTACTTCACTTTAAGGGTGATAGATCAGTGGAATAGCCTCCCATATGAGGTGGTTGAGGCTAACACCATAGAACAGTTTAAACATGCTTGGGATAAATATAAGGATACCCTAAATCTTAAGCAAAATTGAGGGTAAATAGGGGTCTAGGGTCAGTATAGTTTTAACTGGGAAGAATGGATGGGCCATGTGGCTCTTATCTGTCATCACTTTCTATGGTTCTATATTTATATTGTCCCCAAGTTTAACTCTTTACCATACACTAGCACATTTTTGTTTTTATGCAGAAGCTGGGAGCAGACTGTTACTGACTGAAAATACCTCATCTCTGCTTCTTACTTTCTGTAGCATTGCTTTTTATAGATTTCTTTTTGAGATGCATAAGCTTAGCATAAATCCCATTGTTCATGCCACATGTGGTAAAATAAAAAAAATGAGCTTTTCTGTATCGTGCTTTTCAACAAAACTAGTGTAACTGCCATTGCAGATATTAGAAAGTCCCTTAAACCCTACTTAAACCACTTCTGTTTATGGTCAAAATGGTTGTAAACTGATGCTTCCGCAGAGGTTCAATAGGGCTACTCACATGCTGATTACATGACTGTGGCCCATATCCTGGGCTACGGCCGACGGGAATTACCCATGGCGATTGCATAATTCCCCTGTCAAGAAGGTTGTGCGCATGCTAGTGTAGTGGCCAGTGTACGTTACGTGCGGTGGATGTTACGTAAAAGGGGCTGTCCCCCTTTTACGTTTGCCGTATCTCCGCCATATAGGCGGAGATAGGCATTTACATTAGGGCTTGGGGCAGGGGAAGCAGCATTATGACAAAATCTACGGCCGCAAGGCCGCAGACCAAGTCGTAAATGTTAATGGACACATAACACCCGTGCACTCCCCGCTATGCTGCCAGCCATAATGACATCGGGTGTCCGTAAGGCACCCATAGGTCTGGATCAGGCCATGTGTGAGTAACCCATCACTCCAAATACCTGATATCTGTTCAACAATCCCTCAAATTTCTTATTGAACCATTGTTAAATGTAGTTGGAAAAGTGGAGCATGTTAGATAACCCTTCTTCTTGTGCAATATACAACCTGAATCCTAAAAATCTGCCATAGTCCTATGTATGTTTGAGATGTGTTATGAAGATGTGTTTAAAAAAATTAAAAAGTTGGGATCCATTATAGTGTATTAACATTATCATTGGGGAATGTGTTCGCCAGTACAATGGACTATATTTCGAAAGACCAACGTACTTTCTCTGAATGGAGACTCCATTTTAGAAAGCAGTGGATATGTGAAGTCATCTGCCGAAAGGTAATTGTTTAACCTAACCCTACCCATAACCCTTTCCTAACACTCCCTTTCCCGCAGCCTATTCCTAACCCTTCCATTTTTCAGTCCTAACCCTCCATTCCCCGCTGCCTAACCCTAAACTTCTCTTAAAGCTCTTACCCTAACCTTTTAACCACTGTATCCTAACCCTAATCAACTTGAACAAGTATTTCTGTTCAATATTCACAAAAGAAAGAGAGGGGAAGGGTCCACTTTTGAATGGGAAGACTATTAATACAATGGGGTTGGGGGCAATTACTACTACTTTCACTGAGGAGCAGGTATTAAAAGAACTTTCAAAATTGAAAGTGGACAAATCAATGGGACCAGATGGGATACATCCGAGGATACTAAAAGAGTTTAGAGGAGTGCTGGCAAAACCATTAACTGAATTATTCAATCAGTCACTAATAACTTGGGGATACCAGAGAACTGGAAAATAGCAAATGTTGTCCCTCTGCATAAAAGTGGAAGTAGGGAAGAAACATTAAACTACCGACCAGTGAGTCTAACATCAGTGGTAGGGAAATTGATGGAAACACTGTTAAAGGAACAAATTGTACAGTATCTTAAATCCAGTAACTTACAGGATCCCAAGCAGCATGGATTCACTGGGGGAAGATCATGTCAAACAAATCTTATTGAATTTTTTGACTGGGATTGTGATTGTAACTTTTTGATGTTTTGCTGTGAAATAGCTGTGTTTGTTTTTCTCATAGCATCCTCCATTTTGTATTTAGTGTTGCTTAGCTGTGGTAATATGGT
>WWET01000967.1:379011-392646 GCA_011038615.1 Limnodynastes dumerilii
CATTTTTCAAAAGAAAAGGTGTAATAGAACACGAGGGCATGGATATAAACTGGAGGGTGGTAGATTCAAAGGAAATGTGCGGAAAAATTACTTCACTGAAAGGGTGATAGATAAATGGACTATTCTCCCATCTGAGGTGGTTGAGGCCAATACAGTAGAGCAATTTAAACATGCTTGGGATAAATATAAGGGTATCCTAAATTGTAAACCAAATTGAGGGTAAATAGGGTCTAGGGTCAGTATAGGTTTAAATAAACAAATGGGCAGACTAGATGGGCCATGTGGCTCTTATCTGCCATCAATTTCTATGTTTCTAACTGCCCACAGACTGTAGCTATAGGTGTATGTAGAAATAGGTTCTCGTTCCCAATAGCAAATTTCTTTTTTCAAAGCTTTTCGAACAATGATACAGGTGCCATTCAGCTGGCGGTTGTATCATGTTCAAAATATAGCCACTTGAACCAGCAACCGCATCCCATCGGTGGACTTAATATGTTCTCATTATGTTTTCTAGCCTATTAAAACCTCATCTATTTATTTCATAGCATGTAGAAACATTGCTTGGATGAACAGACTTTTGAAATGAATAGGAAACTTTTGTTGTGGGGATTTTGAAGATCAGACAAAGTTTTTTTAACAACACATGACTAGACAGGCTTGGACAGTGACACTATAGCCACAGGAGAATATTTAGTCTACTTGGTTCCTTGTGGGCATGTGGGGAACACCGTTAACTAAGCGCCATCTTAGTCATCCAGCCAATTCTATGCAGTTTTCCATTGCTAAATTGTATGTAACTGGCTGACCAATTTTAATGCAGTTTCTTATAGATTAGCCATTTAAATCAATGTGGGAGGTGTAAGAAGCCAGTTTACCCTTTGAAGGTGGGACTATTTTTATGATTTGTAATCTAATGTTTATATACAAGTTGTAGCTAGATGGAGAGGTTTGCTCTTATCTTGACCAAGAGATCACTAAACTTTTTAGTATAGAAAATCAATGGGGCTGAACAGTTATGGCTCAAAGAAAGTGACTGGCAGGTATGTGTAGGGATTTGGTTTAGCCAGTCCCCATGTCTAACATGGTACCCACCAGAAACTGTTGTCTATAGCTTTTTGTTAAGAAAGATTAGTCAGCAACTTCTTTAGCAGGTGCCACTTCTTTCATCTTTAAAGTAACACTGAAAAAGTTTTAAAACTTGCTTTACTGTCTGATTTACAGACATGTCTGTTTTAATCCCATAAATTTCTCTGTTCAGGCAAACTGGGCTCCTTTTATGATTTAATGCTCACATAATTGCTTTCACTTGCTCGGTTGTAGATGCTCAGTAACATCAGGTTGATTCTAGACTTATGCATGAGGTCTGTCACTCTTTGTCTGCAATCCATTTAGATCGTTGAAAGACTGGTGGCAGGTGGGCGGGGAACTGGTCACATCTCAAGTGCTTAATCCGCCAACTGTTGCCAAACACTCCAGTGGCTGTGGGAGATTTCTGCAGGTCCTTGATGCTGTTTTGTTCAAATACAATTCTCCTGTGTTGGTTCTTTGTGGCCTGCTCTTCACAAGGGGCCGAAGATATAATGGCATCAGGGAAATAAGTTTCTCCTGGCCTGTGACTTTGAGGCTGTTGACGAGTGTATTAGTGAGAGAACTTTGCTGTGCTTGTCTGCTTGACTTTCAGATAGATGCTGCTGTTTTGCACCATTAACCATTGCTTGCCTTGAAAAAGGAGTTGTTGTCATTCTATAATATGCGAAGTGTGAAGTTTATTACACATGGATGGTGTCTTCCCTCATATGAGAATATATTAAATACTATTCTTGCTAATTGTATAGTAATCAACAACTATTAATGTAGTAAAGTAAGACATTTTACTGCGTCAGTGTTGCATAGGAGAAATTTCACTTCCGGAAAATAAGTTTTCATTCTGTTTTGAAGCATGATTTATCTACCACCATGGTTATACATCCTGGGGCTGATTCAGAGTTGCACTTCCACCTTCTTTTAGGTGCAAGTGTAGACCTGAGCAATACCATGTTGAATTGCAAGGGGAGGAAGATTTAAATAGTAAAATCAGAATTAAAATTAGGAGGTGAAGTTTCTTAGCTCTAACTATTTTATAGAATAAACATAAAGCTATGAAGTATTTTAGTTCTATGTGTAAAAGTAATGTATTTTCCCTGCATGTAAAAGATGTTAAATTAATTAACACCCCTTACTTTGAAAAATGGTTTAGCCGAGCTGTACACTTACACCTAAAAAGAAGGTGTAAGTGCAACTCAGAATCAGCCCCTTTAGCCTCGGCAGGTGCATCACTGGCCTCCATAATAACATTTTGGTATGGCCCAATAATGATGCATCCACTATTCTGATTGCAGTCTCACATGTAGCAATCACATTCCTCCCATCTTTAATTTACAGGCCACAGGTTTATCCATAATCCAAATGGTTTCTATTAAACTGAGCTGAAATTTTATTTATGAAAAAAAAAAAAAAGAAGTTATTTTAGGATTACCTGACAGATATGTTATTCCTGAAGGTTTTTTGTTTCTATCTATGGATTTATTACAGGGGGGTCAGTTCAAAACCTATTTGAGCAGTGCAGCTGTGCAAGGACTTAAAGTTAGGGCTCCTCACATTTGCATTGCTCCAGTAGCGAGAAGAGAACAGCTGTGAACATTGATGTTGCCTGGTGCACCGCTGCTAATATCACTCTGCAGCGGTGCTATCTGTTTTTAGACAGACTCCCTACAACATGATGCTGACATGACAGCCTAATAGCAAATATATAGCAAACATACTGTAGTGAAGCTGGAGTGTAGTTAGTCTTAGGGTAGGATTTGGCCACCCTATAGTCATGCACGTGTAGGTGCTTAAGGCTTAATTGATTCTAAATTGCCCATGAACTTGTAGCATGGTTGGCAGAGCTCCTTTGCACAATGGCACTACCCACCCTGCTTACTGTGCTTGCTGCTTTCCGCCATGCCTATATGCAAAGTAATTAATTAATACATGGATTTTACCTGACATTTTAAACAATGAAAGTTACAATAAGTAAAAAAAAAGTTACATAGCTTAACTTTATTTTACAGAATAAACATAAAGCTGTGAAGTATTTTAGTTCTATGTGTAAAAGTAATGTATTTTCCCTGCATGCAAAAAATGTTAAACTCATTAACACCCCTTACTTTGATAAATGCTTTAGCCGAGCTGTACACTTCCACCTAAAAAAGGTGTAAGTGCATCTCTGAATCAGCCCCACTAATCTGTAAAATGCCATAATAAACACGAGACCTTCAGCCCTCAAAGGAAAAAACAAAGCAAAAATTTTTCCCAATTTTTTATAATTTGCAGAAAATGTGAAAGTACACTTCCACCTAAAAAAGGTGTAAGTGCATCTCTGAATCAGCCCCACTAATCTGTAAAATGCCATAATAAACAGGAGACCTTCAGCCCTCAAAGGAAAAAACAAAGCAAAAATTTTTCCCAGTTTTTTATAATTTGCAGAAAATGTAAGTAATATAGGAAAAAACAGTCAACAAGAATAGCCATTAAGGTATTAATTTATTTTGAAGAGCATTGCAAGCATACATCAGAGAATATTTTCTTTCTATAAAGGAAACATGAATAAATAAATAAAACCTCAAATGACAATGAAACGGTGATGGTAGATTAGGGGCAGCGCATTTATTTAGCTGCATTTCATGCCTGGTTGCGTAGTGGTAGAACCCATCCAAACAATTGGCGTCCTCTTTGTGTAGCAGTAAATACTGCCACCTGTCCGTATTACTAAGCCTGTCTTATATAGAGCTTTCAGGTGACCTGTTTCAGTAATGTAAAAAAATTTCTGCAGTATGAAGTATATCAAAATAAAATCAAAAGTATTTTTTTTTATTTTAGTATTTTGTTTACTAAAAATCTCCATGAGGGAAATTATGCATTTGAACAATGTTTACATTTAAATCATTTTTATATTAAATATATTTTTTTGTGTACTATAAATAAATGTATTTTTTTATTTTTATCTACAGGATTTATACCACCTCCACAATTTAAGCAACCTTCTCAAGCTGTTACTCCTGTTCTTTCATCACCTGCAACGGGACATATACCTTCTTCCTTAATGAATGTACCTGGATTTCCTGCTGCTTCTGGAAGTATGTTCTGTCCTTCAACCTCCATTCCTTCTTCATATCCTCCTGCCTCTCATCCTGCTTCAAGATCATCTACTACAGTCATAGGCCAGCCTCCAACACCTCCCTCTATGGCAGCCTCCCATGCTCCTTTCAACTACTCAATGGGGTTGGGATATCATCATGGAGGACCCGGAGCACCTACTAGTCTACCACCACCTCCAACAGGTACAAAGTATCTTTATAAGTCATCTACATATAATGTTTTATGGTTAATAAAATAACACTTATTTTGAGTTTGGTTGCAAAACCTGTATGTCCAATTTATTATATAACATGTTGCTCACGTCTACGATAAATTACTGAGCAAGTTGAGATTAGTTGTTAAAATTTTAACTGGATGTCATTTTAGGGTCATTTCCCTGGCTGGAGACCCGTCAAGATGCAGCAGGTAATGTTTTCCAAGAAACTTTGCATGAACAATGTCAACTTTTGTCGCTTGTGTATACAGCAATTCTTACAGATATATCCCCAACAAACAGACTTTACGGCTGATGTTTTTTTTTATTTTATTAACAGGGTTTTATATATTAGAATACAAAGCGCTTTACAGAGAATGGGCCAGATCCTGAGGGTCAGTACGTGCAATAGCGTAGCTGGAAAGCACGCCCCCTGCACTCCCCGCTCAAGATAGTAAATCTGGACACTTATGTGTCCAGATTCTTACCTTAAAATTTACAACCAGTTCTGCAGCCTTACATCTGCATACCTTGTCCTAATGAGGCTTTCCCTGCCCCAACCCCTCATTTACATGTCTATCTCCACCACTACGGTGGAGACACAACATTCGTAAATGAGGGGACAGCCCATTTTATGTAATATTAGGCATACGTAACTTTCCAACTGTTAAGCAAACGAAATAAGGTTGTGCACACGCTACTCACTGATCCACCATGCTGCGCCGGAGGTTGTTTCAGTAAGGCTCCACCCAGGGCACTGTATATTTACTGCCTGACTAAAACCTGAATTTTTTTTGCCTCTTTTTCATTTACAATTACATTACAGATTTTACAAATGAAAAAAATACAGTATTGAATTAAATATAAATAGATGAGATGTTCTTTCTGGAGGTTACCCAGAATGCTGAGAAAGATTACATTGTTCACTGCTGTTACTGCAGTGACTGTTATAGAATGACATCTCAATGTAAATTAATTACATTAGGAAATGTTGTACAGCGTAGACAAAAATAACAATATTTTTACCTGTAAATGATTAGTAAAAGGACTAGGTTGGGAGAATTGCAAATATAGAGAAGTTATAGCTTTGCTCTGTGCAGCAGTCATAAAAGTCATAAAAAATACCAGTGTGCTCCACGAGCTACCTATCAACCTGTTTTAAATGAATAATGGAAATATTTATTTACATTTACTGAATTCTGATTAAATCAACAAGCCAGCAGTGATTGGCCCAGCTATATGCTGGAGTGTATTTATAAAAAACCAGATGACAATGTTTATTTTTCACAGTAATATGTCACAAAATTAGGGGGGAAAAACTTACAGTTGGTCTTTATAACATATTGTTCTTTATAGGTACATATTTTCCAAAATACCATGTTCAGCTAACAATTTTTACTTTAGCATAGTACTGGAACAAGAGTTCTGATCCCACTGTGCTCAGAGTTTGATTGCTTTAATCAGGCTTCTGTGGGGGTGAGGTGAGGCCTGTATAATATGGACAGTGCTCACCGTACAATGTAAATTCTTACCCTACCATGTAGCAGAATTGATCTTCGCATCTGGCCCTGCCATCAGAAACGCACCCAGGACCAAGATCCATAGTTGGAATGCAGTGCACACATGGTTGCAAAATACAAGTGTTTTCTGATCCTACTGATGAGAAAATACCCCTTTTGCAGAGGTCCAGTCCATAGCATGTAAACCTGATAATGGAATAAGCAATTTACTATTACAGCTTTTAACACATATGGCTCGATTCTGTTCCCTGCAATTTCAAAGAAATACATTAAAGAATACTAAACTCACACTAGAAACATAGTAAAACTTAAATCCCAAAATACCCTATGCACTAAAGGTCGCAGCCAGCCCAGGCTGCCATTGAAAGCTTGGGCAATCTGGTGCTTGTAGTTTTCCAAGCATCGGCATGCCCCTGGGGAACCACAAGCACCAGCATCCCTTGACACCAAGGGCCATCTGAGGCCTGTAGTGTCCCCATTACACATAACATATGCAAGAGCTAGCCTGTTATTATAAATAAATAATAGATTCAATAAAAAAAACAAAACCCCCACCATACTTGCCAAATTTATCTTCATATGCAGCTCGAGTCTAAGCTTCTAATCAGCTAGACTTTCAGGAAAAAACCATCTCAGTACACAGGTTTGGACATCCAGACCTCCAGTCAATGAGACTTTACTGGCAATGACCTCTATTTATAATCTGATATTTTCCCTCGCTGTCCCAGGTTATAAATGGTCCCAGGTAGCAAAGTCTCATTGTGTAGACACAATGCTAGGCGCTAGTATGTTTTTAGTGGCAGTTTGGACTGGTCGTTGCCTGTAATGCACTAATACAAGGGTGTTTTAAGTTTTTATAAAATGTATATATATATAATTTTATAATTTTTTATAATTTTTTTTTTTACTTTTATTGGAATTTGCACCTCTCAGTGGTGCAAATTAAAAAGTGTGATTTTGCCTACCACATCCCACTGAACATTCTCGCAATGTTCAGCAACTGAATTTTTTTCTTTTTGCGACAAGGATTTTAATAGTGTTAACTATTTGGATGCAATGTTGGAGTTTCCACCAGAATGCGACATTACAGGGATTAGAATCATAATGTGAAAATCTTTAGTTGGTGTGCTACTTATTGACAATGTTTTTTTCTGCAGGTGAGCAGGAAGGCTGGACTGATTCCTCTTCATTGAAAACTGGTATGCAGTGGAAAAAGGTAATATAACAGTCTAGGTAAATATTTATGCTTTAGTTACAAAGGATTTAACAAACTCACTCCTCTTTGTAAATCATACTGGCATGATTGTTTCTTATGACCACTGTGACTATTGACTTATACTGCATATAAGCATATACGGTGTTGCTGAGTAACTTATTACTTGTTATACATTTTGTTTGGACTAAAATTGAAGTAAATTATTATAAGGAAAAGTATGGAGAAAGAGTACAGAGCAAGTCATTGCAGCAGACATTCTTACTTCATTATATTCTGTACAATAAGTAATTAGTTCATCTTAGCCCAGCAATGATGTTATTAGATTGTTTCCTTGTGGCAGAAAATATCAGTAAACCCTGGGGTTGATGATCTTCTGAGTAGCATTTCTCTGTGGTCTACATCTTCCCCCTGTGCTCTCACACGTTAAAGCTTTTGGCTTTCTTAGACGGCCTGGCTGGGAATCAGCTGCAGGCTGTGCTTACTACAACAGGATTAGCTCCTCGTTAAAACCATCTCCTTTTGATGTTGTCTTGTTGGAGAGGATCTGTTCTGACTGCCTGGCTTAGCCAAGGCTAAATAAAACCCTCACATCTCCATTTCAATTTTTCTCCCTTTTCCTCGTTGCTTCCAGAAAATTAGTATGATGATGCAGTTTACTGTTCTGTAATAGCTACAATCATGTTCTTGTGTAATATAGGTTGCAGAGTCCATATACTTACACCCAATAGTAATTGAAACATGATACATCATTTGCACAGGATGTTGGTTTGCTTGGCGTTATATTTGTTTTAAAATGACTTACCTTGGGTCGTATTCAGAGATCCGTCGGTTAAAGGTATGCAATTATACGCACGAACGTTGCAAGGCAACACCCATGACACTCCCCTCACACGGACGGGATTTTGGTGACTTACGAGTCCATAGAGCACCTCTATACGTGTGCATTTACATGCGTGTAATACTTCCGTACATGCGTATCAAACTAACCGCACCCTCAAATGGTTATTTAAATGCCCCATCCCCCCACCTACTTTCATGTAATTTTGTCCGTACGGATTTCAACCACACCTCTCCGCGCGTATATGTCCCCAAGTGTGATTCACAGGTACATGCTTAATGGACTTCCGTGCGTAAATTCAACGTCAACAGCGTAAATAAAGTTACTACGCATTCGCTGTTTATCCGATCCTAAAAATATGCATGGAACTCCACACAAAAACATATCTGTGAATACAGCCCCTTGTTTCTTTTAATGGATTAAAATACAAACAAATGTAAACCTCAACAGTTATACCTAAATGGTCTAAATCTATTCGATCTATAATCAATAAAACAAGCTTTCTTTTTTTTTTTGTTTTTTTTTTGTTGTTTTTTAGCCAAATCCTTTGATACCTCCAGCTCCTATTACATCTCCTGTGATGAGTCTGCCCTTTGAGACAGATCCACTCCAGCATCACCTGAGCAGCAATCTGGATCCTGGTCAGACCCCCCCTGGTGCTCCTAGAGAAACAAGCATGCAGGTAGCAACCGGTATATCTGTAGCTTCTGCTTTTATCTTTGTACCCTATTTTAATGTTTACACAGCCTTTCAGGTTTAACGCAGGTGTAATCCATCTTTATTCTTGACTTCCATCATTCATCTATTGTCATTGTAAATAATAGGTACACTTAATAAAGTTCTTCATACGTAAGTCTAAATGATGCCACCTCCACAGTTTTCTCCACAGAGATTAGCAGTTTATTATTTGATAATTGACATTAAATATTTAGCTTCATAGGACCATATTCACACTTAAGAAGCACCAGCTTCTTAAGTACGGTCTTTTAAGAAATGACCTACTACGCAGGCTTAGTAGGTCATTTACACAATCTACGTACCATTAAGGTATGTAGATTGAGTACATGCGTTCTTTAAAGACCGCACGTACTTTAGAAAGTAGAAAGAGGCGTGCCTTGGCAGCTTCTGGGAGGATTTAAGAAGAATAGGTAGGGGGAGGTATAGAAAGGAATTGGGGGGGCAGGGGAGGGAAAAGAACGTTCGTATTCTCCTTTTCTTTTGAAATTTCACAAACCCAAAAAACATAACATTAAACCATAACAATTACCCATTTTTTTCAAATAAGAATAACCCGACAACCAAATAAATTTACAACAAAAAAAATTAATTTATTATTTCACAATTTTCATTTATTTTTAAATATACATTAAGTTAGTTTTATTTTTCAAATTAACAGGAGCCCACAGTAGTCTAAATATATTTGCTGATTGCTGAATAAAACCTAAACATCAGATTCAAAGGCAGAGTTTGAAAATAAGAGAGGAAAGTTACACCTCGACAAAACCATGTTCATTGCAGGGGAGTCATATTTCATCTGTTGCAAACAGTATTAGAGTTGAGAGGTGACGTTTCACTGCCCAAGTCTAAATAACAATGTAAATGTAAATCTGGTCAGTATCTGTGTGCAGTAAGCAAATGCAAAGTTATATTCCTGCATGCAAAGAATACAATTCATTTGACTCCCCCAGAAATCAATCTGGTTTTGTCCAGGTGTAACTTTCCTCTCTTATTTTCAAACTCTGGATCTTGTCCCTTGATAGGATAAAACTTATTCAAAAAGTGGTAATTAAAAATATGACAAGTGAATCCTGAGCTTGAGAAGGCTTGCACAAGATTTTGACATAAGATACTTTAACATATGCAATGGTAGATTGTAATTATCCTGTTGTGAATAATCAAAGTTGATGAAAATACACCAAGCTTTATATCACATGCGCTCTGTAATCCATTATTTTTGGTTTCTTAGGGCCTCCATCGGATGCCTGTAGAAAAAATTGAGAAAAAGGAATTACTTGCAGAGCATCAACCATTACAGAGAACGTTCAATGGTCTTGTACAGCGCTGCTCACAAGTGGCATCTGACCCAGTGAGTTTTGTTTCACAGTCCTATTTAACCACATATTTATATTTCATGTGTGTTAACATACTTGTGATTGGATTAATATGGCTAGAGTAGAAATGTTACAAATATGAAGGTGTCAGTCGGCATAAGTGTCTTATGAAAGCCTTTACTATGTTCTAAGATCTCTCTTAGCAACAGTTCAGTGATTGTGTGTAGAATATTTCAGGTGACGCACATTCACACAATTTCCCTGGCTACCAACAAAACAGTTTGGTATCCTGGGAAATGGTGCATGAACCTCAGGCAGATCATGTGACTGCACTGTGCTATCCTTATAGGATCGGCACAGCTGTGGTTGAAGCAGCTGTGCATTACTTCGCCCGACGTTTTGTCAGTGTTAAAACAGATCGGTCCAGTATCCGCATTATACAGTCACAGGGCCAATCATTGAGTGTCCCCATAATTTTATAATGATTATTTTACAGACTGCAGCTGTAGCAAAATATTGGATAGATAAGGACCTGTCATGTGCATGTTTATTAGTACACTAATCACATGCCTAAAAATCTGCAGCTGCAGTCTTGAAACTGGATTTAATGTTTCTTAACATCAGTGTGGGAGCGGTCACATCTATAACATGTTAATTTCTAAATATGGACATTAAGAAATGGGCAATTAATACTTTTACACTTTGGAGCAATAGACTTCTGTCTCCAAAGTTTAGATATCACAATTCAATATGGTTCTTATGTAAGTTATATTCATGCTTCAAACGCTCCCTCAGAAACCCACTTCTTCAGGCTAGCCTTCTCTTCCTCCGTCTAAGCTTACCTGCCCTCCCCATCTTCATCCCAGTGTCTCCTGTTTGTTCACCCTCTCTCGCTTAGCATGTTAGCTGTTATGAGCAGGGCCCTCCTCCCTCCTGTCATCATCCCTCTACCCTGTCCTCATTAATTCCCACTTTTTCTCTCAACTGTTTAGCTCTCTCCTTATTCATCTTTATTTTCCATACATATTGTTCTGCTATTTTTGTATGTTATTTTATTTTTGCATTGTACTCCTTATTCTATGATTTTATGCCCTCTGTTAATTATTGTATTGTCTATGTAACTATTGGCTTTTCTATTGCCTCTCTACGGTGCTGGGGATACCATGTGGCGCCTTATAAATAAACGTTAATAATAATAAATGCTTACCTGTTTACTGAACCAAATGCTTCCCACTACATTAGATGCCTGTGACTGCAAATATTCAGAGAATGTGTTTACACTTCAATACCATCCAAATATTTCAACAGCAATGTCTTACAATGCTATTTGTAGTTCTTCTTCTGAAGCAAAGTATTTTACATATTGTGACAGAGGTACACAACATAGCTCAGACGAACACAGCTTAGACACAGTTTATGTTGTGAAGTGCTCAAAAGTAGCAGTAAGAGACTTCAATCTTCTAAGCTACTTTGCAAGCAGCAGCTCTCCAGTGGGAGGGCTGGGAAGGATTGTTGGACTGTTGCAAAAGAATGTTTTTCCTTATAAATCTTAAATGGAGGAGCATCATTAGACTGGCTGATCTACAATGATGCCTGAGGGAAGGCTGCCTAGGTAAAGCAGCAGGAAGGACGGGTCTCAGGAATAAGAATAATAAGATCTCAGCACGGAAAATTGCTTGTATGAGATGTTAAATAGATGTAGAGACAAAAGCTGGTAGTGAATACTTATATTCACTTGCTTGTACATAGCAGGGCATAATCATTGACAATTGGACACACCTCATTTTATTTGTACAATGTCCTCCATTCACAAGACACATCTGTGACATGAAGGAGGTTGGGAAAGTTTTTAGATTTCCAGTTGTAATGAACTGGCTAGCATTGAACTAAGGTTGATTTGTAAAGTCTATTCAAGAGCTATTGTTTTCCTATTTGAAGTGATGTTTTCATAACTGTTTTGTGGCCACTTTAGCACAACTAATGGATTAATGATATTGACTTTGCTTTAAAGGTGGCATTCTCCTAAAAACACATTTTTGGTGTTTGCAGTTTAAAGCAAACACGCTCACACACTTTATGCAATAGCAGGTTAGCACAATTACAACAGAAAGTAAGTCTGTCTTTGTAAATTGGGCCTTATTAAAATTATTTTAACACAACTAGCAATATTTGCTTTTTTCATACATTGTTTAAGAGTAATGAGAGGGAATGTCCTTAAGGTAATTTAGCAAAATGGTTGACCGTTGAACTCTTGACAATCCGTTTTCACATTTCTTTGTCAGCAAGAAGGCTTTATAACCTAAAATTGCAGTAAAATATGTAGAGAAAAGCTATTGATGATTATAACTAGTTGCACATTAAAAGGTATTAACGATTATGGCCCGTATTCAGACTACCGGATGTATAACATATACTTCCGGTGGTTAGCGATTTTTACTACTGCGCATGTGTATTCATTTTTGTACATAATCTACATATCTTTTCCTTACATAGATTGCGTATATGTAATATAATCTATGACTGATACGTGATTTGACAATAAAATGGTCAGTTAGGCTCTTTGCATTGGAACTTCAGTCTTTTTAAGTGACTCCTTTACCTGAACCTATTTTACCTGTTTGGAGAGCACCAGAAGCAAGTATCAATTTACTAAAATCTCCATATTTCCAGTGTTGGCATATTATATGCTTCCCATTGTGTATATTGAATTTTATATAAAGTAGGCTTGGCACTATACCCCTGAAAACTGGGACCAATATGCCAAGATAATATAAAGCTTTGCTCCTGCAGGCTTATGTATTTAATACAATTTTGATGTGAGTAGTAGGAAAGTAAGTAGCACAAGTGTAACATTCTTGAGTTAGTCTTACCCCAGCCACCAGAGCCTCATAATGATGAGATCTAATAAGCCCGTAGTATGTCATTTGTATTATACATGGTGGTGCTTAAATAATCCCCCAGTCATGCAAATGTTATTTCTATTGTAATAATATAAACAGACAATTGGAGCAATCAGTATGAGTAATGGGATGGTAAAATAATTTTTTTAAGTTAATGCTAGCACATTTTAGTTAGTGTTATAATTTTCTCAGGCATGTTATGGTTGTGTTCTACTTTGATCATTATGCAGACATAAACTTGGAACCATAGATCAGAATACATGATGCATGGGGATTTACTATCTTAGGCTCACTGTATCCACACATTTTTACATTCAAACATATCGCTAACCACTCCCCTTGCACAGACTTCTGAGATCCGTGCCCTACCTTTTTCAACATGGGCAAACGAAAGGGCCGCCATCAGGGGGGACAGCCGGTCCTAGTGTCCCGGGCCCGGGATAGCCCCACATCTCCTCTCTGTCCTACCCAGGACACTAGGAGAAAAATGGCCACATATACTTTATTTGTTGGCAGAGGTCTGAATGCAATGCGCACCAGACCTCTGCAATGTAGCGCCGAAGGTCCGCGGCGCTCTGTGTGAAGATGTCACGACATGTGACATCATCACATGGGGCGGAACGTCGTTGGACTGCCGGATGCAGCGGGAGAGAGTGCATGCCACGGAGGAAGAGATGAGGTAAGTTTTTTTTACTTACATAATGTGGGTTGGTGGAGCATTATGATGGGAATCCTGAA
>WWET01000967.1:400301-412277 GCA_011038615.1 Limnodynastes dumerilii
ACATCATGTCTCGCTCCATCCACCAACGCCACGTTGCACCACAGACTGTCCAGGAGTTGGCGGGTGGTTTAGTCCAGGTCTGGGAGGAGATCCCTCAGGAGACCATCCGCCACCTCATCAGGAGCATGCCCAGGCGTTGTAGGGAGGTCATACAGGCATGTGGAGGCCACACACACTACTGAGCCTCATTTTGACTTGTTTTAAGGACATTACATCAAAGTTGGATCAGCCTGTAGTGTGTTTTTCCACTTTAATTTTGAGGGTGACTCCAAATCCAGACCTCCATGGGTTAATAAATTTGATTTCCATTGATAATTTTTGTGTGATTTTGTTGTCAGGTCATTCAGATCTAGGATGTGTTATTTTAGTGTTCCCTTTATTTTTTTGAGCTGTGTGTGTGTATATATGTATGTATGTGTGTATACATATATATATTTATTAATTGTACGTCATAATAATTTTATTTTATTCCCACAGCTGTCCCCTCACATTCTGGCTGGGCTGCATGAAATTGCTTATTACGTGGAGAGCCGCAATTACCAGCAGGGTCTTATTGTACATACACAGGTGGTCAGCAGCAGCAACTTCAGTGAAGTCTCCGGTTTCATGCCCATTTTGAAAGTCCTAATGACTATCGGCAGCAAGCTGGGAGTTTAACAGTGGCAAATCTTGTGGACATTAGAGGTGTACACTTGTTTTTTTTTTATCTTTCTCAGAGTGTGTGACATATAAATCCATAAGCAGTGCAATATGTTCTTAAAGTTTACTATTATTGGGAAAAAATGAACATAGATATACCTGGGAGCCCTGTTGATTTATGTTTGCATAATTGCAATTATATCTGCTTTGCATTTTGTAAAAACAAAAATTTAAGATACATTGTGCAGCCCTGATATTTCAGTGTTTTAACAGTAATGTCACAGTTTCTACATTGCTAAAGACTATGTTGAACAAAAGTCTGCTCAGATTGCCCTTACAAGACTGCTTAGAATTTCACAATATTGAATTTTTGGTGTTCCCTGTGTTTATTATATGACTTTATAGTCATGGATTTCCCGTGATCAATATTAAAAATCTTTAGAGAAATGTATTCAATGATTGTCATTTCATAGCCTATTTATGCAGCAGGGAGTTTGTTTGGTTTATTTTTCATCACAGCTAAAATTTTTTAAAAAGCTGTTGATAAAACATCAGGACCTGTTTATTATTTTACAATGATTAGAAAATGTTGAGTCTGGGCAATAACAGGGTCGCTGGAAAATGATTTCCTCTTTAAATATCGAGTCACCCATTTAAACTCATGACCAGCTTTGTGACCAATAACGTTAACCTCAGTCTTATTTAAAAGCATGGTGTGATATAAAGTAAAACACTCAGGTAACTACTGCAGTGTACTTTTTTGTAAGTTATTGCATTATTTGATGTGTTTATGAAAGCACAGTATTCTAAATAAACATTAAACACGATTGGTTATATGCTGGGGCAAAAAACAGGGTTTCTGTGGCTTGATAAAGGAAGCAAGTATTGCACTATTTTACTTACTCTGAAGTGCTTAACATTGTGTTTATATGCAAATGTCCTTAATTCATCAGATCTCTGATGTGCTTAGAGTTGATTGATGAATGCGATTAAAACTACTATTGGCTTTTCTTCTGCCTATTGGTTTTTGGAAATTATTGGCCAATAGTATGAAACCATGAAAGGTCATGCATAATATATTGAGCTTTAATGAAAGAATTTCACATTGCCATCCACGATTACATGTGATGCTACATTTCCTGAAATTTAGGTAATTTTTATACAAATCTAAGTTTCAGAATGCCATCAACTATCAATTATAAGTTATGTACCTGACAAACATGTAAATTTATCTTTCTTTCATAATACTGATTTTATTACTATTATTAATCCATTCTGCTGGTTGTTTTGATTAAAAATAGTGGAAAATGCAGATACCAATTCTTGCCACACAAGTACAAGGTACAAGGACCTCTGTGAACCTTCATTTTCATTAAGCGACTTATTCATATCCGCATTACTACTTGCTTATCTGGCTCTCTGTTCACTTTTTCATTTACACTTTTTTTTTTTCTCATCCTCCAAAAGTTTTCAAGAAATCTCTTTTAAATGGTGTTTATAATCATTCACACCTCCATGGGTAATACTCCAAAGATGTCCATGTTCTAGTTACCCAACCAATCACATTTATCTTATTGCATAGGTCTGTTTTTTAAATAATTTTATTACATTTTGCACAATTTTTTTTGTCTCGGCAGTAGATCTTATGTTTTTAAATGCTAGCAACAAGAATTGACCCTTTTATTAAAGCCATATTAAATTTAATTTTTTCTTTTATATTTAGGACAAGTGAAAAGCAAGTAAACATTTTTGTGCAAATAGTATGTGTTTATGAGTGGATTAATACATGACTGACAATCTTTTTTTCCTTTACAATACTAAATGCATCCCTTAATTTTGGACTTTTCATTCAGTGAAGGAATTAATCTCTGCTTTCCTCACAGTTAAGCAAACACCTTGTGTGTTACATGAATCTTACATGTTCAGAATAATGATACATTTGAACTTCATTAGACTCTAGAAACTATTCTTGGCCACAAAAGTTCCTCATCGTTATCTTCTTAAGACATGAGATAACTGTACACTATAGGATAGTTAAGCAGTATGTGGTCTTCTCTGGAAAATGTCCATTCCCCACTCAGCATATCAATTTAAAAATATATGTATATAATTGTTGGTGAAGATATTGGTGCTATGTGCTGAGGAAATGAAGTCTTGAAATGTTTAGCTATTTTCTCTTCCCCTAATCAGTGCCTCATTTGTGAACCTCTTTTAATACATGTGATTTTCAGCAAGTGAATTTGTGTTTATTCTAAACATGATGTAATTACATTCATTAAAATAAAGTTGCCTTGCTTTCATATTTGTACTTTATGTTTAAATCAAAAACAGTTTGTAGTGCTCTTTCTTTGCCATTCATATTATATTTTGAGGCAAGTTTTAGTCTATGGTAGAGTTGGAAGGGTACAAATTAGTGCTCTTTTTGCAGTGGACAAGTCATTTTCCTACTGTAAGTCCATGGCTTTGTTAAAAAGGCATTTTTATATATCACTACTTTTCCAATGGAACCTCAGTCTTGAATTGAAACATTTCTGCCATTTTGTTGTGTTATTTTGTTTGGAGCGTGGCTCCAAAATGTTAGAGGACTCGATTGCTAGAATTTCAGACTGAATAGGTGGCACTACCACATTAGTAGCTTTTGCAGTCCCCATAAATTTTGCTTGTGTGCTGATAAATGGGCATAACAGCTCCTCAGACCCTCCTGGTACATAAATCAAAGTACTGGCACATGATGCAAACAGTGTCTACTTATGAGAAGGGTGTTTCCTGTAGTTTGATGTTTGCACTAACCTGTATACTGCTATGAAATCCTTTCTAGTTTGATTTTAGAACTATATGTAAATATTTTATGATATGTATATACTTTTTTTTCCCTTTATTTGAATTATTTATGTAACCTTTTAGAAAAATGCTATAAGTAATAACATTGGTAAACAAAGATTTTGTCACAGAGTACCTGAGATATTCTTTTATATGTAATTATATCTTAAGCTATCATTACCGTAATTACTCACAATTCTGCATCTGATGTTGGTGCTGTCCAGACTGAAAGGATTCCCTGCTGGATCGTTTATTACTTGATTATACACTCTGAAGTAAGAAGCAGACATCGGGCATCATTCATAAAAATTAGGTGCTCACAAAAATCTAATTGAACGATTAGATTCTGTTTAAATCAATTATGCAGCATAGTTGAGCAGTACACACTGGTAAATATATCTGCTGAAGCTGTAATTTTATTGTGTGATTTACAGGATTTTCGGCATAAAAAGCCACAGTGTGTACCCTGCTTTACTCTTTATATGACCACAGTTTTAAAGTTATGTTTTTAAGAACTGAAATTACAATATATGTTTAGAGAGCATTTGGGGAGAATGTTTTTGGTCCCTCCCTTTTTCCGTATTACATGTCAGACTACGCACAGGTTGGTCCACAGGTTTTGGCAGAAAGCAGACTGTTATTTTTTTCTTCTAAACAAATAGTGAACAAACAGTGAATGCTGCATGTTTCTCTGTCAAAATTTCCAAGTGGCGCAATGCCTAGAAGTGGCGTTAACCATTAGGACACTTTTTGGTTAGGTGACATTTAAATGTCAAAAATGTAATTTTACTCCACTCTTGGAGAAATGTTATGAGCCAAAGATAAAGATTGTGCCCCTTATTTTTGTTGTGTCCCTTGTATCCAGTTCCATACAGGTTGGTAAAAGGGTTTTCGGCACGTGAATTTCACTGTTTTCCGATGATTTGGAGGGAACCAACCATTGTACAGATTGCTACGTTTGTCTCACTAACATATCAGGCATCATTTCTAATTCAAAGCAAACTGACTTATCCTAATTTACCATCCACCATAAGGTCTGTGCCTCATTGTGACATTTTGTTTGTGTAGAGTCTTTAGAAAACGTCAAATTTATTAATGGCAAATGAGAAGTAAAGCCTGTAGAACATGGTGACAATCATGTATGTGTTAACCCAACCTTTGAAGCTTCCTGTTCATCTCCTGAACCACATTTACTTACCCAATGATATCTCAATGGCTTTGTCTGAGTTTTGAACCTATATAAAGACAAGTAAAACTTTAAGGCCGCACATTGAAAGACTGGAATCTCCTCCACAAAGAAACATGTATATGTGTTTTTAGACATAGGAATAGTGGCTTTAAGGATTTCTTTTACTTGAAGATGAACTTGTTTTTTTTCCCAATATTGTTAAAAACAGAGCATTGGTGTCTATTAATTATTGATTCTTATAAAGTTAGATTAAAAGCTGTGTTTCTCCATAATAGTGATATGTTTTCCCCAGTACCACTAGCTCATGCTGCTGATATAAAAGAAACATGGGAGCAAGAAACTCCTGAAGGATAAAATCAAGCATGAAGAACTCAAATGGCATGTCTGTGGTGACTTAAAAGTAATTCCTCTTGCTGGGACTACAATTTGGTAGTGTTGTTTTCTGAGTGGGACAGCAGAATGTTGCCATTACACCACTTGTTGATCCAGAAAACATATATCTATCTCCCATACACATAAACATAATCTTATTAATAACTTAAATAATAAAGCAGTGGATTAAAGTGGTCTTACATTTGCACACATAAAAAAAAAAAAAAATTCTCGAGGGTCAGTGATGCAAAGATCAAAGAGGCGAAATCTGTAGAACCTCAATAAGAGAACTGATGTTCGATAGGAGCTTCAGTGGTCTGCAGAATCTGACTGAAAGAACTGCATGGGAGTCCGTTAAGAGCATTTGCTGGAACTTATAAGGAAACCGCCATAAGGCAGGCAACTACAAAGAAATACAGAAAAAGGTATTGGTCAGATTGGTGATGTGTGAGAGCAAGTATAAACCAATATTGATCAACTAGAATACAAATCGGATCAGCTTAGATAGAGTGCTACAAATCACACGCTGGGGTCTGCTCTCCCCCAGCCAAACAAAAGTATGATGAGCGCTAACCTATTGCTAGATCCTAAAATAGAAGTGATTAGCGCTCATCATACTTTTGTTTCTTGGAACTACAAAGAAATAGTGTGCAATCTTTTCAAATCTTAAAAGACTGTGGGATGTAACATGTCTTTGAAAGTCCATTTCTTGGACTAGCACATAGGTTTCTTCCCAGCCAACCTTGGGGCAGTCGGCAATGAACACGGTGACTGGTTTCACCAGGATATATCCATAATGGAAATATTTGAAATGAAAATGTTTGAATTCAGCACACAAAACACTATTAGATCACTTATATTCAGTCTTGTGACAAAAAATAAGAAAGATTTTGTTGACCAGTGTAATCAATGTGTAAGTAGTTGTAATGTGGTTCTTATGACTTATGGTTGGGTGTGTCATAATAGACTGGCTGTAGGTCGCCACTATTCCAAAAGGGTTGTTCTCTCCCAGCCTGTTCCGAACTGACTGGGAAATTGATTGCTTTTGCTTCAGAGGCAAAGCAATTCATCCCCGAACCACCGAAGACAGAGCTCTTAATGGTAAGTCTAAACTTTACCCTTTCCCTAATCCTTACCCTAATCCTCCCTTCTCCCTTCCTGACCCTAAGACTCACCTCGCCATAGTTTAACCCTAAGACCCCTCCCTGTAGCCTGACCCTAAGACTCCTCTCCCTGTAGCCTTAACTCTTAGACTCCCCTCAAACATCCAAAGCCTAAGACTCCTCTCCCAGAAGCCTGACCCTAAGACTTCACTACCCACAGCCTAACCCTAAGACTCCCCTCCCTGCAGCCCGACCCTAAAACTCTTCTCCCTGCAGACTAAGACTCCCCTCCCAGCAGCCTTACCCTAAGATTTCCATATCTGCCGGCTGACATTAACCCTAACCCTCCCCTTTAATGACCTTAACCTTCCCTTTCCCAGAGTGTAACCCTAAAATCCCCAGAGAGCTTATGTATGCCAATCGGCATCTAAAAGAGTTGGCATCAAAGGACATGGAAACAGAATATACGGAAGGGACAGTTCCTGCCTTTACAAAGTGTTCATTTTTGGATGATTATAAAATACAAAGTTGGGGCCTTATTATTCTTTTGTTAGTCAGGGTTATCCTATTGATATTATTAAAAGGGTTTATTTGGATGCTCTTGACAAGGACAGAGATTCCCTTCTCTACAATAAAACAGATGCCGATCATTTGAAATCTCAACCTAAAAACAGACAGAACAAATTAACCTGTGGCTCAGCCAAAATTGCACGTTGCTATAAATGTGGATGGCCTAATTTCATCACATGCAAATTTTATTGACAAAACCATTCTACCTTTTGTTTAGATTCAGATGGGAAAACTTATGATCTAAAAGTTTCATTAACTGCAAAAGCAATTATTAATATACCTTATTATCTGTTGGTGTGGAAAAGGTTATGTTGGATGTATCTCTAAACAATTAGATTTCTAGATCATCTAAGAAATATTTTGAAGAATAACAAATTACACTGTCCAAATGTTAATCAACTGTATTACAGTAAAAAAAAATTGAATTGATTAAAGCCACAGCAAGAGAAGGAGTTAGATTTTCTCTTTGTAAGAGAAAATCTCACTGGCTCAACACTCTGTTCCCTAATACCCCTTGCACGTCACCACCAAATAACCGGGATTTTCGCAAAAAATCCGGGTCTCTGCAAAATCCCAGGTATTTGGTGGTGATGTGAAAGGGGTACAGAACAAATCAACCCGTGGCTCACCCAAAATTGCATGTTGCTGTAAATGTGGATGGCCTAATTTCATAACATGCAATTTTATTGACAAAACCATTCTACCTTTTGTTTAGATTCAGCTGGGAAATCCTATGATCTAAAAGTTTCATTAACTGCAAAAGCAATTATGTACTATACCTTATTATCTGTTGGTGTGGAAAAAGGTTATGTTGGACATACCTCTAGACAATTGTGCATTCGATTTCTAGATCATCTAAGAAATATTTTGAAGAATAACAAATTACACTGTTTGTCCAAATGTTAATCAACTGTATTACAGTAAAGAAAAATTGAATTGATTAAAGCCACAGCAAGAGGAGTTAGAATTTCTCTTCTTTGTAAGAGAAAATCTTACTTGATCAACACTTCGTTCTCTAATATCCCTTTCACATCACCACGAAATACCCAGGATTTTCGCAAAAATCCCGGGTCTCTGTAAAATCCCGGGTATTTGGTGGTGATGTGAAAGGGGTACTTCCGGTCAACCCGGGTTTAAAGACCCAGGGAAAAAAAGAAGGGGTTTTCCCGGGTCCTACCCGGGAAGGGTGGTGATGTGAAAGTTCTAGTAGTGCTACAAGCATCAGCATGCCCAAGGATGCCACCTCAAGTGCCAACATGCCCTGCCATGTGCAACATCCCCCCTCACATGTATGAAAATAAGGGGTCTGAATCAAGTTCAATGTGTCACGACTGCAGGGTTTGTAGGACCTGTCCCGAGTTCCAAGGAAAGCAACAGATGAGCCGGTGTAAAGTGAAAGCTAGCTGGTTTAATATAGGACTGGTTCATGAACAGACATGAGAATTAAAGGGTACGGATATAACAGTCACAGGGGAACCATTCTGTGCCGGGTTGGCACAGATGAAGAGAACAGTCCAATGAGCAGTTCTTGTTTTCAGCATCACAGCCCCGACATCGGCATTTCACGAATGCTTCGTCCTAAAGAGTGGACGCATTTTCTGGAACAGAGACAGAA
Source organism: Limnodynastes dumerilii (assembly GCA_011038615.1). Taxonomy (NCBI): domain Eukaryota; kingdom Metazoa; phylum Chordata; class Amphibia; order Anura; family Limnodynastidae; genus Limnodynastes; species Limnodynastes dumerilii. The sequence goes on from WWET01000967.1 coordinate 408,610, forward strand.
GTGTGATATCCAGGTCGGTGAATAAGGCAAAGACTGGATGCAGATAAGACTATTTCGCTGCTATATGCTAGTTTTTATTTGTGCTTTGTTATGCAGCCATTTTTTAATTAGTAAAGATTGATTTTGTTGAAGGATGATGCACTGTGTTTTTAATCTTTTCTTCCATATGAGTATGACGGTTTTGCTGAACGCCTGACAATGATTTCTACGAGCCTATATTATAGGGAGTTCTGGTACGCATACACACTATATATACCTTACTCGGTTTGTCCCAGGGTCTGCTAATTTTAACACTTGTAGCTTGCATGGTACAAAGGGCTCTTTATATAGATATATCCTGCCTATGGTTGAGGTTCACATCCCACTGTTTATTATCCTCACCCTGTGGTGGCCAAATTTATGGTAAAATAAATATTACACCATATTACGAAATATTTCTTTTTTCTCCTCCATATTCCTTCTATGAAACGGAGTTCTTGTTTGAAAAAGAGTCCATACGTGTAGATAACCACTGAATACTGTGGGTTAATCTCTGTTTGCAAAAGTTCATGGTATCTGAGGCGCTCCATTAACACTCAATATTTTGATCATGATATACATATCTATCTATAAGTACATTTTTCTTTCAGAATTGTATGTAGGGTACATGGGCCAGATACTGACCTACGGATGCCTGAGGTCATTACGGCCGGCATCGTAGCCCCATGCACTCCCCGCTGTCGGTAGGAAATCAGATACGTGTCCAGATTCCTACCCTAACTTTTACGATCACATATGCGGCCTTACGGCTGCATAGCTGATAATATCAGAGATTCCCCCGCCCCATCCCCTCATTAGCATGTCTATCTCCGCCTTCACGGCGGAGATACAACATGCGTAAAGGGGGGAAGCCCCCATTTTCATGAGTATGTAATTTACGTTAGGTACGCCGGCAGTTACGGCGACGTTACGTCGTATGAGCTGTACGTAATTCCCCAAGAGGGCGTTCCTTAGAATCAGCCCCATGTCACTAAAGATTTGCTGTATGGTATTTTCATTTATCTTCTTTATTTTATATTTATTTCTAGATTCACTTTTATTTATAGGTATAAATTTCTGTGAGCTACAAGGTTTACTTAATAACAATGCTATATATAATTCTATTGTAATATTTATTTATATTGTATTGATTTTAGTTTGACCTTGACGACTATTATCCTTATCATTGTGTATGGGTCATGCGATATGTTAGAGATTGTCCATGATGGTGTATTAGTGTTTTAGTGTATAATTAATATATTATTGCAATACTGTATCTTTATGGCATAGGATTTTATTACACGCTCTGAACATACATATAACTGTTGGTGATATTTATATATAATTAATCATCAGTTTTCTTTAAATGTTGCCCAAAAATGAGTATGGCACGAACCTCACAAATTATAACACGTGTGCTTTCTCCTTAATTAGTGATTAGTGCACACACTGATCATTACACTCTCTCTGGTGAAACTCATACAGAGAAATGCGTAAGAGACCTTGATTCACTAGTTTCAGCTGACAACTGTGCAACATACTATTATATTGCAAACTATAGTGACAGAATTTATGGAGACCGTAGACCTGATGGAATTCAGTCAGTTGTTTCAACATATCTGACGTTTTCTTTAACTGACTAAAAGCACTGATTTAACTTGTGGGAAAATATAAAAGTCACAAGGTGCTAAGTCTGGCGAATATGGAGGATCTTCAAATGTAGTAATGTGATTGTTGATCAAAAACTGCTTCACAGAAAGTGCTGTGTGAGCAGGCGCATTGTCCTGGTGAAGAATTAAACCATTTTTCCACAGTTGCGGCCGTTTCCTTCTGACTCTTTCTCTCAGCTTTTTCAAAACTACCTTATAATAATGCTGGTAACTATAGTGTCTTCTGGAACCCATTCTGCCCCATGTTCAAGGTCACTATGTATGCAGTTATAACCGGTTCTGACTGATTTGTTTATTTTATAGACATACCTTGTGTGTGCGAATATATATATATATATATAATACCACCACAATGGATTTGATATGAATCAAGATGTGCTTTAACTGCAGACTTTCAGCTTACATCCAAATCAGGTGAACGGCGTAGAAATTACAACTGTTTCTATATGTGCCTCCCACTTTTGAAGGGAGCTAAAGTAATGGAACAAACTAAGCAATCCTAAATCAAACTTTCACTTTTTAATACTTTGTTGAAAATCCTTTGCAGCCAATTACAGCCTGAAGTCTGAAACACACAGACATCACCAGACGCTGGGTTTCATCCCTGGTGATGCTCTGCCAGGCCTCTACTGCAAATGTCTTAAGTTCCTGCTTGTTCTTGGGGCATTTTCCCTTTAGTTTTGTCTTCATCAAGTGAAATGCATACTCGATCAGATTCAGGTCAGATGATTGACTTGGCCACTGCAGAACATTCCATTTTTTAGCCTTAAAAAAGTTTTTGGTTGCTTTTGCAGTATGCTTCGGGTCATTGTTCATCTGTACTGTGAAGCGCCATCCAATGAGTTCTGAAGCATTTGACTGAATATGAGCAAATAATATTGCCCGAAACACTTCAGAATTCATCCTGCTGCTTTTGTCAGCAGTCAGATCATCAATAAATACAAGGGAACCAGTTCCACTGGCAGCCATACATGCCCACTACCACCACCATGCTTCACTGATGAGGTGGTATGTTTTGGATCATGAGCAGTTCCTTTCCTTCTCCATACTCTTTTCTTCCCATCACTCTGGTACAAGTTGATCTTTGTCTCATCTGTCCATAAATTGTTGTTCCAGAACTATAATGGCTTTTTTAGATGTTGTTTGGCAAACTCTAATCTGGTCTTCCTGTTTTTGTGGCTCACCGATGGTTTACATCTTGTGGTGAACTCTCTTTATTCACTCTTGTGAAGTCTTCTCTTGATTGTTGACTTTGACACATATACACCTACCTCCTGGAGAGTGTTCTTGATTTGGCCAACTATTGTGAAGGGGTTTTTTCACCAGGGAAACAATTCTTCTGTCATCCACCACAGTTGTTTTCCGGGTCTTTTTTTGTTGCTGAGCTCTTCGGTGCATTCCTTCTTTTTAAGAATGTTCCAAAGAGTTGGTTTGGCTACACCTAATGTTTTTGCTATCTCTCTGATGGGTTTGTTTTCATTTTTTAGCTTAATGATGGCTTGCTTCACTGATAATAACAGCTCTTTCGATCTCATATTGAGAGTCGACAGCAACAGATTCCAAATGCAAATGTCACACCTAGAATCAAGTCCAGACTTCTTACCTGCTTAATTGATGATGAAATAACGAGGGAATAGCCCACACCTGTCCATGAAATAGCTTTTGAGTTGATTGTCCCATTACTTTTAGTCCCTTAAAAAGTGGGAGGCACATATAGAAACCATAATTCCTACACCACTTACCTGATTTGGATGTACATACCCTCAAATTAAAGCTTAAAGTCTGCAGTTAACGCACATCTTGTTTGTTTCATTTCAAATCCATTGTGGTGGTGTATAGAGCCCAAAATATGAGAACTGTGTCTATGTCCCAATATTTATGCACCTGACTGTGTGTGTGTGTGTGTGTGTGTGTATGTGTGTATATATATATATATATATATATATATATATATATATATATATATATATATATACATTC
>WWET01000967.1:464138-475793 GCA_011038615.1 Limnodynastes dumerilii
ATTGGTATTTTCATTTGTTCATTTACCACTTGTTCTTCCTTTATGAAGTGTGGCTTGATTTTCATGTTCCTCAAACGTTTCAAAATTCTTATACATTGCATTAATTCAGGTATTTAAAAAGAACATACAATCTGAACCTCAAATAAAACTAAAATGCAGGATTTTTATAGAGGCGTTTCCAATGCTTGTAAATACATGTTGGGTATATTAGGGGTCTGGACATGGCACACTACGTAAAGTACATGTTTGGATATATTAGGGGTCTAGTTGTTGCACATAATAAATATATAAGTGGTTTCCTAGACCCCTAATATGTCCCATTTATATTATAGTATATGCTGTTCCCAGATCCATAATATACCCCACATGTCCTTTATATGGTGTGCCATCTCCAGACCCATGTATTATATGTGGGTTGTACATATATACATGCATAACATAGAGGTTTGGAGATGGCAAAGAACCAGTACTTATCTTACAGGCTTGCAGTAATAGTATAAAAGACTTGCACCAATCTAATTTTGTATATTCCGTCTTCATCGCCTGTACTATTGTGAGCAGGTAATTCCCACAATCCTCCTTGAATCATACCGTAACAGCTTAGCACAAGCTTTAAAAAAAATGCAAGTTTTAACTTAAACACAGGTCATAGAGCTGACTCCCTCTGGATCTTGTGACATCAGATCCTTTAAGGCGGGGTTTAGGCATGCGGAAAATAAATGCCGGCCCCTTTTACGTAATTGCTTTCGTATGGAACAAAGTTCTGTACAGATGCATTTCTGACACATCTGGGGAGTGCATGCGCAAACGTACCTATTTGTGAATCAGGCCCCTCATATTTAGTTACATCAGAATCTCAAAACAGCACTAATTGACACTCCAGTCTAAAATTCTGGTGAGTATAGAAATATAGAGCCTGAACCAGACTTAAGAATGATTCCACACACAAGGAAACAAATGTCTGCATATAAGAGTAAAGCACAATATCTACAATGATAGATCATAGTTGCCGACTCTCCCGGAACGTCCGGGAGACTCCCGGAATGTCACATACACAGTGCCCGGACCACTGCACCTGGTCACTGTGTATGTGTTGCTATGGCAATACATACACAGTGCCTGGACGCAGCAGTCCGGGCACTGTGTATGTGTTGCCATAGCAACACATACACAGAGCCTGGACGCAACTGTCCGGGCGCTGTGTTTGTTTACTGCAGACGCTGCGTGACGCTGACGTCAGCGTCATACAGAAGAACAGGCGCCGCAGAGGACGGAGGGTGAGGAAGAAGACAGAACAGGTAAGTGACTTATAAAAGCTTTTTAGGGATTCAAGTATGAGGAGGAGTAAAACAGGTGCGTGAAAGGCAGGGGTTAATCTGCTTGCCACAGAAAGGGAGCAGAGTATATTGTACCTACTGAATGCGTCATGTTGGAGGATTTGATAATGCAGAGGAATTGATCAGATGCTACAGGAAAAGTAAATGAGTCCATCAAAATTCAGTAGAAGGTAGGTTCATTGTTCAATTTATGTATATAATTTAAGTCATGGTTGCCAAGTCTCCCGGAATGTTCGGGAGACTCCCGGAATCCTGGGAGATCTCCCGGACTCCCTGTGCACTGTATTGTCACATACTCAGTGCTCCGACTGCTGCATCATGTGTAGTTATAGTATGCGAGGGGGGGTAATGTAAGGTTATAGCATGTGGGGTGGGTGTAATGTGAGGTTATAGCATGCAGGGTGGGGGTAATGTGAGTTTATAGCATGTGGGGGGAATTTGTGGTTATAGTATGTGGGGGTTGAGTGTAATGGTAATATTATGTGGGCACAGTGGGGGTGTAAAGTGTGGGTAGAGTATCTGTAGGACTGTATATATGTTGAAGCAAAGTAAAAAAAAAAAAAAAGAAAAAACCAGTAAAAATGTAATTTTCAAGGTTTTAAAGAGGGATGGGGGGGTGTCTGTGTCTGTGAATTTCTTGTTGAAAAGATGGTAACTCTAGAATTTACCTCTCCCTAAAAGTGCTTTGGGTATGCGCCGAATGACATCACCGACGCGCTGTTCACGATGTGTCTGCCAGAAGACGCCAGCCATTGCAGAGCTAGGAGAGTCGGCAAGTGAGAAGTCAGAAGAGCGCCGCGGAGGAGGAAGGAAAGCGGGACACAAAGGTAAGTAAAAAGGAGAGAGGCTGGAGAAACATGGTGGAGAATACTGAGGGGAGCTGCAGGCACATGATGGGGAATACTGAGGGGGGGGTTGGAGGCACATGATGGGAGATACTGAAGGGGGGCTCGAGGCACGTTATGAAAGATACTGAGGGGGGGCTGATACTTTGCAGGACACCCATGCACAAACCCTGGCAACGCAGGGACCGCCCCCCAGCGGTGTAGGGACCACCCCTGATGACATAGGGACCGCCCCCGGAGACGTAGGGACCACCCCCACGACAGGAACCTCCCCCGGCGACGCAGGGACCGCCCCTATGCTTTTTACTTTTCTCCCTGAAATGACTTTTCGAAAGTAGGCAACCATGTGATAGATTTGATATATGATGTAGATATTGTGCTGCATCCAGTGTGTTGTTTGACAAGTTGCTCTTACATGCCTTGATAAAGGAGTCCATCCGGACCCCGAAAAGGCCGTCGGCTTCCTATAGAGCCTGTATCCAGGACGCTCAGCCTCATATGCTTCGTTGTGCTGCATGATTCTTCTGCTAAGTACTATATATATTTTTGCTTGAACTGAGGTCCTTTTTTGATCTGGGTCTGCACATGTCTTTTGCTGTTATTTTCTTTGGGCATTCATTGACTGTTTCTGGAGGTCTGTACCTCATTACTCTTTTGCCTGTTTTTTACATTGTGGACATTAAATCTGTTTTGCTTACTACTGAGTGCTGGTCCCTGTATACTACGGATACAGTTCCTTCTACATATTTATATCTAGACCTTGGCACCATATCCACTACTATTATTGAGGTGCGTGCTACAGTTTTTTTGCTGTTTCTTCTTTTATATATATATATATATATTAAAATCACAAGAGCAGGGAGCACTTCATCGTGTTAAACAGTATTTATTAAGAAATCGCCAACAAGAATAGGCAATAAGTACCAGATTAAAACTTGGTCTCCAGCATATCAATGAACGAGCCATGCAGTCAGTCTGTTACCAGCGTCCTGGAGTAAAAGTGAGGTGCACTGCAAATGTGGAACAAAAGAGAGGTCTGGTGCTCCAAACAAACATTATATAATATTATACACCTCATTTACTAAAGTCAATTTTGAGCAGCGATTGTGAATCGCTAGACATTGCTGGGATTTTGCTGCAATTTTTTTTCCAATAAGCGCCGTATTTACAAAGAGTTGCTTTTGCTTGTTGATTTTAATTTTACATCGATGTTTCAATAATTGCTAGTGCTGCGTTCTTTCCTCACAAACTCCCGGGACTTATATGTGTTCAATGTTAATTTGCATTTCCTCATTTCTAAGTGTCAAGTCACCCGTCTTTTAACAAAGTCCCGTGACTTGGCCGAAGTCAAGCGAGATGACACCACACAACCTCTATGAAAGGTCATTTGGGATCAAGCAGAAGCTACCATTTTGTGTTTGACACTGTGGAATTCACCTGTGGAGTATTTCAACAGCGTTTCCTATTCTAATTGCCATTTGTATTTTTGTACATTTTCTACTTATACCGTGTTCACACGGGATTTTTGACCCGGGTTATTGCCGGGGCAAACATCAGCCCAGCAGCTCAGACCCAGTTCACACTGCTGCTTAGACCTGGGAAATTCCAGGGTCAGGGCTGTTCACACTGAACATGGGTCTGCCCAGGCTATAGTGTGAGTCATCAAAAGAAGAGGTGTGATAGGCTGACAAAAGATGAGGTCATTTAAAGGGGACTTTTTTTTGGCACACAGAGATGAGGCCAAAGTGGGTGGTGTTATTACTCAGTTCATTGTTTTGAAGATGGCGGACAAGTTAGTTGTGGTTAGCCCTGAGCTAGTGCTTTATTGTGCTATTTTGATGTTTTAACAGCTAATGAGAGCTTTCTGCAGCTGCTAGCACTGTGCTTCATTGCACAGTGCAGTTTCAAGAGGGGAAAGGCACAATTCATGGCCGAGAGGGAGAATAGGCTACGCCTTTATATGCGCAGGAGGAGAGCTTTCATTAAGTTAAGCATCTCCTCCATTTTAATATTCAGCATGGAGAGTAACAGAAGAATGTGGACCAGAGGCCGCAGTCACGGAGACGCTTTCTGGTCTACTGTTGAACCTTATGATGACGATCAGTGGATGGCACACTTCTGCATGTCTCGTGCGACATTTAAATATGTGCTGGACCTTATCACTCCAGCACTTACTAAACAGACCACAAACTGCCGAAAACCCATTTCACACATCATCAGTGATGCATCGTACCAATTGTGGCGATGGTTAATGAAGGGCTACACTCAGCACCATCAATTTCTGTGGAACAAATTCGATTTACTCATACCCTAAGCTCTGCAAGGATGGTGGTCGAAAATGCCTTTGGACGACTGAAAGGACGTTGGCAGTGTTTATTAAATCCCAATGACATTGATATTAAACTTGTGCCTTATGTAGTTGCAGCCTGCTGTATTCTACATAACATCTGTGAAATACAGAAAGAACATTTTCTACCTGAGTGGCATGTCCAGGACTGTGAACTATCTGGGGTAACTTCTGTGTCATGTGACGGTGAGCGTCCCAACACCAGTGCTGAAATCATTCACTCAACCATTACCACCAACCTAGAATCTTTGTTTTCACTAAACAGGACTCAAACACTTCAAAGGCTGTGTGACATATTTACTCATATGTCCCATCATATGTAATAAAAGTACTTTGTTTTCACAAAAATCTGTGCATTTTGCCATACAAAAGATAAAGGTCATAAAATATTAGTTTATTTTTACAAACATAGGCCAGTAAAACATCATAAAATAAAATACAAAAGCAAAAGGTTTGTTAACATAAGAAAACAGGCAACTAGAATACTAGCTAAAAACAAATGCCAACACAACAGGCAAACATAACGCAACAGTAATTACAACTGTTGATAATGACTGTACTCTGGGTTATGTTGAGCTGCCGGGTAATCAGTGTTATGCTGAGCAGGTGGGTACTCAGGGTTATGTTGAGCAGCCGGGTAAACAGGGTTATGTGGAGCAGGTGGGTATTCAGAATGTGGAGTTGGTGGGTACTCTGTGCAATTACTTTGCATTTGTTGAGGATAACGTTGAGGTCTTCCTTAAGGGCTGCCTGAGATTGCTGGGAAGACATTTTGATCTTTGCTATACAAGGGGTAATTAGCCTCACACTGTGATGGAATGTGAAGTTGGGGTTGAGCTTTTACTTGCACTCTTGACACCAGGCGATCATGGAAAACCATTTGGCATTCTCTATTTTCCATGCTAATACGCTCATGCATACCCATTATTTGTGTAATAAAAGCATTCTGGAGCTCTCACTCATGCTCAAAGAAGCGCTGGAGACGTGCATCTTCTTGGGCCTGCATTGCCATATCCATTTCCTTTAGCCATAACTGTGGTCATGGCTTTTGTAGCTTGTTCTATCCTGGACTGCTTCTTCTTCCTTTGAGGAACATTGTAGACTAGATAGGGACAAAAAAAATAATCCATTAGTATATGAGAATGGTATTGGCCAGTACACAATAATGTACTGATCATAACATGGCCAGTGCGTGCGGACAGTACTACTCTTGCACACGTTGTGGTCAAGCAATTTAGAATATTGTTTCCTTTTGTCCATTCAACAATATTACAACCTACAGCTGGTTGCACTTGATGCCCCTGTCAGTAACAATTTCAGCAATGTTATAATGCACTGTGTATATGGGTGAATGTTTTGAAAGGGCCTTCAACTTGTTAGCTACTGTGAGTACCTATAGAACACATGGACGTTGGCGTAAAATAAAATATCAGTGTTGTAAGCTGATATGTGCTTGAGGCCTCATCCCTCCTGCACACTTGCTACATGCTGCAACAGATGTGTTGGTGTGTTTAAAAATAATAAAGTTAAACTAACTGTTTGAACGTAACGCCCGTGTCTCAGTCTGTGTCTCTGGTTCAGCCACTGACGGTGATGGTGTTGCTACTCCAGCACTTCCTCCACTGTTGCGTTCATGCTGTCGTCTGACACCGCAGAAGAGTCCATGTCACATGGTTCTGTCTCAGTCGGTGAATCCTCAATCAGCAGCAGAGAGTGAAGACCAGATTGGCTGCTTTTAGATGGTACACTGTATGCAGAGGCACTGCTAGATGAGGATAGGGCAATGGGATTGGCAAGGGTAGAGTTCTTCATAAAAGGGCCAGTGCATGCGGCCAGCACCACTCTTTCGTATATTGTGGTCGTGCACTTTAGAATACTGCTTACTTAGGGCCTTCAATTTGTTTACAACCTGCTGCTGGATGCACTTGATGCCCCTGTCAGTTAGGATTAGGATTTGCAATGTTATAATACACTGTGTCATCCTTGACAGTGCTAGATATTTGCTTTTGTATCTCCCCCTCCCCTCTAATCGATAAAAGCTCCCGCACCTCTTCCTCCTTCCAGTGCGCCATCTCTATCTCTCTCTCTGTCTTTATCAGCAGCATACTATTTATGTCAAGTAAAGGAGTCTCTCTCCCTCCAATCGGTTTCTTTCAGCCACCGTTCACACTGGCAGCTACCCGGGTCTGACACGGGAATAATCCTGCAAATGTCCCGGGTCTGATTCCTGGTTCATTAGACCCAGGTTGCGGCAGGTGCGCCTGTTCACACCGGGTCGTTAGGGCTTCCCCCGGCAATATACCTGGTTTTTGGCTCAGTGTGAACGGGGTATAGTGACTTGTAAGTTATGATATGTTCACACTGAGTATGGTATTTTCTGTCTGGTTTTTCTGTGTTTAAATGTGTATTTTCACATATCTCACAACAGACAAGCATAAATACATGTAGTATACATTAATATGTTTTTATTTTCAAAACTAGATATTTTAAACTTTTATTTATAATGTCTGTGCATTGTCTTTTCTTTAGAATGTCCCAAAAAATGGTGTCAAGACATCTTCCTGGGGATTCGGATTCAGAGGAGAATGATGAGGTGCAGGCCCCACCTCCCAAGAAAACCAAATTCTGGCGAAATGTCCGATTTTCTTTTGATGAAAATTGTGCCCTTGTTGATGGGATTATGGCCGTTTATGATGATGTCCTGGGTGAGAATGCCACCACAACCTCCTATGCCCGTAAGACACAATTGTGGAAAGCTATTGTTGCATCCGTCAATGCCATGAGCATGCCCAACCAGTCTGAGCATACTTGCCGCAAAAGGTTCTCGGACATAAAGAGAAAACTCTGTGATAAGATAATTGCTGAGAGGGAAGCAGCCAGAAAGACAGTGGTGGCCCATCAAAAACCTTTAAATAGTCCTCCTAAAAGGAGAGGATGAGGTCCATATTTTCTGAGGAGTCCCTTGAGGGGGTTAATGTCTTGGACACTGATGCCCCAACCTGAGAAGGTATTGTATTTTGTATTCAAACGTGTTTTCTTACAACAATGTTCTTTGAGTCCATTGTTTGCAACAATGGGGCAGATCCAGAACTACACATTTCTGCGATTTTACGCGTGGCGGAGACGTAAATTTGCAGATTTGAACGCACTGCGCATGCGCACCATAGAAAATACGCACATTCACGTAGCGTAATTTAGGACGTATGGGTGATTCACGTATGTCTCACGTAAATACTTACGCGTGGGCGTGCCAAATTTACGTTCGTCAACAATACGTGCGTTTTACGTGAAGTAGGCGGGAGGTGGTATTTAAAGTGTACAGTATGGGCGTGCTAAGCTGCATACGTTCGCGTAGTCAGTACGTCCGTTAGCGGACGTATGCTGTTACGTTTGGAAAAGTTAAGGTAGGGTTTGGGTAGCGTATTTTGACATAATACGTCCGTGCAAGGGGTGTGCCGAGGGGAGTGTAGCGAACTTACGTGTGCGAAAATACGCTCCGCGAATAAACGTACGGCACACGTAGTTCTGGATCTACCCCAATATTTGTTGTCCTATCATTGTCCTCTGTATTCTTACATGTAGCTCAGGAGACAACAATGCCCTCCACACCGGAGATGATAAGCACGCCACCAACAGGGAGATTCTCGCCCGATGATGAAATTGCTGGTAACCATACTTCCTTTCCTTGTGTAGTGCTGCTTTTGCTTTGTATACTTTATCCTTTTAGATCTGTAAAATGAGTATATTTTCCAATTAATTATTTATCAAAATGAACATGTTTACATGTCTATAATGTTTTGCGTTTTGATGTAATGTTAATTAATATCTGATTAGAGTAAAAATATGTGTCATAGTTGTGAAAGCTGTCTTTCAGATTCCATACAGATTTGAAATAATGTTAACTGACCAAAAAAGGCAATAATGTCTTTAGTAAAGACATTATTTATTCCCTCTTTCAAACCCCGTAAAAATTGAATCATGGTTGCTTAATTAAAATGCGCTTATCTGTATAAACTTACCATGTGTTTTGCTCCTAGGTCCATCACAATCACATCACAATGCTCCAGTTTCCACTGTTGGTCATGCACCTAATGCGGAGGAAATTTAATTAAAATCCAATATGTTACCTTTCAGATGGGCCCAACCATTTCTGCTGGCGGCCCTGCCAGGTAGTTCTGCCCAAAATACTCTGCCCAGATAGAGAGCACGCACTAGGGGTGGGAGAGGCAGATCTCATGCCACCACAGCGACTCGCCAATCCCAAAGGAAAACACAATAGGCATGTTTCTGTTGAAAAAGCCAAAAATAAAAAATAGTTACATGTTGTATGTTTTTGGTTTTATGAAAAACAGTATGCTGTTGTTGACCATGATTATATTGTCAAACAATAAAACTGTTTGAAATTAAAACAAAACAATGCTTTTATAATCTTTTAATCTTGCAACCATATGGTCACATGTATTTTACAAGAATATGATGACATAGGTACTACACTTAAAAATGAAAAATGTGCATATACTATAAACAACTAAGGAACAGATTATATGTTTGAGCACAAATTTGACCTCAAAGAGAAAAAGTGCATTTTGACATTGCTCAGGGTATTTGTTATCAAACAATACAACATTGTCCTTAATACAGGCATATAATACATTTAATCTGCATAATATTTGCATAGTGTGTGTGCAGCTTTGCATTGCTTATTAGAAACTCTTTACACATGTTAAAATGAATACATTTAAATTGTTTAAAAACTTACATGTAAACCTGGTCTGGATTAAGTTATCTCGAACTTGTCTCCCATCCTCAGTAGAACCCACATCTCTAGATGTTAAATGGCCATCTTGTGGCCATCTTGTTCTTGATCCTCAACTGCAGTAATGTCGGGGGATTGTTGGTTTAGGGCTACATTATGCAGGAGACAACAAACAAGCACAATATCTGACACTTTTTCAGGCTTATAAAGCAACACACCACCAGATTTATCAAGGCACCTGAACCTGGTATTTAAAAGTCCAAAGGTACGTTCTATCACTCCTCTAGTGGCTATGGGCCTGATCCAGACCTACGCCCGTGAGCGATCGTACGCTGGTCATAAGCGTAAATTCAGCAGAAAAAACACACTGCGCATGTGCAGAGTGACAACTTCCGGTCGTTCCAAAGACCTTTTCGTAGCGGCGATTCAGGCTTTCGTATTCTTTGCGTTTTTTCCCGACGTTGGGGCGTGTTTATATTATGAAGTTAGTACGGACGCTGGAGTTAAGGAATGTAGGCGGGGGGAGCCATTTAAATTGTACAGTATGGGCGTGCTTAGTCCGGTACGATCAGCGCATCGCTACGAAAATTCGTACCGACGCCGGGAAAAGTTAAGGTAGGGTTCAGCCGGCGTACGGAGGTAAAGGTAAGGGGAGTGTCGTGGGAGTGAAAGTTTTTACGCTGGAGCGATAATACGCTCCGCTCTCAAGTGTAGGTCTGGATCAGGCCCTATGTGTGCCTTATTATAATTGTGTTGGCCAGGAGTTTGTGGATTCAATAGAGGTGTCATCAGCCAGGAACGACACCCATATCCTGAGTCCCCTAAGGGGTTAAAGTTCAGAAAAAGACCATAGGACTTGCTTAAAATCATTATGCACTACTGCATAGGGCCTGATCCAGAGCTACGCTGGCCCGCTGGCCTTAATCCAGCGTAGCTCTGGTGCACTCCACCTACACTCCACCTGTGGCCAGCGTAATTACACATTGTTACGCCAGCTGAAGGCTACCCTAACTTCAGCCGGATTAACAGAGTGTAATTACTCTGGCCACAGCAGCGTAACAGGCCTAACCCGCCCTCCCTCCCTCCCTCATTGAGTTACCTTTCCCCCGCCTTGACACTTGATCATAAGGAATGGGTTTCCCTAACTACGCTGGGCAACATCTGCCCGACGCATGCGCAGATCAACATTTCTGCCAATATTACACAGCCGTCCGCCGTAAATACGGGCGGCGTTAGTCTGCATCAGGCCCATAGTTACTAACAAACACTTATACTTGCCCAGCAGCCATCCCGTTGGCATTTGTGCCTGCTCAATTTTGGCAAACAAGGATGACCGCCTCAGAATATAGGAATCATGGCATGACCCAGGGAAGCCAACAAATACACTCAAAATTTTCAAGTTAGCATCACAGACCACCTGAACATTCAGGGAATGATAGTGATGTCTATTGACATAGACCTGGGTGCATCGGTTAGGTGGTCTCAGCGGGATATGGGTGCAATCTATAGCACCCAGGACATTGGGAAATCCTAAGATACCATAAAATGCTAGCTTCAGGGCTTTCCAATTTGACTCTTGGCTGGGGAAGCAAATATATGTGGGCACAAGTTTCTCGGGTGCACTTAACACATGAGTCAAGTGATGTGAAAAACTGGCCTGTGAAAGCCCAACCTCTCCCAGTGACTGCCTGGAAAGACTCAGTAGCCAGAAAGTGGAGGACGTACATTAATTTCTGCATCCCAGACAATGCATGAGACCTAGATGTTAGTGGGTCCAAATACCTCCTCACCTGCTCATAAATTCTCAGAAGCTTAGCACGATTGAGCCTAAACATTTGTACAACCTTCTGGTCAGACAGGGAGTCAAGGTCCAAACGCACGTGAAACACAAGTATGTGTCTGCTGATGTGCTGCGTGCGCTGAACCAGGGGCTGGTGATGGTCTCTCTCTTCCTCCTCCAGAGATTTGGTTGCTAATATAGCAGCCACACCATCCTCCAACACCAAAAGCACATCCCCACAACGATGGGAGAATAGCAGCTAAAGTCACGCGACTTGGGGTGATTTTTACAACATTAACCTTAGTAAATGAGGCCCTATGTGTCAGCACATACATAAAAAGGAGGTTTAGGTCACAATATAGCTATATTGGGTTAAGCTCACCTGCCCAGCGTCAAGGCACCTCCTGTATGTGAGTCCCTATCCATCTGCTATATGTGTACTCAGCAGGTCTGTAATAAGATGCTCCTGCTATTTGAGCAGTGTGCAGCGGCCATATTGGGGAGGGGTCAGGCTCCCGAAGTAAAACTAGTAACAGTAACAAGAAAACATGGTTTTGGAGTCCTCTGTAGAGAGCTGCGGCTGATCCGAT
>WWET01000968.1:1838-13709 GCA_011038615.1 Limnodynastes dumerilii
GAGTAGGTACTCCGGGCTTACCCGTATGGAACCGGAGTGACACCAGAAGGAACCCAAAGGGTGAACGAGCAAGCTTCCTGGGGTCGGAGTCTTTACCAATCAGGGGGTCTTCACCAGAGCCCCTGAAGGTGGGGATGGGCTGGGTAACCCCTGACGGCGTGGTCGTCCCCTGTTGAACTTGAACTCGTGGAAAGGTAAGTAGTAAACACCCGACTGTGGACAATAGTAACAGACGACAAGTAAAGCGGGAGGCGGGACTGGGCAGAAGGGACTGACCAGGACTGACAACGATTAAAAAATAACAATAGACTGAGGACTGAGAAGGTAGACGGGACTGACGGGACGCACTGGGGCTTTTAACCTTCAGACACACAGAATGATCCCTTGCGGGATCAGAAACACAGGCACGTAGGTAGGTATGGGCAAACCAGGTGGGTAGGTACGAGCAAGGAGGGAGGGCCGAAGAGGTAGGTAACAGGTAGGTAGGTGAGGCAAGGATGCTGGGCAGGAAAGGAGGACTCTCAACAGTCAATTCACTAGAGCAGCACAGGGCTAGAACTAGGCACACAAGAGAGCTGATCACAGGGCTGCAGGGCAGAACTATAACCAGCACTGGCAAAGAGGCAGAGCTGCCCTTTAAACCAGTGCTGGCCAATGGCAGGGCTAGGAGAACGCGCCAAGGCTCAGATAGGCTAGCGTGGAGTTGCTAAGCAACGCTCCGACGCTAGCCGCGAGCCGCAGGGAGACCAGAATAAGCGTCCCTAGCAACAGGGACGCGACTATGCTGCAGGACGGCGGCCACGCGCACAGAGCCAGGAGAGTGCCGGAAGCCGCGCCAGCCGCACTGAGGGGACCAGAGCAGGCGCATGGAGCAGGTAAGCATGCGTCTCCTAACATATATAAGTTGCAACAGGGGCAAGCAAATGGTGGCCTTAACTTCCCTAATTTGAAATATTATGGGTATGCCAGTCACCTTATTAGAGATTGGTTACACTCCACTGAGAAATATTATAATACAACTGCTGAAAAGACTTTTCTCCTGAACATGTCCCTTATATCTTTATTACATTGTAATAGAAGTATTTTGCTGCAAGACATTCAAGATAATCCCTTACTTATGTCTGTCTGGCCCACATGGAAAGCAGTTAGTAAACGCAAAAATCTGCAAAAGCATCAGTCTTTCTTTCTACCCTTTATTAATAATCCCAATTTCCAAAATGGCGAAGCAACATATCCTTTCAGGGGATGGATAACTAAAAAAACTCACATGTGTTAGAGATCTGGTAGTGCCCAATGTGCCCACTTCTAATACCTTTGCAATTCAGCAAGCCTTACACTACATACACAAAATTACTAGTTCCTTTGGAGATGAAGATTGGTATAATGAATTTGATAACATGCTGGTACAGCCTCAGCCGGGCAGAGGTGCAATATCTCGTAACTCTCGGTACTTGCGAGATACACTTGATTATAACAGAGTTAAAGGAGGACTGTATTTTTGGTCTTCAGTATTTCCCAACCTTACAGTTGAGCACCTATTGAGTTCCATATCAAGTTCCTTTAAGATACTAAAACCAAGTACATATAGAGAAGTGATACTGTACATATACCATCAAGGCTATGTGTCCCCAAATCGTAGATTTGAAATGGGAATCTCAGAAACTCATGCTTGTCCTAAATGTGGTACTTCCAGAGCAACACTGTTACACTGCCTTTAGGAATGCTCCTATAAAAAATGATTTTGGAATCAGGTCCATTCCCTTATTTCTCTCCAAATTGATATTGGTTTAGCTGTTAGGGAATAGGCAGTACTGGGTTATTTAGATCCAGAGATTAAATTGCACTACCAACATAAACAAATGTTGATAATCTATTCTGCTGTTGTAAAAAAATGTATTTAGCAAAACTGGATAGGATCAGATCCACCCACCCTTGACATGTTTCATATCACATTATTTCATTATTTCAGAATGGAGTGGTTAGAGGCAACTCTGACTAGGGAACAATCGGTTCAGAAATTATTCAAACTCTGGTCTGGTTATATTAATACACTATCGCCTCAAATCCTAAGGCAAATTCATGATTGTTTTAGTACTACTTCCTGGTATGAGACCAGATTCTTATTAGGAGACCCACCTCTTCAACTTGTGCTTAATGACACAGTCGAGTAGATCTCCCTCTCTAAAGATTGAATAATGGATATCCCATATAATGGGATTCTTGTACTTATTCTTATTTTTTACTTCTAAAATTATTGTATTTTGTTTTTTTTCTTCTGTATGACGTACTACAAGCTGAAGTTCCCAATGCATAGATTCTACATTATTTATTGCAATTAAAGTTGGATTTCATGTTATATGCCTGTAAGATATAGTGTAAACACTACTACTGTACACTATGAATCTTACTGTATTTTTCTTTTGCTCCAATAAAGAAAAGAAAGAAAAAAATAATAATACATCAATTAAAATATAATATTCAGTGAAAAAGAATATTAGATTATATAATATGATCCACAGTAAGAGAGCATTCCAATAAAATGCACTGGCATAAAGAAAATACGTTTGGGCACAGATAACTGCGCTGTCTATATAAATAAATTGTGGCATCAAATGACTGTTAATGTGGTTCAAGTTCATATTGTATAATCTAATGTGCTTTATTTAACTAAATATTATATTTAAAAAATTGATTAAAATGTTATTTTAGTGGTGGCAGCCTTTTATTCAGAATCTGAATATATATGTATATAGTACAGTCCCTAAGTTCAGTTAATATATATTTGTGTACATATTACCATCAGTTTGTAAAGCATAGATATATATGTGTTAATGGTACACACACTATGTTCAGTATAGATATGTGTGTGTGTACAAAAAAGGTTAGCCGCACTAACCAGCAAGATATATACATAAACCAACTGTTAACATAAAAAGTGTGCTGCCCAAAATCCAACCTAATTACACAGTATGAGCAAAGACAAATGGAAGAGAGGAGACACGCTGGTCTATTACAGAGATATATCTCTCATGCATGTACTCCTATAGGTTGTTAGCGGCGCACACCTTTTTTAATGACAGAGGACCTGATTCACACTTAAGAATCTTCTTAAAATAAGAACTTAAAGTCACTCCTGGGCTAAACCATGTTGATTGCAGGGGAGTCATATTTCATCTATTGCAAACAGTATTAGAGTTGAGAGGTGATAGCCCAAGTCTAAATAACAGTGTAATAGTAAAGCTGGTCAGTATCTGTGTGCTGTAAGCAATTCAAAGATATATCCCTGCATGCAAAGAATACAATTAAATTAATACCCCCTGCAATCAACATGGTTTTGCCCAGGAATGACTTTAAGTTCTTATTTTATTAAATTAATTCCCCCTGCAATCAACATGGTTTTGCCCAGGAGTAACTTTAAGTTCTTATTTTAAGAAGATTCTTAGGTGTGAATCAGGTCCAGAGTCACAAACTGCAAATAAGTAAAAATTGATAAGTCTTTAATGGGTCCAAATTAAAACCATATGTGCAACAAACTTTTGGTGACATATGAGACATAAACATAAAAAAAAAAAACACATCCTGTCCATAGTATACTGTGAGAGGGATATATATACAGCATACAAGAGGAGGGCTAAGCTATCTAAAACGATTGCAGGGAGAAAACTATCCCTAACGGTAAATGAGCCTAGCAGCCTCAAGGCCACACTTCACCCTTCCATGCAGTATTCTAGCCCTTCCTGACTAATCTATAATACCAAAACCTCCAAAACACAATATATATTACAATGACCAGAGTATTGCAGTGTGAAGAAAAAGACAGGAACTCCTGTGCACATCGGAAAGGACCCAGGAAGACCTGGCGTACGTTTTGTCAGCAACATAGGCTTTTTCAAAGGTGCTCGGACATTTAAAAAATGTGGATAATTATTTAGGGACTGCCCAATCAGCGGGCAGCACGTGCAAAGAATAGATCAATAGTAATTAAGCCACACCTGAGTAGAAACGGAGAGAGACAAATTAAAAAGATAACGTCATTCTGAGATCAAAGTGTATCAGTATTTGCATGTTACATATTAAAATATTTTGTATCAACATTTACATGATGGTCTGTGTATCGATTTACATGTTAAACTTAATAATATGAGCATATGGGAATAGAAAATAAGCCTTTTAGTTAGAAAAAGAGTAACATATAAAACTTAATACACGGTGAGAGGCAAATGTGCAATCGTACAACTAGGTGGCTATAGGGAGAAACTTTAAGTTAACCCTTCATGCTCCATTGCAGAGAAATAGCAAATCTAAGAGGGAGTTTTGTTAGAAAAATAGTGGAACACTGAAGAGGTATCAATTAGTTATAGCAATAATCAAATATTAAGGAGATAGAATCACAAATAAAGTACTCACTTTTTCAAAGGAAAGAGGTATAGGACACATTTTCATTTAGTCCATATGGGGATACACAATTAAGGAGATAGATCCAGCGTGCCTCTTTCTGTAGTAGTACATGATCAATATCCCCTCCTCTCAAGGAAGGGGTAATTTTTTCTAAGACAAAAGCGCGTAGAGTAGTAGGATTGGAATTATGCCAATTCAAAAAGTGTTTTGCTACGGGTGTCAAAACCTTACATTTTACCTTGTCTGTTACACTATTCCAGATGGATCAGACAGTCTTGATTTAAATGGACGAATCGTTTTCCTATGTAACGTAAGTTGCAGGTACACACCAAACAGTAGATTATGTGTTTGGTATTACAGTTGGCGTAGAAGGACAATTTATGAGTCCGCTGGAAGCGATCTTTAATCTCAGAAATGTTTTGTATAAAAGGGCAAACACTACATAATCCAGAGGGAACAGAGCCATAATACTTGTCTACTGGCTTTTTCCTAGATGTAAAATAGCTGTCAACCAACATATCCTGAAAAAATAGGCCCCAAAACCTCATCTGATTTAAGGACTGACAAATGTTTATTAAGAATGTGCTGGATATTATGAGCCTGGTCACAATAGTTGGTGATAAAGCGAATTTTATCAGATTTCTTTGTAGTGATTTTCCGAAAAATTAGAGTATCTCTTTTTGTTTTTGTGTGTGTTTACATATTACCATCATGAACAGTATAGATTTATATGTGTATGTAGTACAGGTAGTGGACCGGATACAGATCACAGAGATCTGTAAGTTGGTACGGAATAGAGTGCATGCCCCTGTCACTCCCCTCTTTTGAAATGAGTTACATTTCCAGAACCCTACCTTACTTTATCTTCATAGATCTGTGCCCAACCAGACACATATCCATGAGGATCTTCTGCTCTTTGCCCCTGGCCCTTCATTAACATACCTAAACCCAGCAATACAGGTTCCTAGTCCTGGTTCCTGTTCGTTTATCTAGTCCTTGGTTCCAGTCTCTATTGCACTCATGTCTCCAGTTGATACACTGTTAGTGTCTCCTGTTCCAGACATCCTCATCTCTCCAGTTGCTACTCTGCTTCTGCTGGTTCCTGTTATCTTTGTACTTCTGGCTATTGCACTACTGTGCCTCTGGTTCTGGCTATTCTCGTTTCCTTATCTCCAGTCTCTGTATCAAGCCTCAGTAGCAACACCTATTTCTGTCATCTACCTCTCCCATCTCTTCTCTAGGCTCCAACAATATGTTTAGTTCCTTTAGTCTTTTGTCATATGTTTTGTAACACATGCCATGCACTTATTTGTTGACCTTCCTTCTTTAATGTATTTAAGTGCTTCTGGAGATATAGTGCTGGATCAAGAATTCATACGCCATGTACAATGATAGCCTGAAATGATCTAATGCACATGCACAGAACATAGAAACTCCAGATGGAATGCAGACAACTTGTGCTGCATTGCATGTGGAGTTCAGTCTCCACACATGGGGCTGGCCCATGCAGCATGGTGGGTGGGCATTGGCATATAAATTGTACAGTAAGGGCTTTGCTAAGCTCTTACATACAATTCAGTATTCCACGCAGAAGGTTTTCCGTGCAGAATACTTAAGGATCCCCTATCCGCATGTAGCAGAGCAGGGGGAGTTCCTTGTTCTCCTGTGTGCAGGAGGTTGAAAACCAAAATCCATGCATTAGCCTCCGCAACGGGCTAACATATAGATTTAACCCTTAATTCTGGATCCGGCCCATGGCCTCCAAATTGAAAACAGTATTCTAGTTAAGGCTATACCACTTACCTGTAAACTGGCATTACTATTTCTCTTGTTTTGCTACATATTCCTCTCTCTACGTAACACTTACTAGTCTGTATTTGGTTGGGAGATTCTTCCCTACTTCTACTTTTATGCAGGTGAACTACAATTGCATTACATTTAAGCTTTTTTTTGTATAGTAGGATGTATACCATCTATCCACAGTAAAATGTCCCATTTAAGCTTTTATAGTTCAGTTAAGACCTGCTACTCCGTTCAAAGACTTGTAATTACTTCCTTTGTATTAATATTTTTACAATTTAAGCAGTCTCTTGCCTTCTCTTTCTTTTGTGAATTTTGAATACAAATAATTGTTAAAATGATTTACCATAGCCTTGTCACCCTTAACAAAGCTCTCACTCTGTATATAGTCTTACTATTTGAGGTTATTAAATACTATTAAAGCACACTTTATATAGATGGATATATTTTTTCCCCTCATTTAAAATATGTGGAAAAATGATTTGCCTTGACATCCATGACAAACCAGTGGGGTGATACAATCTGTTACTTCAGATGTTCTTTGTTGCACAGCTTTTTTGCTGATTATTTGACAGCAAAATAAAATGTCATTTCTGTCAGGACTGCATTTTTAATGCTTAGCTACATTTTTAATGCAATGTACTCTTATTAGTTTGAATCTGTCTGACTTTTTCTAAGTAGCAATTGCAAACCAGATATGCAGTAATTATCTTAACTTAAGAGTTATCCTGGCTTAGTTCAAGACATTTTGATAACATCTAAATAAAAGGTGCTTTAAAACAGAATGTTCAGTTCTAGAGAATGACTGTATGTAAAGGAAAATAATAATAATAATTTGTGTGTGTTCAAAGCAGGATGAACTAGAGGTGGCATACTTGACCATGTATGGACACCTGATGTTACCATGCTTACCAATCCCCAGCATTGCCGACTCTTCTAAGGAATATCCGGAAGATACCTGAAATACTGCCCCCATGCCTAGCAAAACTACAAGTGTTACTAGGGACTGGGCAGGACATCAAGCACTAGTAATACTATAAAAATGTAATTCATGGCCCGGAGGTGAGGCTTAGGGACCCTGCATAAATCCCATAATCAATTCCTGCCTTCATACCAGCATCTACCTCTTTCCTTGAGGCTCACTCCAAATGACCCCTCATTACAGTACTACAAAAATTTCTCTTTCAAGGCTCAGTAGCTGAGCTGTATTAAAATGCATATGAAGTTTGATATCCCAAAAAATAAACCTAACTTTAATTTACTGTATAATTAACAAGAACAGAATTTGTGATGTATATACTTTAGTTGGTGGTAAGGCAAATGCAAAACAAAAATTCTTTGTGTGTCACCAAACGTGGGACTTACCGCATGAGAGGCCACCTGTCGTCGGTGCTCTCCAGCTGGCCCACACTGCTACCTCTTGTTCAGCCTCCTTCATTGCCTCCGGTGCACGAGTGCCGCCATCTTGGATCCAGTCACATGATGCGCCTCAGCCAACCGGATCTCTGTTCAAGGAATCATGTGACTAGGCTATCCAATCCTGTTCAGGAGCGCTCTATTTAAACCTGCTGCACAGGCAGTCCTGTGCCAGAACAACTTGGTCTTCAAAGATGCCTGGTTGCAATAGTACTGTGCTGTTATTCTCCTGCTAATTCATGTCAAGTCTGTGCGCTGTTCCAATCCAGTCTATAATCTGATCCAGTCAAGTCCTGATCCGGTTTATGCCTGGTCCAGTCCAGGTTAAGTCGAGTCCAGGTCAAGTACATTCCAGTACTGGTCCAGTCCAGTCCTGGTCCAGGTCCAGTCCAGGTCAAGTCCATTGCAGTCCTGGTCCAGTCAAGCACAGCCCAGCCCTGGTCCAGGTCAAGTCATGTCTAATCCAGTCCTGCTCAAGTCCAGTCCAGTCAAGCTTATCAAGTCCTGGTCAAGTCCAGTCCAGTCAAGCTTATTAAGTCTAATCCAGTCCTGGTCAAGTCCAATTCAGCCAAGCCTGCCTTGTCCAGTCCAGTCAAGCCTGCCTTGTCCAGTCCAGTCCAGATGGATCCGACCAGGGAAAAACCCCAGGGGGCAACATATGTTCAAAACTTACAAAGAGCAAAGAAAACCCCTGCACAGAAAGTGCCACTTATATGCTGCACACCACCAGATAAAAGGTTGCTTTTATTAAATACTATTAAAAATTGCATGGCAAAAAAACGAGAGACATATATAACCAAGAAAAAGAAAATAATGAATTCCTGTGCCAATCAGCACTATTGCACAAATATTTAATATTCTGTAAACAGTCTCCACTCCATATAACTCTGTTATTAACCCCCACCAGCTTAAAAACCCGCTTAATTGCCTTTAAGTGCGAGAGTCAAGGCAAGGGAAGCCCTATTCAGTCCTATAGTCTAAAAATCAAAGAAGACAATAAAACTGCCTCATGGTGGCACTTTGTTCCGATTGGAGCCCTGAACCACCCTATGCCCAAAACAGTGAGAACGGTCTTACCGGATGGTGCAGAGTGGGGGTAAAGAGTTAACGGAGGGAGAAAATTTTTTGACTCAAATTTACAAGGTTGCCTATATAATTATCCAGTCAAGCCTTGTCCTGGGCTTTTCTGCTTTGGGAGAAGTCAGATCCCCTGCTCTTGAATCTTGGAGATTTCCTGGCAACCTTCTGAAAAAATTTTGATGAACCCGGCCGTGCTACTTTAGCCGGTAAGTTATCAGTGGGCCAATATGTGGTCCAGTTTCAGATGCTCTCATCCGAGCTAACCTTCGCCTCTGAGAACGTGGTAAGGAAAATAAATGGCCACAGCATTCAGTCAGTTTCTTATCCTCATGTCTGGTCTCAAAAGCCCACTGCCAGAGGAACCAATGCAACTGGGTAGAACCCGTCTGACACCCGAGGAACGTGAACGTCGCATCAAGGGTAAATTATGTCTGTATTGTGGCGACATTAGCCACTTTCTTCAAGCATGTCCCAAACGCCAGAGGAAACAGGCCTCCCTAGTGTTAAGCGCTGTCACACTCTGGTGACAGCGCGTGCATCGGCGGGTTCCGGCGGCGCTTCCCATGGCTCGCGTCTTGGCGTTGCTAGGCAGCCAGGCCGCAAGCACTCCTCTCTGGCCCCGGCTTTCTCGCGGCTTCCGGCGCAGTACGAGCGTCCTGGTTTTGCCAGGTTACCAGGACGCTCTGACCCAGCATAGCGCTTCTGTCTGTCCCAGCACCTGCGTCCTGGCATTGCTTAGCAGCCAGGACACCAAGTTCTCTGTTTTGGCGCGCTGACTGCTGGCTAATCATTGGCCAGCTGTAGCTATATAGTCTCTGCCCCTCTGCTGCGGCCGTGCCGGTTATAGTTCCTTATTTGAGTTACTGTGCCTGCTTCTTTCTCTCTCTTCTTGCCATTGTGGTTTTTTCTTGCAACTTGAGTGCCCCAGCCTTGTTCCAGTCTAGTACCTTGTCTCTTACCATTTGTTCCATTCGTTTTGTTCCATTCGCCCACTCTTAGTGTTTGGTCCCCTTGTACTTACCTTACCTTTCCTGAGTGACTGTCTCTGTTAACCCCTATGGGGGTTTCCGCTGTTTGGGTGTGTGAGTGATTGTCCTAGTAAGTCTAGTCTGTTCCGTCTGTCCAGTCAGCCCTTCTCTCGTCTGCTGTATTGTTTAGTGTTTTTTGTTTGTTTGTTGCAGGTCAGGTCCTTCTGACCTGTCTCTTCCTGCTTCCTCCTCTTGCTGACTTCTTACCTATCTCTCTCCTTCTGTGCTTCTCCTTCCTCTCCCGGGCGTTGCTCCAGGGCCGAGATCTGTGGGTAAACCAGCAGCGCCAGTCTATCCTCACCTTCAGAGGCTCTAGCGAAGAACGCGGTCCTGCTAGACTCTGCGCCTTGGTAAAGCGACGTCCGCCTCTCCTACAGCCACCCTGGTTCTCCGCCCAGGTAATCCCAGTGTTGCCGTAACACCTTGCTCAGGCAGTCAGATTAGGAATGATTGATCGTTCCTCACTAAATAGAGATTGTTTCTTATTGGCCACTCTTATGTACACTTAAAGGTCTTCTAGACTTTCTGCCCTCCTGGATTCTGGAGCAGCTGGAAACCATTTCTGCTAAAGTAGCGAAAGATTCTGCTATTCCTACAGAAAATATTGCTCAGCCTATCTGCCTTACTGCAGTAAACGGAAGCTGCATTCCAGGAGGAACTTTTACCCATCAAATTTGTCCTGTGTCTCTTAAGATCGAAATTTTTTATTCTGAGACTATCTCCTTCTTGATTCATCCAGAGACCAGTTTTCATCTTATACTCGGCTTACCTTGGTAAATGCTTCATAATCCCTTCATTGATTGGTTTCTTCCAAAGTTCTTTCACGGGGTGTCTTGGTCAAATTTCTCCTCAACGCTTCACCTCTATTTAAAGAAAAACTGGTCTTCTGTTACAATACTCTATATTGCAGGATACCATCAATGAGAAAGCTTCCATGTCTTGTTCTCCAGTTAATGAGTGGAATCATCCTATTGAATCTGTTTCTGATGTTAAATCGCTGTATAGAAGAACTTATCCTTTGTCATACACGTAGTCTAAGTCTAAGTCCAAATATATCCTTTCGGAACCTAAAATTTGTAACAATCCAGCAGAGGTCCAAATTCAGTGTTGAAATTTAAGAATTGTAACATAGACTTTACTCTTTATAGAGGCACAAGACAGGGATGCCCACTCTCCCCCCTGCTCTTTAATTTAGCCATAGACCCCTTGATAAGACACCTCACTATGCTACCCAATTTCCATGGCATATGCATTGGTTCCCAAGAAATAAAAACGATTGCGTTTGAGGATGACATTCTTCTACTAACCTCTAACCCTAAACAATCCGTTCCTTCCATTGTCGCCACCATCACTAAATTTTCCTCCTTTGCTGGCTACACCATAAACCTTGATAAATCTGAAGCTCTAGCAATTTACAGTCAAGCAAAGCTAGGATGGCGTGGCTCATTCCCGTTTCAGTGGGCTCAACACCATATCCAATATCTTGGCATTAACCTCCCCTCTCATCATGCCGAACTATACTCCACTAATATTAAACCTGTGTTACACCAAATTCATTCAGAACTTAAATTATGGCAGAATCTACCTCTCAACCTGTTGGGCAGATGTAACTTATTCAAGATGGCTAGCTTTCCCAAAATTCTTTATGTGTTACAGATGACTCCTCTCTTATTGCGGAGGGCAGACCTTCAACAACTTAATAAGAGCATCTCCACATTCCTTTGGGCAGGGAAAAAAGCTAGGATTAGTCTATTAAAGCTGCAGCAGCCTAGCCAGAATGGGGGGGCTAATCTGCCAAACATAAAATTCTACAACATAGCTTGCCAACTGCGCCACACGCAGTTGATTGGGTTTGTGACAAATCTGTCTACACAGACACACCCCTAGACTCTCAACTTTGCTATCTGCTATCCCTTTCATACATATTACACGCCTCCTCCAAACTACTCAAAACCCAAAAAATTGACAATCCCCTATTGATATCCACTTGCACTGCATGGAAACAAGCCAGAAAAGCATTAAACTTGCAAACTACTTCCTCCCTTTTTCTCCCTCTAGTTGGTAACCTTGACTTCCAAGGTGGTGCCATTAACCGCCCCTTCACGGATTGGATTAACCATGGCATTGCTAAAGTTAAAGATCTGCTAGA
>WWET01000968.1:25632-38580 GCA_011038615.1 Limnodynastes dumerilii
AATGCTCTACAGCATTTATCACATTTGTTTTTCTATAGCAGAAAACAAATATTGCAAAATATTTGCTGTTCCGATAGCTGCAAATTTGGGGTTTTATATTTTGTGTGGTGGTATATCATGGGTATATTGTGTTGTAAATTAAATATGCTGTGGGTGTTAATTTAAATGTGCATTTCAATTGCAGAGTGATTTCTTTGTGCAACATCATAAACTAAGTGAAAAGTGAAATACTTCGCTTTTTTCTGTGTTAGAATATAACGTTACTCCAGATGAGTAAAATAGGAGCAAATGTGTCAGAATATAACAATATTTAACACAACTTCTACTTTCAAAGTCTTTCTAATCTATATCTCCTATATATCTGTTATTAAATAATTTTTAGTTTAATAGATTATTCAGTACATTTTATAGTGTGGCAATAATTATTTGTGTATTAAAGTGTCAGTTTCCACTGTGAAATATTTGGTCAGTTACACGCATGTAAACCGCCAATACAATAGTGCAACATGGAATTATCGATGTTACATCTTAAAAAAAATGTAAAGAATTTTTATGCTGTGCATATTTGTTAAACTGCATTGCATTGTTGTTAGAGATCAACACACTGGGCTGGATCCAGAACTTAAGATTTTCAGGTGATCGGATACACAATCAAAAGATTTTGGGGAAGGTGCAATTGCTAGGCTTCGCTATCCAGACATTGGTACGTTCGCAATTCAGTTACTCAAACCGATTTCTAACGAGCAAGGCCTACTTTAGGCTTTCTATCTCAAGCATATGGAAAATCGTTAAAGTATGAATAGTCCTCAAGTCTGTATAGACTAGAACATGTTCCGTTCAGTGGTCATGGATGCATGCAATGCACAGTATGATAAAGCACCATCAATGTGATTGAAACAGAAATGGGAGACCTTAAAACTTAGTTCTGGGTTTATCATTGTATTATATATTGTGTGTGTATTTGTAATGTTTAACATTGGTGCCAGGTCTTGTATAGTACTTTGTCATTTTAAATCATTTTAAAAGAAAATGTTTAATGGGTGTGATGTGAAAAGAATGTTGAAACTATCTATTTATGCAATGTGTTGTTCCAAGTGATTAGGAAATACAGATACAGTTATGCAATATTTGACGTGCCTATTGTAAAGTGCCACTCGTTTAGTGGTCTGTTTTTAGAAGTATGGTGATAAACTTGTATTCAACTTACTAAGGATTAAGTTAACACGTCTCCTGACAACTATGTATGTGTTTCTATAAATATATATACTTTAAACACAAATAATCAGATGCAAGATAAAACCAACAGAACAATATCGCTAAGACTAACGTGATACTAGTGGCACAGGAGCTTCCATGGGATACTCTACCATCCAATGTATCAGAGTAGTACAATATATACACAGCGATAGGGTAATAAATGACATCATGTCAAATATCAGATCTCATTGTACTCTATGATCAAAGTGAAATTAAACTCAAATATAGTCCGTATGTCACAAGGCTAAGATTTTGCAACTTTAAGGGAGAAGTCTTGTCATTGCAGTAGTTTTATTACAAACAAGGATTATGCTCATTGTTAGGATAATTTACTAACCAATGCAATGTTGCATTTTAAAATAGTAAGTGTCCGTGAACAATGTTTGATGTGCCAGGATGATGTTGAATCTGGCCAAAAATTCAGTAACTTAATATTGGTATATCTTATGTCCAAAGTTAGCATAACATTAGCATTGATTGATATTAAGTCAAACGGAGAACGATTCTCATTGGGCCGATCCAGATTTACAAAAAAATTCTGTATGTAGCCCCCGCATCGGAGGGTAAAGTATAAAAATTCTGGTTCGCGATACGCACTTCCCCTGCCTCCTGCCTCTACATGTGGGGAGAGAATCTGTGGCCCGGGGACAACCTTAACTATTCCACATGCATGGAATAGTGGATAGTACGTAAGGGCAACACCCACCATGCGTATTTCGTATGGGGGCACCCTTGTTGCGTAAGCTGATTTCCGAATGCAGTAGCGGGTGGCTGTGTTATGTTGTGGAAGAATAGGTACTGCGCATGCGCCATAGCTATTCTGAGCTGACTTATGTTGATTTCATACTTAAGTCAACTCTTTTACTTAATTCTGTATCTGGCCCATTGTCCTCCGACCACTTTGATGAATGGAAGATTTGGCATTTGAACCCCTCACAGGAAAAGCTATTTATAATGGTGCTCGACAAAGCGTTTTATATCTAGAAGCCAGACAGCTATGGCGATACTGCTATGTGTCTAATAAATGTCATACTTTTATTGTACCCGATTGCTGTCCTATAGCCTTAAAAATAAATAAATATCTATTCCCATGTGTCGCCTCCCCGCCACCCCATTAGCTTAACTTGTATCTTCTGACTTCTTTCCTCCTTAGCGCTAGGTCTGGAGGGACAAACCCTTTCTTTCCCCAGCTGCTGAAACTGAAAGAGAACTCCCAACAGCTTGACTCCCGAAAAACGTCTGTCGGCATCACTCTGCGGACTCTTTCTGTTACTTCAGTTTCAGTGTTACAGAAACTCTTAGCGATGCCAACGGTTGTCACAGACCCTCCAACATGACCCATTCCATTATGTACAATATACTCTGCACCTGAGCTTCCAACTGTCACTCACCTGGTGAACTGATATTTTAAAAAACTATTTGTCTCTCCAACAAAGGTGGTTACTATAGTAACTGACAATTGGAATCAGAGGAGCAGAGTATTTTGTACCTTATGGAATGGGTTATGTTGGAGGGTATGTAAATGTCAGTGTTGTTCTGTTCGGAGTTTCATTCAGTTTCAGTGCTATGACTTTGACCCCATCGTCACTTCGGGTGCCAGGTCCAAATCTTTAATAGTCATAGCAATCTGGGGTCCAGGTTTTGACGAGCCCTGAGCTATAAACAATTGCCATAAATGCTTTTGATAGATATTTTAATTCCTCTTTAAAATTGATCACAATTGCACTTTAAATATAATTTTTCAATATTAGACCATTTCTACATTTTATCC
Organism: Limnodynastes dumerilii; assembly: GCA_011038615.1. Taxonomy (NCBI): domain Eukaryota; kingdom Metazoa; phylum Chordata; class Amphibia; order Anura; family Limnodynastidae; genus Limnodynastes; species Limnodynastes dumerilii. The sequence goes on from WWET01000968.1 coordinate 28,661, forward strand.
TGTATGTCTTGTGATAATAGAAGAGGCTTAATGTCTGTACCCTCTTAAAAATGTTTACACCTTGATATTTGGGATATATCCCTTTAGACAGCCATAAATGGGCTAATAATTTGTCCCATTCTTGATTCTTTTATACCTTAGAACAGAACCTAGTGCAGTTGATACACAATTTACTGCTTCCATAGTAAACTAAAAATAAACAGGCAATGGAACAGCTCCACAGAAGTTTCTTTTGCATACACAATACTTCTTGCTTTCTTTTTTGTGTTTCTATTAAAATCTTATTCAAAATAAATACAACATGAGGCCTATTTAGTTTATTTCAATAAGGAAAGCATGCCATAGCAGCTTGTTATCACTGGAAGGATTGTTCATGTTAAAAAGATAAATGACATTGGACCGGATTCAGAGTTTTAGCGATTCTGCAATGTGGTTCCGCTAAAATGTACTATTCATAGGTACGTGTTTCTTTAGAAACACGCATTCCTAATTTGGCCGTTCCCAAAAAGGTCAATAATGAGTAAACCCACTGTAAGCCGTAATGGCTTCAACCGTGGTTTACCATGGCGCAGCCTAAACAAATATTAAGCTTTTTTTTAAAAAAATAAATAAAAGTTTAAAAACACTAACTGCCCCCTCCCCTAATAAATAAAATAGATTAGTATTATCGACCCTAGTACTACAAGCACCAGCATGCCCATGGATGCCACATGTCAATCCCCCCATGGTAAGAAAAAAATAAAATAAACGGTAGGTCCGGCCATTCTAATGTGTAAAAAAAACAAAAAACTTATTGCTCTGCTGGGGTCCAGTCTTCTAAGCTTTTAATACCCTATGGGAACGTCGCAACTAATGTCCTGCTAGCAAGACATCCTGGCAGTATTGACCGTTCTACTGTCATTGGGGCATATTTATAACTTTGGCCAGCAAGGGAAATTACGTTTGAAAAAGTTGCGTGATGCTCATGTGACCTGGTTGCGTTAGTGTCCTACATCTCTATTATTGTTTAGGGGCAAAAGAAGAGCGAGAATAGAAGCTGCAATTGCCAAAATAAGACTCTATATTCCCCCTTTCTCTCCTAATAGGGCACAATATAATTGCAGGCCCTATAATAGAGCGGCCTATTGTGGATGATAATATAAGCATAATTAAGGAGAAATTAAGTAGGTTTATTATAGTGCATATAGTTTGTGCCCCATAATAAAGCTCTTTATTTCTCCTTCATTGTGCCTAAATTTTCCCCTTAATAGGCTGTTATATTCCCACCATAATAGGGCTGTATATTACATAGAACCCTATTATGCAGGAGATATAGAGTCCTATTGAGGAACTTTATTATATGGCTTTAAACTATATGCCTCATAATAAAGCTTTTTATTTCTCATTAATTGTGCTCAAATTCTAGTTAGATATCTGATAGAGAGACAGACTAACAGATATGAGATACATAGATAGATATGAGATTAATATGTGAAAGATAGCTATTAGATAGATTGGTAATAGGCTTATCCTCAAATAACTCACTCGCCTCACCCCCCCATCCCGCCTTCCGTTTTTAGGTACCTAATGGCACTTAAGAGTGCCATAGGGCTACCATATCTTACCGTGCATAGTTTCCTTCTTAAGGAAATTACATACGAACAGGCAGAGGAGGATGGCATTTTTTAAAGGAAGAGGTGTATTAGAACACTAGGGCGAGTGTTTAACCTGGAGGGTGGTAGGTTCAGAGGAAATGTGCGGAAAAATTACTTCACTGAAAGGGCCCATCTGAGGTGGTTGAGGCTAACACAGTAGAACAGTTTAAACATGCTTTGGATAAATATAAGGATATACTAAATATCAAATAATAATGAGGTTTAACTTGAATTTAGGGTCAGTATCATTTTAAATAAACAACTGGACTGACTGGATTGACCATGTGGCTCTTATCTCCCGTCACTTTCTATGTAAATATTAAAAGGATAAAATGACAGATTCATAGGTGGAGAATCCCTTTATGGATAACGCTTAAACTTTTTAAGAATACAAAAAGTATCTTTAACATTATATTTGACAATACTTTTGTATTTATTTGAATGTTCTTTTGAATTAATTTATATATTTAAATGATACAGCCACAATAATAGACTAATAAACTAATCTGTTTTATCTTTTATTTTTTTTTCTTATTTGCAAGCTGTGTTTGTGTGATAAATGATCAGTTCTTTAAATCATGATAAAAACAGACTCCTGGGCCAGATTTACTAAGCTGCGGGTTAGGAAATGGGGAGATGTTGCCTATAGCAACCAATCAGATTCTACCTCTCACTTTCTTTTTACATACTAGAGAAAGACTAAAATCTGATTGCTTGCTATGGGCAACAGCTCCACTTTTCCAAACTTGCAGCTAAGTAATTTTGGCCCCTGTTCTCGTTTTTTTTATTTTTTTTATTCTCTAATGTATTCTTACACAAATTTACAGACTTGGGGTCAGATTTACTAAGCTGCGGGTTTGGGAAAGTGGAGGTGTTGCCTATAGCAACCAATAAGATTTTAGCTGACATTCTCTACTATGTAATAGGCCCTTGCTCTTTAATTACACAACTAACATTTCTGAAGAATGTTGCAGTACATGAAGTGTTTATATTTGTCTACATTTTATGTGTTGCATCTTTTTCCCGGCATGTAATACAGAATCATTCACACACACACACACACATATATATATATATATGTGTACTTATCTTACCGTGCATAGTTTCCTTCTTAAGGAAATTACATACGAAGAATGGCTCTCCCCAGCTACATCCCTCCCCTGGAGTTGTATAATTAACTAGTCTCCTCTCTGTTGCAGAACATACAGTAAAAAGGCTTAGTAGCATTTTTTTTTATGTCTGTCTATAACTATTTTGTGATTTAACATTATTGATGCTGTGCAAGTGGCACCACAATCCTTGACTGTACATTTTGACTGTCGACATAACAACTGACAAGCATGGCCTCTACTCTGAAGATCAAAGGCTTGACCTATTTTTATGGAAGTCCAGGGAAATTCTTTGAAACGCTGCAATTATCACCAAATTCTGGTAAAGTAACAAAGTATGTTCCTTGATCCTAACCTTCCTCTGTATGCTTAGCATTCATTTGCAAAATATGGTAATTTAATGGGCATTTGAGAAAAAAATCGGTACAGCGTCACCAAGATTAAACACAGAAATACATTATAGACTAAAAAGAAAAACTAAAATGGGGCATGGCGTGTATAAAAATAATGTATACCAAGAAAGACTTTTACAACTAAATATGTGTAGCTTGGGGTGGAGAAGGGAGAGGGGGGATATGATAGCAGCTTTCAAATATATTAAGAGGTGTAAACAGGCAGAGGAGGGTGGCATTTTTTAAAGGAAGAGGTGTATTAGAACACTAGGGCAAGTGTAACCTGGAGGGTGGTAGGTTCAGAGGAAATGTGCGGAAAAATTACTTCACTGAAAAGGCCCATCTGAGGTGGTTGAGGCTAACACAGTAGAACAGTTTAAACATGCTTTGGATAAATATAAGGATATCCAAAATATCAAATAATATTGAGGTTTAACTTGAATTTAGGGTCAGTATCGTTTTAAATAAACAACTTGACTGACTGGATTGACCATGTGGCTCTTATCTGCCGTCACTTTCTATGTTTCTATGTAAATATTAAAAGGATAAAATGACAGATTCATAGGTGGAGAATCCCTTTATGGATAACGCTTAAACTTTTTAAGAATACAAAAATTATCTTTAACATTACATTTAACAATACTTTTGTATTTATAGGAATGTTCTTTTGAATAAATTTATATATTTAAATGATACAGCCATAATAATATAATAATAGACTAATAAACTAATCCGTTTTATCTTTTATTTTTTTTCTTCTTTGCAAGCTGTGTGTGTGTGTGATAAATGATCAGTTCTTTAAATCATGATAAAAACAGACTCCTGGGGCCAGATTTACTAAGCTGCCGGTTAGGAAAAGGGGAGATGTTGCCTATAGCAACCAATCAGATTCTACCTCTCACTTTCTTTTTACATACTAGAGAATGTCATCTAAAATCTGATTGCTTGCTATGGGCAACAGCTCCACTTTTCCAAACTTGCAGCTTAGTAATTTTGGCCCCTGTTCTCGGTTTTTTTTTTTTTATATGTATTCTTACACAAATTTACAGACTTGGGGACAGATTTACTAAGCTGCAGGTTTGGGAAAGTGGAGGTGTTGCCTATAGCAACCAATAAGATTTTAGCTGGCATTCTCTACTATGTAATAGGCCCTTGCTCTTTAATTACACAACTAACATTTCTGAAGACTGTTGCAGTACATGAAGTGTTTATTTTTTGTCTACATTTTATGTGTTGCATCTTTTTCCCTGCATGTCATACAGAATCTTGGTGTGGCTTTCCTTTGTTTTTCTGGTTTAGATGTGTGTATGTGTGTGTGTGTATATATAATATATATATATACACATATCCTGTCATGAAGGAGAATTTGATGTATTGAGTATTTTGTTACCGTTTCCTACATATGTGTTATATTACAATTGTTGGCATTAATGACAGATACACATAAGGGGTGTGGGTGGTTGAGCATGCCCAATGTTTGGCTATACATAGTATTTTTCATTATAATGGGAAGGATAAAGCAAGCACATATGTACAGTCTGTGCTCTATTTTTCTGCACTACATCATACCTTAATGTTTCTTCTGATTCTCCCTTGGTGGAATGGCATCCATCAATGTGCTTTTGTCTGGAAATAAATAATGTTGCAGGGTAAGCTGTCTTCTGCTCACCCTGCCTGTTTCTTTCATTTGTGTAGAACTAAAAAAAACTAAAATGTAAACCGTAATCACAACTTTATATTATTGCATGATTGCCCGACTAGTATGCAATGACACTGCCCAGTCAAAATTTGTATAAACCAACAGTTACTATATAAACTACAGAATTTGCTGGTGACTTTTGACTAAGACAAGACATCTACCTTTAATTGTACTCAATCTTCCATTACTACTGTAACCTCTGTGTATTGCAAAAGCAGGTAATGTGATAAGGAGGAGTCTTTTTAGCATAGAGCAGATCAGGTATCTTCTGCCCCCAGAGAGCTGGCTCCTATGAGGATTGCAATCTCTGCCTTCTGGTTTATTTCAGTGTATTTTGTTTCATGTCATGATCTCATTGTGTAGCACTGTGTGGTATAGCAACAAATAAATCAGGAGATATCTTTTTGTTTCATTTAGCAACAGTTTTCTGCAACCATAATCAACAGACTGTTAGATATGTTTTATCATCTATAGTAACTATGACATGGTAAATATTATTGTATGTGTTTCATTAGTCTTCTGTTAAAGCTTTAACTGGGTATTAAATTATCACCTCTCAACTCTAATACTGTATGCAACAGATGAAATATGACTCCCCTGCAATCAACATGGTTTATCCCAGGAGTAACTAATTTCAAGCACTTACTTAAGTCTGGATCCAGCCCAATGCATGCAAGTCCAAAGTTGCTAAGAGGATGTAGCTTTAAACCCAACATCCTATAGGGACATCTTCAGTATTCATTCATTTTGTCTACCTTAATAGATGGGAATCGGTGCGCTTCATTGAAATGTGTATACATCAGGCATTAAATACCCCCCCTTAATGTCTGACACTTGTCACATTGTTTGTACTGTGTCACCTGTCACGTTTCGTGAGTGTTGGGGATCGGTTCCGGGTTTCAGGGACTGAGACAACTGCGCTGATTTGAAGTGGAAATGAGCGGGTTTAATAACAGTAGGAAGCATACAGGAATATTGGATGAAAGTTGCTTGTGGTTTCTAGGTGCTAACTGCTTTGTATTTCTACTATCCTTTTAATAAGTACGGAAAGAATCCAGACTCGTCAGTTACTATTGTTTTTAGCTCCTTGTGAGCGAATAATGAACCAGATCCACACCCTCATATGTTTTCTGTATTTGCGGGGGTGTTTCATGCTGCACGAGAGAGGGGAGTGAACTCCCCCTGTCACTCCCCTCTCCCATGCATAAAAAGTGTGACTTACGCTTTCATAAGGCAAACTTAATTTCCACTTGCAGATCTGATCCCCTTGTAATTGGGTGATTACACCCACATTGTAAAATTGTAAAGGTTCCCCCCGCCCACCTTGCGGGCGAGGGTGGTAGCACTGCCCATTTGTACTAAAAATGGTTCGTAAAACTAACGTAACATCTGGAGGGTGCATGCGCCCTCGAGTCCAAACATCTCACTTACGCACTTTGCGTGGGCTATCGTTATGATGTGTGGATCTTGTCCAATGACTGTAAATTATTAGCACTTTCCGATGACGTGGCGGTTTGCATACAATGTGTATGCATTTTAAGAGGGAGGGGTATTCTAATTGTACAGTAAGGTCTTGGTTAACGATCCTCATTTTCCGTGCAGTGGTGCGTAAAAAAGAAAAAGTGGAGATGTTGCCCATAGCAGCCAATCAGATTGTAGCTGACATTCTCTAGTATGTAATAGGAAACTGTGATCTAGAATCTTATTGGTTGTTGGCAACATCTCCATTTTTCCTTTTCCATCAGAGTTCTGCTGCTGCCAGCGCTCCAGCCACAGTGGTGGCAGAGTTGTGTATTCCTACATGACTACACTGATTTACTAATTTGTATTGTAATTTAGGACACATAAATCGTTATTAATATATTTTAAAAATAGTATTGGACAACTCCTTTTTGTGTTTGTTTGTTTTTTTTTGTGCCACAGATGTGTTCTGTTGGTCGCCCTTAAACTTTTTTCTTTATCACAATTATACTTTGAATTGAAATGAAATGAATGAAATGTTTTAAATGCAATTTTGACTTTTTTTTATGTAAAGCAATTCTAGTCTGATTAGAGTACAGTTGGCTTGAGCTAAACTGAAAACAGCAATGCTTTCTCCACAACCTGCCCATATCCCCTACTCTAATGTGCACGCCACCTCCTATCCATAACTTATGCCGTGCAGCGCTTCTTCCACCACCTGCTCATATTGTGTAAAATGTTGCACCCTCTCCTCCATCTGTCCATGAACTGTACAGTGCTCGCTTTGGCCATAACCTCTACAGTGATGTTCCCTATCAACTGTGCATATACAGTATAGTGCTGCGAAAACACCAATGCTCTCTTGTTTTTTTTATTTCTTTTTGTTCTTTTATTTATTATTCAGACCATTCTAATTAATACTAGGTTTTGTGTATCTAAACATATTTTGCTTTAAAAAATATGCAGGAAATCATGCATGGGAAAAGACGTTTTTTATGGTTTTGTGCACTGTTTTCATAAGCAGTACTGCTGGAGTTTTGAAAGTATAGTGAGCCATAGATGAAACATCACACCGGTAGCAGATGCTACAGCACAGAAACCCACATAGATAAGGGAAAATATTCAGTATCGGTTTAAATGACAAAACTCATGATCACCGTTATTGCAGAACAAGATTTATGCTTTTTGGTCTCACATTTTATGCAGTTAAATATGGAATTCAGCTATGTTCTAGTTTTAACACTATTTTTGTTCAATGCATAGCATGTGGTCATGATTCTGTACTGTTTATATCACTTTCCAGCATAGCTTCTTCCTCTGATGTGTTGCTCTTCTAAAATAACTTCTGAATTGGTTAATGACTAAAGTATTTTCACAGACTGAACTAAAGTTGATGTATGTAGTTTACAAAATTCACTTAAGGTGTTAGTTTCTTTGTTTTTTTTTTTCTTCTCTTCCCTTTTAAATTGCTGGAATTTCTTACTTTCATGGTATATTACATTGTTTAATACTCCCTATCTTTCCAGTTTATTTTTGCATGGTCAGGTGTAGACACCCTTCTGTTTGGTTATGCATGTTCCTGTTGTATCTGCTAGAAATAGTTATCTATTCAATTTCCTTTTACATCTTTGCAAGAAAAGTTTCGATCACATGACAAGTCTGCTGATCCCAAGTTCACTTTTTGGCTGACTAAGCACTGGCGTGTTTTTATCTTCTAAAAACAGACTGTCTTCCTGTCATCATAATCTTCTTGCATTCCTCTCACATCACCTGTTAAAAATGTGTATAACCTGTCAGTAAATGGTGTGCAATAAACTTTTTCTATATTTAGGAAACATGAAATGTATATACAGTTGTACAGTAGAAAAGTGTTCATTTTCTGAGAAGACTTACAGGAAAATGCTCCCTTTTGTAATTTGCGCCGCATTCGAAGTCGAAGTCCAACAGGCTCCTAACAGCAGGGATAGTAGTTGCAGTTTTAAGTGGGAAGGGCTTATTATTCCAATGTACAGTATAGGGCAGTGTTGGCTAACCTGTGACACTCCAGGTGTTGTGAAATTACGAGTCCCAGCATGCCTTAACTGCAAAAGCATAGCGGATACCTGACAAAGCATGATGGGAATTGTAGTTTCACAAAACCTGGAGTGTCACAGGTTAGCCATCACTGCCCTAAGTTAACCTTCCTGTCTGGCTCCTCATGAAATAAAGAAGACACTATGGACCGGACGGAGGAGTCCCCATTTTAATTGTCAACAGATGGGAAGATGTCTGTACAAGCGATGTAAGGGGTTTACCAAGCGCTCGCACTGGATACAGCGGCCATCGGATTTTAGGATCCAGTGCACAGATGCATAATAAGTGCAGGATCAGTACATTTCTGAATTCATAATCCTGTGGTGATACATTTCTTTTGTAATATAGCCAAATTCTATTGGCATCACGAATGCCAACATAAAACACCTGATGCAGAGCATATTGCTGCAAATGTAATTTACTCCCAGCTACTCAAAATATAGATCTGTCAATGTGCATTGCTGATGTGGCTGCATTCTATCACGTGGCCACATCTGCAGTAAATACTCACAATGCATATGCACCCATTAGATTGCTTATGTGATGGAAGAGGCAGGCTTTACAAACATACATGTTTCAGAATGTCTAGTCAGTTGAACAACATAAGAAGACACATCTGCTGTGTAATGTGATGTTTGGGCTTCATTTTAAAGTAATAACATTTATTTTTGGCTTTCTTAGATATTTTTCATTGTGTTAATATCTTAACAGATTATTGCAAACATTAATGTGGAATTGTATTTTATTTTGTACATTTGATTGTTTTTCAAGCATCCGATTGGTGGAAATGGGTTGGTGTTTCACTACGTGATTAATTGTAGAATAAGCAAATTCTGTTTGGGGCTGATTCAGCGCTGCACAAGTGTAGGCCTGAACATTACCAGGTTGATCTACAAGGGGAGGTAATTTTATATTGTGAAAACAGAATCAGAATTGAGAGAAGTTTCTTAGCTCAACTTAATTTTATGGATGAAACATAAAGCTATGCAGTATGTGAGTTCTAGTTGCAGAAGTAAAGTATCTTACTTGCATGCAAAAGTTTTTTTAAATTAATTAGTACCCATCATATTGCTTTAGCCGAACTGTACACATGCATCTGTTTTTCCTTTACTTCCAAACACTGATTTAGCCCCTTTATGTTCAAATGTAGATATCTGCTTCCACCACTGATTGCAAGAGATATACTGTAACTGCTTTGAATTTTAGTAGCTGCCTTAGAGTAAAATTGTCCTACTTTTCTAGTGGATACAATGTTGGGAGCCTTAACCATAACAAGCCTGGCAGACTGAAAACAATTGCTTCTATTTAACTAAACTACCAGTGTCTGTTGTTATGACATTGCTGGATGAGCTGAAACTAAATATTATTTCACATACCTGAGAAGTTAATAGTGCAGTGTTACTACTGGAGATGAAGAGCTTGAGCTGTTTACATATGAATTATAACATGAATGAATTACAAACTTGATGGGTCAGTCTCGGGTACTGTATTTTTGTTTGATTTGGGCTGAATTGGTATATATTGTTTAATATATATATATATGTATATATAT
>WWET01000968.1:38849-50886 GCA_011038615.1 Limnodynastes dumerilii
TGTCCCTGTTAGAATTCAGAACTATCAATAATAACGCAGTGTATTACTCATTTTTTCAGTAGGATATTAATATTGATGTTTATTTTTTAGTGTATGTAGATGTGTGATTGTGATAAATGACTGCATATGGGAGAGTGTATGAGGGAACACAAAGGCAGAAATTGAAAGCTGCTGGGAACTAAACCGTTTGTCACCCACATGAGAGCTGCATATCTATAAATACATTTGCCAGTGCATTCAGCAATCTTATGCTGTCTGTCAGTGTTACAGAAACATAGCTTATACAGTCAGATTGTTATGCGCTTTCTAAATTTCCATGCCACATGCTTTATAGTTATAAGTTTCTCTGTGCATTATTAAATGGTTGGAAAAACATTTTAAGTAGTGGTTAAAAAAAAGCCACTCTTGGTTGTCCTTTGCATGTGAACTGCGTGTTAAACTGGCCATACACTGTAGCGATCCTACAATCATCGTGAATCGGGCCAAAAATCGCTCTAGTTAGTGGCCAGGATAAATTTTTAAAATGTCCATTAAATGCACCAGTAACGCTCTGGTACAATTATTGGATTTTTAAACTTGCTAGCGCCCGATAATTTAAGAGAGCCAGATGGCTTACTGAAACCCTGAATCCTGATCCCTGTCCTTACTACTCCCTGCACTGGCTGCTACTGCAGATCTATGTGCTATGCTGCTCTGACACCTTTGCAGTATAATAATCATCCCAGTGTATTGCTGGCTTTAGACAACGTTTTGTACATTGTTCCTACACAGATATAAAAAGAGCGTCACTTGGAGATTATTACAGTAAAGTACTAGAAGTCCAGGGCTTCCAACGTTTCAGTTTTAATGATAAAACATTTATTCAGAAACAGTCCATGAAGAAAGTTTTGCCAATTAAACTGAAAACGTTGGATGCCCTGGACTCCTAGCACTTTACACAAATAATCTGAGTGCCTCTGTTTTTTTTTTATCTATTTGTATTTGGGCATTCAGCCATAACAGGCTGGCAACAGAGTAAGTTGCAGTCATTAGTACTTATTGGATTCCTTCTCATGAATTCTATCTAGTCTATCTATCCACCTGATTAGGTATGTATGTATATATGTGTATGTTCTATATGTGTATAAATCAAAAGTCTCCTCGCTATTTATAACACCCCCCCACCCCACACACACACCTCCTTCTTCTTAATTAGTAAGTAAAATATGCTCATTATAATTGAAATAAATACATAAAAAAGAAACCACAAATCTTACTGTCCAAGTTGCAGGAGAAGGTACGAGGTTACGTTCTGTGTCTCTCTATAGTCTATAATGCATGCAGCTAACCTGATTTTCCTTACACTCTTCTAGAGCTGGTCCACACTGTCAGACTCTACACTGGTTTTACATAAGAAATATAAAATCCTTTATAGCTATATAAATGCAATACGTCCGGAGGTGTGAATCCGGTCCACTCTCTGGAATATCCTTCCTCGCCCATTAATACTAATTCTTGAACCTACTTTTTAACCCTGGTGTACCCTATTTACAACCACTTTACTATTCAGTTTCTGTTACATGATTTACATAAACTTGCACACTTTCTTATTCCATACTAAAATGATACCCTCAGTTCTTCTACTAACACTGCTGTGTAGTTGGATCATACAGAGCACTGAGCACTTTTACCATACAGCCTGGCCAGTCCATTGTGTGATATATAGGGATATAGTCTGTTACCACCCACTCTTGTCTTCTGCCGATTGGGTTACTTGAATGCGTGTGCATGCGTACATTGCAAAATTGGACAATTTCAATCTGACTGCACAGATATGAGAAGATTGTTGGAATTCTGGACCTGGTCCAGTGTGAGACTAGAAATCATCATTGTGGACACTACAAGTAGTGTGTTAACAACTTAATGATGGGTTATTATCAAAAATATTTGGTAACCTATCCTATGGATTATAATAGTATTTACTTAGTAATGCTTCTATACATTATTATTATGTGTCAGACAGTTTTATAAAATGATTATCCATGATAGAAGTTTTTAATGTGATGTCTCACGTTCCTCCTTTATTTTGTGTCTGTTGCAGGATCTAAGTTTGCCAAATGGTACACCTGCAGATACTTCAAGTCCAGCATCTTCATCCTCTCTGCTGAACAGGCTGCAGCTGGATGACGATATGGATGGGGAGACCAGGGACCTCTTTGTTACTGTTGATGACCCAAAGAAACATGTGTGCACTATGGAAACCTACATAACTTACCGTATTATGACCAAGGTAAACCACCAAATGAAAAAAGCCAGCTGATGGGTGCCTGTATTTTTCATGAATGCTGAAGTCTAAAGCTTAGTTTACACTACATAAACTTCACACAGCACAATATTTTTTTTCTGTTTTCTGAAAGACTGGAAGTTCCGATGAGCATGCTGATTCATGAATAAACACTGCACGCAAATTACCACTAGCTCTGTCATGTGATGTTATATTATGTATTTTGCATTAATCAGATGTGTACATTGCTGCATACACACTAATCGGATAATGTGTAAAACTCTTGTTTATTGTATGATCTGCAAGATAATTGAACGAAAAACCCTGCTTAAATCTGTGTAAAGACAACCACATTTTTTCCCCTCAGCTAAAATATTCTGGTTATAAAACTTCTAAACCTCTGGCATAATGTCCATTGTCGCTGCATAGGGAGGACTGTCTCTGATTGTAACCTAACTAAAGAAAATTGTTAAGTGAATAAATGCTTAAACAGTTGAGCAGGGAGGATATAGATCCTGCATGGAAATGAACACAAAATCAAAATGATAATGTAATCAAGTACATTATTATATACCACATAGTCAATATTATGAGCAATGACATGGAGCTAGTCATTTTAGAAAGAAAGTAGCAAACCATACCAGCAATTAATTACCGGTGCTACCTTATAGCTCAGAACAATTAGTAACATAGGGCCTGATCCAGAGCTACGGCCGCCAGCGTCCCTACGCTGAAGTTAGTGTAGGGGGGCGGGGGGAGGGAGGGTAATGAGGCTGGGAGAGCGGTGTTAACGTATTAACGCCGCCGTCCCAGCGTATCAACTCTCCCTTACGCCGGCTGAAGTTAGGGTAGCCTTCAGCCGGCGTAAGGGAGAGTTAATACGCTCCTACAAGGGGGAGTGCCGGGCCAGAGCAGCGATGTTACGCTGAGCGCTACAGCGCTCAGTGTAACATCGTAGCTCTGGATCAGGCCCATAGTAACAAAGTAGGAACTGGAACAGAGAGTTCCCAAGATAGCTATAATTTGGTGAACACCAATAAATACTATAAACAAGGTAAATTGCTCTGAAGAAAGACCTATGTTCAAATTAAAAATCTCATTTTTATTATTCATCAATTAAAAACTGTAACAAAATGAAATATAAAAACATATTAGACACAAGATGAAATCATTACCTGTTCTTGGATATTATGACCTCAGCTGTTGTGTTTTTAATGCCTTATTTATGTCAAGAAGCAGACATTACAATGAAAACAGATTACACATGTGATACAGACACAGATACAAATATATAAATCACATTGCATGTGAATGTTACAAAAGTAACTATAATGAATCCGCTTCCCATTAAGTGGGTGATGACTCCTATACTAATAGAAGCAGGAACCTGCCCCTGGCTCCAGCATATTAGGAATCTCCTGTTCCTGGGTAGGTAGCTCACCCTACACTGACACTGGAACCACAAACCTCACAAATATCTCAACATTGGATTTTTTATGTAAACATAGGTCTTTCTTCAGCACAATTTACCTTGTTCATAGCATTCATCGGTGTGCACCAAATTATTGCTAGTCATTTTAGTATATTTTATTGGCCAAATAAAGCACAAAGCAGTTGCTATTCCTATTTATAGATTAGTTTGTACCGGTCTGTAAAGTATTGTATAACTCTACTGAGATTGTTGTGTAAAGAAAGACAGTGTAGACTGCATGTTAGAAGAGCCGTCATCAGGGTAGATACATACATTTGGTAAAGACCAAACATAATCATCATAGTCTTGATAACTGAGCAGCCTGGAATTTCCAGTTTGGCCATTTACATTTGTAAGTCTATTTATACAGTCCCAGGTGTCCGTTGTCACCTGCAGCAAAACCACACTTATCTATAATCTTTTAACCTAGATTTATTTTAAACTAAAGCAACAGCTGAGAAACAGGAAAGTATGATTGTATATATGAAGCTGAAGACCAAGATTGCAGATACAGCTTTTACCTTGTAAAAATGCTTTAGAGACACATACACAATGACTGTACTGTTCTGTAATACTGACGGGGTTTTGCAGTCTGATTTGTTGTGACAGTTACTTCCCTATAACATTGGCTATCCATATCAATCATAACATGCTAAATTTTTCCAGCTCTTCAAAACCAGAGAGATACATGTAAATTGACACACTCTAACCTGTGAAAATGGACAAAAACATTTTCCTAAGAGATTTATTCTATTGCTAAGCCTATTTCTATTCTATTTGCAACATTATTCTTGATTTTTTTAATTTTTTTTTATTGGAAATTATACGTTTTAAATAAATACATTTAAAAAATAAGTCTTTGTGTTGTAATAGTCTCTGAATATTTTGATTTTCCAGACAACACGTGCAGAATTTGAACTCCCTGATTATTCCATACGTCGAAGGTACCAGGACTTTGATTGGTTGAGGAATAAACTTGAAGAAACCCAGCCCACTCACTTCATTCCCGTAGGTACTATACTTAAGCTAGCCACACACTAGAGCCATTATTGCTCTCAGCAGGAGGTTCCGATAATTTTCCCCTGGGTAGAGGTCCCAATATCGGCGCCACATACTGCTCTTGCTGGGAGAGAAAATCTTGGCTGAAGGGGGAGGGGCTGCTGAAATTGATAGATGACCCTTGCAACTGAATGGCTGCATGGGCCTTTCCTCAGTCTCTGCACATGGCAGGAGGCTGGGGCAGCTTTCTAATTAGCTGGCTGAGAAACTTTGGCCAATGTGTGGCATCTCTACCACCTGGCTGTAGTTTCCCAGCCTTTCTGACTCTTTTTAATTACTGACAAGTAGTGCTGTAATATAGTAATGAAAACCCTGCATCTCTTGCAGAATGCAAAGCTTTCATTACTGTATTGTTGCTGTACTTGCTGAGAATTAAGAGTCAGACAAGCGTAAAACTGGCCACGAGGCTGAGGTACAAAGTCCGATAATCTAATTTGTCCACACAAAACGTTATTTCGTCCCCTTGGGACAATAATCAGTCAGGAATACTGAATTGAAGAGCTTTTCTGTAAAGATTATCTGAGGTTTCAGAAGTCGTCCACACACACTAGAGCCATTTATGATCCATGATAGTTGTATGATTGGGCCGATAATTGCTCTAGTGTGTGGCCAGCTTAACAGTGGATGTCTTGTTTTATTTATGTATTGACACCAAATAATTAATTCTTCTAACTCAAAGGGTTTATGCTGCCTTTATTTCTAACAATTTGGCATTTAGGACTTAGTGAAGGTTATATGTTATCCTGTAATACTAGTAATATTATGTATCTTAGCTTATTTCATTCATACAAAGATATATTCTGGTGTGTGTTCTATTATGGCAGAATGTATAAAGTGATACCATTTGTGCAAAAAAAACATAACCAGCTGACAGATATACCATGGGGTCCTACACTCCCCCAAAATTATTTGTATTAAGAAAAAATAAGGTAAATCAATAGCAGCGCTAATATGGCAGAATGTCTGCTATATGACATGCATTGCAAATAATTGTGTATTTCTGTTTTTATTTCAGCCTCTTCCAGAGAAGTTTGTAGTAAAAGGTGTTGTTGATCGCTTCTCAGAAGAGTTTGTAGAGACCAGGAGAAGGGCTTTGGACAAGTTTCTCAAGAGGATTGCTGATCATCCAGTGCTCTCCTTTAATGAGCACTTCAAAGTCTTTCTCACATCCAAGGTTGGTATTCCCAAAATTACCTTATTTGTACATTGTATTCATGACTAGTAATGAAATATAATATAGTTTAGCATATCGTAAGTGCTTTTTTGAGGCCTCTCTCATGGCTGAGTGTGTATGTTTGTGGAGGAGGGCAGCTATATTATGAAAACACTTATAAAGCTTTTTATTATTATTCATAACTAAGTCTAAACTGTTCAGACATAATCTGACTCCACTCTAGATTCACATTGGTATCTTAAAGTCATCCATAGAACCACCATGGATATATCCCACAATATTAAGTGCATTTATTAATTCTTGCTTACATAGTTTGCTTCACACATTTGCGTTTAAATTGGCATGACGGCTCTAATTTAAGGTAAAGTGAAGTTCTTCAAGCCCAACCTGACACAAATTAAATGTGCTCATCACCATTTGGCCTAAACTGGCATGTGTGATGTTGGTGTTAAGATGACGTAGACCTTCAAAACTATATCTCACTATTAAACACTTATAGTTCTGTCACTACAAAAATTTAGCTCGGTGAAGGGCTGACAATCTTAGGAGGTCTTAACTTACTCCCTGAGATATCCCAGCTAATAATTGGTAATCCTTTTGTGGTCACAGTTTTATGCTGAAACATATGTGGTTCACAATTTTAAATAGAATAAGCTGTTTCAGGGCACAGCAGCATTAAATGAACTAAACTAGGTATGATTTTGCATAACTATAAGGGAACATCATTAAATCTGATTACTTGGTGACATATATTATCATAACCTATATTTGACTGACCCTATGTAGCACTTGAGCATCTCTGAATTAACTTTCAACCTAGATTAGAATACCAGGCCTCTGACATATGTCACTTCATATGTCACTTCATATGTTACTTCATATGTTACTTCATTAATATGTATTAGCCACTGAAACACAGTACTTTAACTGAGTATCTTAACGCCTGACCAATATATCTATGGTTGGGTTAAATGCATCCTATGGTTGGGTTATATAGATAAAGGTAAGTTTTTTTTCTATATATAAAGGTAGGTTTCACTAGTGTGGACTAGTCTTCTAGTTGTGTGGTAAAATTGCTGAAAATGGAAAACCTTCTATTAGTCCATTAGAGAAAGCACATATGATTATAATATAATATACATATTTTAGCTATATCTAGTTAGTAAATACTGTATGGAAAGTAGCTACATTAAAGATTTGTTTACTTTCTATTAAGTATAATTCTGCAGCATCCATCTTTATCATCTTATTCTATCATGTCACAGAACACAAGACGAGAGCACAATGCAGCAAATGCACCATAATCTTTACCATTCATTTCAATTCCTCATATGGGACCGGATTCAGATTTAAGACGATTTTCCGTACATTCGTAATAGATCTGTACGTTAATACAAAATAAGTACGTTTTGCAAAATGAATAAATTTCGGAACACTTCCATGTTGTGAAAGCTATCATATCATTAGCGTGCGTATATGTGACGGAAGTTAAACATTCGCAAATACAACCGTACGTCTACTGCATTACCACGCCTATTTTTTGCTATTTAAATTCTGAATGACGCCTACTTATTAATAATCTGGCCGATCTTTTATGTTCGTAGGCATTTTTTGACGTACGGAAATTACTTACGCATCATTTCAATTACGCTTCGTATCTCCATGGTCTGCACATGCGCCCTGAATAGAAATCACCCCACTTACGCATTTTGCGTGCGTAAATTACCAGATGTTCTTAATTCTGAACACAGTCCCTTATCCCTAACGTTAAAATGGGCCATGTGTTTGTATAAACATCGTTTCTTCTTTCCTGTACAGAAATGTTTGTTCAGACTTGCTTTACTTTTCCACTTACAGAACACAATTTTCCGTTTCACATGAAATATCTTGACAGACATTGGAAAACCTTTCCACTTATTCTTTAACACATGACTGTAAATTGACCTACTTTGTTTGCACATGCTGTAGGATTTGAACAGCCACAAAAAGCAGGGTAATTCTCTGCTTTCCAAGATGGGGGAGTCTGTACGATATGTTACAAGCGGTTACAAGTTGAGAAATCGGCCAGTTGAATTTTCTGCAATTGGAGAATATTTAGACACATTTGCACTGAAACTTGGAACGATTGACAGGATAGCACAACGTATTATCAAAGAGGAAGTAGGTATGTCCTGTGTATGTTTTCATGAACTTCTGTGTCAAATATGCTGACAATTTTTAACCAATTGTGGACAACATTAACCAGTTCTAACCCAGAATAACTATTCATTTATTGTCAAAATGTATATAATAAAAAAGCAGAGAAAATGAAATGAATAGTGTTAATGAATGCAACTTGCATATATATCTGTATATTCTGAAAATTGTGATATGTAAAAGACTTGGGTATGTTGTGCCCCTTGGGAATTAAACTACTTTTCATGTTGTCTTAAAGTAAAGACCTCTTTTATGTTATGTGTTGCAATGAAGGTTATTAAGACATTGCACTGGATCCAGCATTAGGACAGAATTACGTATGCTAGCCTCCATGATATTAGCTTACCTAATTCCTGGACCTATAGTCTGTACACACCTCCTGCACTCCCCTCTCACATACGGCCCTTTATTTAGAATCCTACCTTATTTTTTCCGATGTAGAACGGCCACATACAGATTGCAAGATTTGAGGAGAGCCCTTACTGTACAATTAGCATTCTTATCCCCAATCTACATTACTTCTTGCAACATAGATTGCGTATACGCGGTCTTAAAGACTCCGTATACGCAATCTACGTTGCAAGAAGTAACGTAGACTGCGTCACAAAATTACTGCGCATGCGCAGTGGCACATTTTTGAAAACTCCGGCTGCAAATGCAATGCAGCCAGAGCTCTGCATACGGCCCAATAGCCTCATTTATTTGTGCTAAGGAATTTGGTGCCCCAAAAATGCCATTAAATAAAGAAACATTTCATTTTAAGATGCTGGCAGAGCTGTTTTCTAAACAAAGGAATGTGCTTTCTATATCAGAATATCTAGTGGAACTTCGAGAGTATGGGCCTGTCTATTCTACATGGAGTGCTCTAGAAGGGGAGCTGCGTGAACCTTTGGAAGGAGTGTCTGCCTGCATTGGAAACTGCAGCACAGCACTGGAGGAGCTGACAGAAGACATGACAGAGGACTTCCTGCCAGTGCTTAGAGAGTATATGCTGTACTCCGAAGCAATGAAGGTAATGTAAGCTGAGTAATTATGCACATTTCTGGACTGCCTCCTCCTCCCTTAGTAGACTGTTTATAGCTTAGCTCCTAGGTGACATTAGAGGTCATAACCAACTATTTGTGGTACCTGCAGTGCAAAGGTGCCTGCTGTAATGCAAGACATTTGTCTGGATGCCACAGATATCTATAGTGTCAAAGAAGCACCCCCTTGCCCCCAAAACTGATGATTCATTCATTAAATATTTCTAAACTACTTTGCAGTCTCAAAATGTAGAACTTCATAGCTTTTTATTATATTGCAGCACTAATACTATTAACATGTGGGTTCATTCCTGAAAGGTAGTGTACATGTCCACTTTAGCCAACAAATTCTACTATAGTTGTAAGCAATGTAAAGTGATTTCCTGTAGGATTAACTATATCCATATATATATATATTTGTAAGGGATTCACCCTACTTGGACAATTTCCCATTTTGCTGTATTATAACATGGATCCACAATGGGTTTATTGGCTCCCTCTAATCAACATAAAGCAATTTATAATGTGCCAAATCAATAACTAATCCAGGCATTTGTCAAAATTAGCAAGACTTAAAAAGGACAACGGAGGATTGAATAAACTTGAGGGACCTTAATCCACAAGTCATGGAAGAAATCGTTTAAGGGTTTTTATCCAAATAGTTGGTTGTTTGCTTACTTGTTTCAGTAAATTGTCTATCGTTTATCTTTTTCCACTAAAACATTGTGTGCTTAAATATATTTATCACAGAGTTAGTAACTCAACCTTTCTAACATTAGGAAAATAAGTGATTGTATTAGTATTCATCTCCTATATTGATTGTTCTCTTTTTCAATGTCCCTGCCCTGCCTAGACTCTAGACAATTATATGGGTGCTTAAAGCACCATCAAATCTGTACATCTTTTTTTTTTTTACCTGTTTATAACATTCTTTGTAATCACTGAACTCTTGTCATACTAATAATATGCCCTCTGGATGCTTTTAGCAGGGTAATGTTGTTGCCACTTACTGCGTATACATCATACATGGGAAATAGAATGTAAAATACCACCTGCCCCTGACTAAAATATGTGCCAATTAATTTGCCTGCCTACAACTTATTACATCCTCTAAGGTCATAACAGCTGTGCATTTACTTCTAGAATGTACTGAAGAGAAGGGACCAAGTACAAGCAGAATATGAAGTTAAACTGGAAGCTGCAGCCTTAAAAAGAGAAGAAAGAACTGGAGTAAGTTTTTTGTTTTTTTTTGTATTTGTGTATCTGACACATTAAGTGCTGCATTGTTTCTATTTATTTACTTCATTTTTCTAGATTTCAGCAAGCTTATATCATACCAGCTTTTTCCAAATTCAAGTCCCAAAAATGTAAACCTTTTCCCTGATTTTTGGAAGATTCTGCATTGCTTTGTTGGACGTGCCTTACCAGGACAGACAGAAGTGACATTCTTATAAATAGTATCATAATAATGCATGATGGGGGGGGGAATAAACAAAAAAAACACCTCTTATTCGAACCATAATGGACTGGTCTGTAGGAGACCCGCCATACTCTCTGAGAGGTGTAGCATGTCAGTGCGACAGCAAGGGCACTGAAATTTTTTATGTAACAATTTCCCTATGATATAGTTATTGTGGTGTAAGCTGTATCATTGTCAATTGTGTTATTGGCGCCATAGCGACCATAACTGGTCCTTGTTCAACTATATGTACCAGCAAAGCAGGTGCCAAAAATGGCTGCAAGGTTTGCTTGTATAATAAACAAGGTTAAATAAAATGCACGTTCAGATTTAAAAAAAAATAAAAGAAATAATCTTTTATTATGACTACAAGGCTTCTGAATTAGTACACAATCTATTGGGCTGCATGAAGAAAAAAGCAAAATAAAAAACCTGATTAGAACATTAAAGTCTCTGTGAGACAAAGGAGACTGGCTACCTTTCAGCTAAGTTTAGTAAGGACACATCTGTAATTCAATGAGGAGACCTGGACTGTTTATTTCAACTTAAAGTGGTGTTTCATTCTTTATTATGTGTGTGTGTGTGTGTGTGTTTGTGTATGTGTGTGTTAGCAACACACATGCAAAGTTTAATTACAATTATACAATAGCACTTTTTGAGTAGTAATACTTCTGAATCTTACATTTTTCAACCTTTTATTTTATTTTATATTACATTCATTAACCTATGCATTTTCAGGTGCCTACAGAAGTAGAGAAGTGCCAAGACAAGATAGAATGCTTTAATGCTGATTTAAAGGCAGACATGGAAAGGTGGCAAAATAACAAAACCCAAGATTTCCGGCAACTACTTATGGGAATGGCTGACAAAAACATCCAGTACTATGAGAAGGTATAACACAATTTACTGATTATTTATTCCCTACATGTCTTTCCTAGGTTCTTACAATTATACATAAGTGAAAACTCACAAAGGACCACACAGGTAATACAATTTAGTGGGTGCTACCAATTGTTTAACCATGAATACCAAAGTACTGCTTAAAACCACAAGACGGTTTCAGGTTAAAGAAACCATTTCGGTGCAAAGCCAGTATAAAATATATGGCACTAGAGATCACAAGATTAAAATGAACACTTCTTTACTCATTTCCAACACTTAAAAGAGAAAATAGTTTGACATAAAAAGGCAAAACATTATAAAATATTTATCAGCAGTCACATTTACAACATCCACCATATAGACATAAGTGTACCACACTACACCATAGTTTGATTACATTAAGGTTATTTAACTATATTGTAGTCAAATCAAAAAGAATAGATTACCACATACTTAACTTAAACATGATTTCACTCCTGGATCGGCCACTCCACTATGCTTTAATATATTG
>WWET01000968.1:58415-75903 GCA_011038615.1 Limnodynastes dumerilii
ATATCTATCTATCTATCTATCTATCTATCTATCTATCTATCTATCTCATATCTATCTATCTCATATCTATCTATCTATCTATCATTTGTATTTCTCAATTTCTCTGACTCCATAGTTATCATAAAGTAATAAATGTCCTGTATTCTACAAGAGACGCAGAGTTTTCATAACTTTATTAGTGCTGGTAATTATTGTGTTGGAGAGATGGGGAAACTCTGGCCAGAAGGTGCAGGATACACATTAAATAATAGTAATTCATTTAATACTAATGTTGCTATGACCCAGAAGGACATTGTTGTGTATAAACTCATATGTCTCCTTTAGGGTCTCAGCAGGTAATGGGATGAGGACTCCACCCCTGATGAACTTACCAGGCTCTAAATATGTCATTTAGAATAGAGCATTTGTGCATATTGCTAATAGAGACAGAGGGCCTGATCCAGACCTCCGGCCGCAAGCGATCGTACGCCTATCGTGAGCGAAAAATCGGGGAAAAAAACGCACTGCGCATGTGCATTATGACAACTTCCGGCCGTGCGAAGGACATGAGCGTACAGCGAGCGTATTTTGAGCGTTTTTTTGGCCCAAGGGGCGTGCATTTTGTATGACGATAGTCCGGACGCTCGAGTTACTACACAGAGGTGGGGATAGCCATTTAAATTGTACAGTATGGGCGTGCTAAGCGCCGTACGACCAGTGTATCGGTCCGAAAATTCGTACGGACGATGGAAAAAGTTAGGGTAGGGTTCAGCCGCCGTAAGTCGGTACAATCAATGGGAGTGTCATGGGCGTGAAAGTATATACGCCCGGGCGAACATACGCTACGCTCGCGGGCGTAGGTCTGGATCAGGCCCATTGTTCTTTATTGACTGTCAGTACCAACAACATATTTTGAAACACTGTGCACAAAGTGTATTTTTTGAGTTCATACTTTGATGAAACTTTGCAATCAATTTCCCTATTACAACAAAGTTCATATAAACTTTACTGACCTAGCAACATATTTTTGGAAGGTGCAAGAGGAAACCAGAGCACTCAGAGAAAAAGCCACATGAAAATATACACTACATGAAATAAGTCCTCAAGTCTGCAAGATAGCAATGTTTAGTTGTGAATATACTGACTTATGCTGTATAATCTGGACAGGGTTTTATCACAGTGCTTGCATGTGGCTAGTAGGTTAATTGCAAGGTTGCCTACTTTCTATGTCTTCCCTTCTGGAGATCTCAGAGGGAAGAATTGGATGGGGGTGAGGCTTAATTACACAATTTAAGCAAATCAAGTCCTGAAGCCCTGCCCTTGTCCATCATCACTGCTATTCACAGTGTTCCTAGGGGTGGGCAGGGCTTGATGATGAAAATGACATCATGAAGTCCCGCCCAATCCCTAGTAACATTAGAAATTGCTGTAATGACCAGCAATGGCAGGAGATTTGCTTGCTCTCCCAGGATACCAAGAGAACTGCCAGAATTTCAGGAGAGTTGGCAACCCTGGTTAACTGGCTTCTGACAAAATTAACCCTAGTAGACTGTGTGTAATCTCCAGATGGGCATGGACTGATGAGAATGAAAAATATTCTCTGTGTAATTGATAGTGTTGCTTGGAAAAACCATGCAACAATTGCATTTGAGTGGTAATCAGTTAGTTCAACTAATTTACAAGTTAAATATTGTTAGTATATACTTTGGGTAATTATAACAAATAATTCAGCTAGTTTATTATTAAACAGTGTTGTCAGATGTCAACAAATATACTGGCAAACAGCAATCAATATGTAACACTTTTATTAATAAAATATGCCTTCCTTCAAAACTAGGAAGAACTTTAGCATTAAGTTTTGCAAAGTGAAAACTGCACCAACATATCATATGACAATAAAGTTATTCAAATACAAAGGTGTATTGCATCATTCTCAGCGAATAAGGAAAGAAAAACACATGCATCATTTACCTAGTATGACCCAACAGTATCAGCCTAGTAAACAATTAACCATGGTTGCCAGCCACAGTATGCATTCAGATGGTGATCTATTTCTAGACAACTTTGGAAGGGCAATCATTTGTTTAATGCATTCATTCAGGGAACAAAGTACATAGAAAAGTACATTTGTTGGATATATTTCATGATGCATGCATATTTAACACTGTAGCATCACACGTGTCAAGGTGTATGCATAATAGCATAAAAACTGGCTTTAAAGCTGGCCATACACTGAAGCAAATATCAACTCAATCATCCAATTATCGGGTGCTCGGGCCGATAATTTAAGGGTGCCAATCAGCTTACTGAATGGTTCCTTATTCTTTAAGTGCCTCCCTCTTCTGCTAGGATTATCGGTCCCAGCAGGAGAGGTGTATGGTGCTGATAATGGGACGCTGGCTGGAAATCTTACCGTTTATCGGGACACCCCCTGCTGGGATGGATAATCGACCCAGTGTATGGCCAGCTTAAGTGTGTTAGTATTACACATATTTGTACAAAAAATAATGATGTAGTGAAGTTTAATATACACAATACTGCTTTGTATAATAATAATATAATAGTAATAAAATAAAAATAAATGTTAGTTAATACAAAAGCAAAATAAAAATGTTAATTTAATAGAAATGTCTTCCCACCCATTAAAAATAAGACGTGAAACATCCTACAACATCCATCAGTAGAGGCCAAGATGGCTATATAGTTGCACTGATTTATTGGGTTTGAGTAATAAAGTTGTAGCTTTCAAATTTAGTGTATTTCTGTACTTTCAATATTTTAACAGGTGGGTATAAATAAAACATTAGAAAGGAGAAAGGGCTTATTACTAAACCTTAAGACTATAAGTCATTTCATGTGCACTCCAACACATAATTAATCTATAATTATGTAAACAGACCCAGTGTCATTAAAATATTTGAACTTTATTTCAACACTTTTAAAAATAGTGAATCCGTGTACAGAGGGCTACCGTAACTATTCTGCACGGATGGAGATGGATCATACATAAGGGCTAACACAACTCTTACTGTACGATTTAAATGCCTAACACGCCACCTACCATGCGTAACTCATATGCATGCAGGGTGGCCCTGCTTCCCTTGTGGAAGCCAATCTCCAAACGGAATGCAGCATTGAGCGGCTGATATTGGTACTGCACATGCGCATTACCAATACTGAACTGACTTGTGTACCTAGCGTAAAGGAAGTCATCTGTATTTCATAAATGAGGCTTTGACACCATAGAAGCTTCTTCAATGGTAGTTTCTCCCTTGTCTGGATGTCAATGCTATCTGTTACAGTATGTTAGACTTTTCCTAGTAATCATATGTAAAAACACAAACATACGTTACAAATATATATATAACAAAGAACATTCACTAATATGAAAAATTTCTTGTAGAAAAGCTTCATTATGCTGCATACACACAGTCTGACGATCCAACGTTCACATGAAAACACCCATGATTGCCCCAATGACCAGCAATAGTCAATTTGTCATACAGAAGAAATGAAAGGAAGATCAGACCCATTTTTATATCACATGTCCAGCATGTCCTATGCATTGTAAATATAAGACACAATATATGTACACTTGGTACTGTCGTCATACCCAACTGTTGTATTGCATACTTACTACTGTAAGATTTATTGGACTGTGTGTATGGGGAATGAGTCACTGCTGAAGAACACGCCATGGTTTATAAGGCTGCCTATCTTCACAATGTACTTTTATTATTTACAATGCTTGTTTGCAGTAGGTTAGCTGGTGGGGAAAGCAATCGGCACAGTGGTAGGACAAGGTTTTGCACTAAAGCTGGCCATACACTAGAGCGATTATCTAAAACCGCATGGATTCGCCGATAATCTAGCCGATGTTTCGCTGGATGGCATAAAAATATCAGCACCATACATTACATTACTTGCATGCAACTATCGTTGAAAAGGTAGAAAAAAACGTTGATTTTTCGTCTGGTTTTGTCGGGTGTAAAATATCGGTTTTGCCCATACACAAAACGACATTTTTATCGTCCGATTTTCTTACTGAATTTACATAAAGGGCAGTGGTTTCCCTGTGGGTTTCAGTGACGTCGACGATAGGAAGTATAAAGATATATACGTAGGTGTTTCAACAGACGTCCTTTATTAAATGTCAAACGTCATTATGTTTGACAACTCCATGGCTCACAGCTTATGATGCACAAGGCGCTTCGTGATATGTCACACGTCATCTGCATAAGCACACCTCCACCGCACGATAAATTTATCGCCGAAGAACTGCCGATTATCGTAGAATGTCCATACACTACGCGATTTCTCCAAAAATCTGCTGCTTTTTATCGTTTTAAATCAAACATGCCAAAAGATCAAATAATCGTTCAGAAGCCCTTTTTGGACGATTATTGGAATCTCGTCCAAAAAATCGTTGCCATAATTCGGCTCTTTGCGCAATAATTGATGTATCGGCCCGATAATCGCTCTAGTGTATGGCCAGCTTAACTGTGCACACTCAGTTACAAGCAGAAGTCACTTTGGTGCAGCTTGAGGTAGCAAATGTAACAAATGTCTAATAAAAAAAACTTGTAAACATTATACATTTAAACATACATTAAAAGGCTAAAAGAATAAACCTTATGTTCTACTTTTTCAGTGAGATTACAATAAAGGAGCAGATCCTTAGCTGAGATTTTCCCTTTAATTCCATGTGTTCAGAAGGGATTTCATCCGAGCAACCCAATCAGAACGCATTCTGCCATCCAGGCCTAAGTGAAATGACCAATCCAACACCTTCACATAGAGCCTGGGTTGTGCTCACAGTGTACAGAGTACAGCACAGGCATGCACTCACTCTGCAGACCATCCAGACTTTCACACTGCCACCACTGACACCACACTCCAGGCCATATTCACACCTAAGAGACAGGTCCGCACCTAACTCACTGGTGGAGCATCTAACCCACCCCCTCCTGTATTTAGGTACCTTATGGCACTTAATAGTGCTATAGGGCTACCTTATCTTACTGTGCGTAGTAAGTCATTTCATAAATCTACGCACCTAAGAAGCCGGAGCTTCTTAGGTGTGAATACGGCCCTCTCTCTGTATTAGGGTAATGGATAGATTGCACAGATATTGCACACATCCGAGTATTCAGCTCATATATAGACTATACAATCTGCAATGATGTGATAAAGTATAACATTGCAAAAGTTTATCATTTAAAGAATGAATTCACTTATATTGTGTCTATTTAAATAAGCTATATGCAGGGGAGCTGCAATTTTAGCATATCCAGTTGGGTTGTGGGTCCCCGGAGAGAACGGCACTATTTTGATAGGACCATTTCATCCAAGCCAGTTTCAAAATGGCTGGGATTTGGCATAGCAATCCATCCACGGAGCACCGAACACGGTGATCCGAAAGGTAAGCCTGAAAACTACCCCAACCCCTCCCCTAATTCTAACCCTAACCCTCCCCTTCCATTACCCTAACACTAACCCTCCCTTCCCCGCAGCATGACCCTAACCCTCCCTTCCCGCAGCCTGACCCTAATTCTCCCCTCCCTGCAGCCTGACCCTAACCCTCCATCTCCCACAGCCTGACCCTAACTCTCCCTCCCCTGCAGCCTGACCCTAACCCTCCCTCCCCTGTAGCCTAACCCATCAACTGACCCTAACCCTGGAGAGGTTACTCACCTTTCCCTTTCCACGGGTCCTGCGGTAGCGGCGGCGGTGTTTCTGAAAAGGAATGGGTGAGTATGCTGATCGACATACTCACCCATTCTGAAAAAAAAATTCTAAAATGGAGGGGTATTCGAAATAGGGACATCCGAAAAGGAACTTTCGGATGCCCCTATTTCGGACATCCCTTATTCTATGCAGGGAATGCAACCGATCCAGTTAATTAGCCCATTAATGTGTAATCTTATGTTTCCTCCCTATGTAACACTACTGTTCAGCTTGGTGAAAATACAAGTTACATATTGGTAAATTTAGGCATATATGATATTATAAACTTATTCTGTAATATATAATGTGTTATACAGGTGATTCTCACATAGCATAAACACAGATTTATGCAGGCCATAGATGAAGTTTTTGGAGTAAAAATAACACTGAATTCAATCTTGGGTCCATAATACCATACCTACTCCAGGGGCCAGATTTACTAAGCTGCGGGTTTGGCAAAGTGTAGATGTTGTCCCTAGCAACCAATCAGATTTTAGCTGACATTCTCTAGTATGTAAAAAGTAAGTAAAACCTAGAATCTGATTGGTTGCTATAGGCAACATCTCCACGTTTCCAAACCCGCAGCTTAGTAAATCTGACCCCAGGACCTGAATGAAGGGTTTTCAAGTTTATTTTGCTTCAGTCATTTAGATGACAGACACACAGATCATCATTATTAACATTCTGGTCATTTATTGCCTTCTCTGTGATAACCTGTTGACCCGATTTTGACCGCTGAATGCAGGCTGCAATGCTGAAGATAAAAAGGAAAAGCACAAACTAAATAAGCTGCACAACTTAGTAAATGAATAATTAAATGCAATAAGAGATACATTTCTCACTAAGCAAGCGGGAATATCTATAGTACAAGATAAAGCGTCAATGTTTTTCATTAATCTGGACTGTTCTCCCTATATGTACTTAACAATTAGGTTCCAATTATTTGTGTGTACAAATCATTTTGGAGTTTGTTTCATGAAGGACTGCAAATGACTATTTATTAAAGGTAAAGCACTATACCTAATTTTTTATCAAGTTGTTGAGATATATGTGTAATTTGGCACACAGAGTAATAAATGCATGGGATGCAGACCACTGAAACGATTAGCACTTGCCCCTGTTGTACACACAGGAGGAACCACAGCATTGTGTTACTGTGTTTCTGACAAACCGTTTTGTGTATGCGTGAGAGGTAAGCATAAAAGTGGTGTCAGCAGATATAACTCTTCCTTCCCACCTCCTTCGCTTTTAAAAGAACAGGGCAGAGGGGATCTCTACTGCAAATGTGCAGTAATGTGTAGAATATATCGCTGCCGACCTAATTAGGCTCTACCCAAAGGGAGAGGAGGCTGTTATACAGTAGGTAGTAAAACACAACAGACTCTCCAGCTCCTATTCATTGTAAGCAGGACACACATTACATGATGATCATGGGCCTGATCCAGAGCTACGGCCACCGTCGCTAGTACGGCATAGATCGGGCGTCCATAGTAGCGCCGTAGGGACACTGGAGGGGACGTCCCCCAGCGTCCCTACGCTGAAGTTAGTGTAGGGGGGCGGGGGGAGGGAGGGGAATGAGGGTGGGAGGGCGGCGTTAACGTACTAACGCCGCCGTCCCAGCGTATCAACTCTCCCTTACGCCGGCTGAAGTCCATTACGCGAAGTTAGGGTAGCCTTCAGCCGGTGTAAGGGAGAGTTAATACGCTCCTACAAGGGTGAGTGTCGGGCCAGAGCAGCGATGTTACGCTGAGCGCTACAGCGATGTTACGCTAAGCGCTACAGCGCTCAGTGTAACATCGTAGCTCTGGATCAGGCCCCATGACACAGTGATTTATGTTTAACAAAAATCCAAAACACTTCCAAATTCTGCAACCATTCTTTTGCAGAATTGGTCCAAATTAATATATAGGGGCCAATGTATTATAGAGTGGCAGTGCGTTGGTTTTGCTTTTCCAGAATACAGTATGAAGGGACTACTAGAGTTAAGCATATTTATCAAGTATACATCTTAATATAGTAGCAACGACATTATTTATTTGTGGTTTGGAGCAGGAGGGGGGGTTGCCTTGATCTTTGTGAATTTTAATATTTAATTAAAATTTACAGTGCCCTTTTTATATTGATTTCTTTTTTGTTACATCCATTTTACCTTTTACATTTTTTAATTGTTGGTGGCATTTTTTTATTTAATTTTATTTGTAATGGAAAATGGAGCTTTATTGGGCTTCTGGCAATGGTAATGATGGTAATAATATATTCATAGATATTGGTGATAGATAATTTTTTTTATTGCCGAGCTGAACATTGATAACTAAGAAAAGTCTGTTTATCTTGCGTGTAGAGCTATTGTTTCATTCCTGTACCATCATTTCCTTATATTATCCTCCATCCTTCCTTACAGACATGTGAACCCTCTTTCAGTACAACAGAATACAGGAAAAAACCCAGACCTCTAAAAATTGGGCATTTTAAGATTGCTCTATTGCAATATCTGTAGGGATCAGGATCCACAAAATCCAGACTTCCATATATTTTTTTACATCTGGGCTAGGTAATTTAATTAAACAGTATAAAGGTGTCTTACACCCACTACTGTATCCACATTTCCAATCTGTCCCCATTTTAAGTGATTGGAAATCTTAAGGGGTCACCCACCGGAACCCAGAAGGGGTTATGGACTCCCATGCACTTGAACTAAAGTCTGGATACAATGAGGATTGGATCCAAATGCAGTGCAATGGTTTGTCGGAGTCCGGTCCATAGTGTATTGACAGGGGCAGGCTATTTCATTTAGGTTGTGTTCCACAGTTTTAGAAAATAATAACAGCAGTCATAACTGCAGAGGAATTTTGGGTGCTTGGTACTGTATGATGCAGGAGATGTTCTAGATAACAAAATAATGGGCCTGATTCAGAGATTGAATATAAGAGAGGATAAGAGGAAAGTTACTCCTGGGCAAAACCATTTTGATTTTAGGGGGAAATAAATGTTATTCTATGCATGCAGGGAGAATACTTTGCTTTTGCTTATCGCACACAGATACTAACCAGCATTGCTATTTCACTATTATTTAGACATGGGCTGGGAAACATCACTGATCAACTATAATACTGTTTGCCAGAGATTAAATTTGACTCCCCCTGAAATCAACATGGTTTTTACCAGGTGTAACTCTCCTCTCTTATTTTCGAACCCTGAATCAGGCCCAATGTGCATAATGTTTTATCCATTGTATGTGACTTCTAAGTTTAAGCCATGTGTTTTTGTATTGAATCATTTTATATTTTAGGAGTCTATTAGTTCACAATAGAAACTCAGACACATTAATTGAATCTGAAATACCTACCAAATAGGAATAATGCTGGAAAACCCAAGGATACTGAGCACAAAGAAGCAGAATCCGCTATACCAGGTTAGGGTGGCTTGATAAAGTTTATTGAATCCTGCAGAAGAACTCACCGCAACAATTTCTATTGCCAATTGAAGTGCAACAAACACCTTCCCTAAAAATAAATATACAATGCGTTATATAAGTGCATCATTTATTGTTTACCTTCAATTAGTAAACCAATTAATACATTGTAAGGAAACTTGATGAGATTTTCTTAGGGCTTTATTCTAGTCAGTGTGCCAGCTATTTAGTAGATCTGTGAGTAAAATATCATGTGCTTGTCTATATATAATAATTAAAATATGTACTGAAGAAAGGTCCTCAATCATTTTGCTAAAACCATTTATCCCACATATATCATTATTTATTTAACTTTATCTTGTGTTAACGAACTGAAATATTGCATCTTACCATAAGATAATCCTGTAGTATGCTTAGATATCACTGATCTCATTGTTGGTGAAGGGATTTGAGAGAACATCATTAGTACTCGAGCTAACAAATAAAGAGCATTATTTAGTTATCTGATTTTTAGTTATAATTAAGAAAAAGATTATAATGAAAGTCATCTTAAGAGATTGAATACATAACATTTTACATAACATAAGATCTTTGGACCGAATCCATACTGCAGCACACTTTCCGTGTGTGCAGGAGTCTGTCCATCCAAATAAGAGAGCTGAGTGAACTCCCCTCATCACTCCCCTCACTTACACTGCCATAAGGCTGCCTTCAGTCACACTTGCGGATCAGCTGTCCGACTGCTGATCTGCTCGTAAGTGGGGAAAATCTCCCTCACTGTACAATTTACATGCTTCCCCCCGCCCACCTTCAGTCACTAGAGGTCCCCCTTATATAACCTCTGACATCAGAGATTATATAAGGGGGACCGGCCTTCAGCACTGCACCGGCAGAAGAAAGAAATTCTGCAAGGAACCTTAATATGTCTTCAAGCAACTCATCGGAAGATTGAAGACATCTGAAATGAGTATTTATATTTTTTAAATATTTTATTATTTATGGGACACTTCATAAAGCATTTTTAATGGGCAGTATATGGGACATATGAAAAATTAAGGACAACTATGGGGCACTTCACTTTAAGGATTAACTATGGGGGCACTACTCTTTACTTATTAAATATCGGGGCACTACTCTTTAATTAACATCTATTTGGGCACTAATATTTTAGGGCCAACTATGAATGTATTGACACTATTACGGGGGCACACTAGTAAGGATTTAAATTTACACTACATTAACCCATGGGCATGTTGTGCTTTCTAGTACTATATGCGACAGTATGCTAAGGGTTAATAGCATGCCGCGCATTGCTTATTTTTTCATGTAAAAACTTTCAATTTAATTTAACATTTAATTTTTGTGTAATTCTAATTTTTATTAGTACTAAGGAGCACAGAGTGTGGCGATTTAAACTAAATCAACACACACACACCCTCTTTTTTTAACTATTTTTTAGGGAATTTTCAGTGATTTTTTTTGTAAATGCAGCTAGTTCAAAATCCCTTTAAAAAAAAAAAAATCGCAAAAAAAGGCGATTTAATAAAAAACACCTTTAGTAAATTTACCCCCAAGTTATGGTTGAAGACATGAGACCTCGCGTTTTGTCCTGGCAGAATCCTAAAGTTGTTTTTTTTTTTTTTTATTGAATAGCAAGATCAAGCTATTGCCAGATTTTTTAGAAGGCCAATCCAGACTTTCAATGGGATGGCAGAGTAGGAAAGGCCAGGAATCCTTCACAACTGTGGAGAATCCTAAAGTTTAATGTTTTGCTTTTACTACTTTTTTTATATTTTAAGCTGTTATTTTCTTCTTATATTAATGTTAATTGCTCATTAAAATTAAGAATAAGATGGTGCTCTTTGGTAAGCCTCTGATATAGACTGTAATTGTGAATGTATTTAAATAATATAATTTGTTATAATAACCAGTAGCATATAAAATAGTATGAATATAATATAAAGTAGTTTACTTACCAATATAATACATATATGTCTTATGTACAAAGCCCATCATCAGAACTCCAGAATTGAATGAAACGATTCCAATAGCAATCATACCCAGGTCACCTATACATTTGGACAAGATGAAAACTCCTAGGAAGCTGGTGATGTAGGTCAGGTAGGTTGCAGCGTAACCATAGCCAACCTCAACAGGACCCCAGTTCAGAGGTTTCTTTAGGACAAACACATTGACCACATCTTCAGTTGCAGTGAAAGTAACATTATATAGGACAGCACTTGTAAACATAGTAAACAGGAAACACTTAGATGGGGATTTGGGTGTTGAATCATCCATTTTGTTTGCTTGTGTAGTTTCATGACTAATACAATGTTCTCCTGGTTTCTTTAGAACAAAAATGCTATACAAAACCGAGAATGCATAGCAACTTATACTACAGGACATAAGGATTATTCCCTGATGTTTTGTTATATTTAAGTTCACAAATATATGTCCTGAAATACTACTACCAACAAATCCTGCTAAGCCATACACCATTTCAAGGATAATGAGTCGATGAGACCGTCTTCTTTCAGAGGAACACAGGGAAGCCCAGGCCATAACACCAGCCCAGTAAGTTGTGAACCAGCCAGTTAATCCATTTAGAGCTGCAGAGCCATAAATAACCTCTATTGGCCACTCCCAGATAATGACAAATAGCAAAAACATCCTAGATAGCATATACCCAATCAATGGCACACATATAGTGACCTTTATGCTGGTCTTCTCTCCAAGTTTTGCCAAGAAATAAGCGGACAGTATAGTCGTTAATCCCATAATAACATTGTAAATGATATAGAAGTTTGAGATTGCTTTCTGCAGAATTTCTTCATGACTAGCATTGGTAGGTAAGAAATTGTTGTTGATGGTCTTGTTGTAGTAATTCCTTACCACCATAAGCAGTGCGGTATCATAGAAAGAGCTGCCAATCTGTGTTCCTGCAACCACTGGTTCAATCCAAGTCCTTGCCATCTCCATTGTAGTGACAGGTAACAGGCTCCTTACATGAAACACATAATGAAACATGAGCATGAAGACTGCTATTAAAGCTATTAGATTGTACAGACCAATATCAGTGGTAAATGTAGGGTAGTTTCCAAATGCTTGTAATACATGTGGGATATATTAGGGGTCTGGAGATGACACCAGAAGTGGCACAAGGCATAGACCTCACAGGCAGGCACAATAACACCAGCCTCTCTTCCTACCTACCTACAAGTGATGATTGGTGAGAGAAGCAAGTTGTGTGTATGTTAAGTGAAACCTAAAAAATAACAAATATTGGTAAATCTCTATGACAGAAAAAAATATGCCGCTTATTTATACAAGTAAAAAGTTCATCGACAGCATGCACACTTAATAAAGGAGGGTGCTTTCCACTTTGCATTCCGGCAGCACTCATTAGACTTTCAGACTGGTGTTGAAGCCAAAGGATCCAGACGCCTGTGCTGGAAGCCATTGTGTCAGTGGGGGAGGATGCTTACTGTAAGTACACAACGTGAGAGGGATTTCAATTGAACAGTGAGGGCTTGTAAAATGGGGACGATGTGGAAATCTTAGTTTATGAGCGAGGAGAGGCCACTATCCTGTATGGATGTTAAGATGCAAATAAAAAAGGTATTTCAAAGCACTGTAAGTAAAAATTATTTCATTCTAATGTGACATTGTTTGATTTGGCCCCTTCTAAATTTTGCCTAGGTCCTTGCAATATAGGGCTGCCTCTGGGTGGCACTTTATATAAAGTACATGTGGGGTAGTTTAGGGGGTCTGAGAATGGCACATAATATTCTATTTGTGGCTTATAATAGGGTATACAGTATGCCATCTCCAGGCCTATAATATATAACACATATATTATGTTAGGTGTAATTCACTAGTATACCCCGCAAGTACTTTATATAGCGTACCATCTCCAGGCCCCTAATATACCCCACATATATTATAGTACGTGTAATTCCCTAGTATACCCCGCAAGTACTTTATATAGTGTACCATCTCCAGGCCCCTAATATACCCCATATATATTAAAGTAGGTGTAATTCCCTAGTATACCCCACATGTACTTTATATAGCGTACCATCTCCAGGCCCCTAATATACCCCACATATATTATGTTAGGTGTATACCCCACATGTATTACAGTTTCATGTAACATTTACTTTGCAGCAGAAGCAGCATCTTCTTTTGACAGGCCAGCAAATAGCAACCAGAAAACACCCCTTCCCCTGTCTCTTCCCCTTTCACCTCCTTGCTTAAACAGTGTACATTTTATTTATTTATTTATTTATTTATTTATTAACAGGTATTTATATAGCGCTATCACATTACATAGTGCTTTACATTCACATCAGTCCCTGCTGTGTAGCTAAATATAAGGTACCTAACACATACATACAGACATAAGGGTCAATTTATTCAGCAGTCAATTAACCTACCAGCATGTTTCTGGCTTGTGGGAGGAAACCAGAGCACCCAGAGGAAACCCACACAGACACAGGTAGAACATACAATCATACAAACTCCACACAGTTAAGGCCTATTCCGGAAATCAAACTCATTACCTGTCCATTCTTTTCAGTGTGGGAATTGAGAAGTTTTACACTTCGTTCCCAGCATAAAAATAATGCTATCTCATATACACTCCTTTCTCTCCCCCTAATATTGGTATTATGGGGGACCCAGGGTCGTCATTGGGGGGGGGCAGTCGGGACTATTGTCTCAGAGCTAATGGGGGCATGCCGGGAAGTTCTTCCCTACGCACCGGCCTGCTTTTAAAGCAGGTCTACAGGCCCCACCCCTATTTGCCTTCACTAATGATATCACCTAGGGGGTAGGGCCTAGAGAGATTTAAAACTTACCTGACCGGACAACATGCCTAACTCTGAAGATTTCAAAGTCCCGACATAAACACACTGCTGTCATGAGTTCGATTCCCAGACTAGGCCTTATCTGTGTGGAGTTTGTATGTTATCCCTGTCTCTGTGTGGGTTTCCTCTGGGTGCTCCGGTTTCCTCCCACAAGCCAAAAACATGCTTGTAGGTTAATTGGTTGCTGAATACATTAACCCTAGTCTTTCTGTGTGTGTTTGTCTGTGTTAGGGAACTTAAAATGTGTAATTGATGAATATTAAATATTCTCTGTAAAGCATATGTGTCACAAAGAGAGAGGAAATCCCACACTGACAAACACCATAATCAGGATGCCAATATGACCCTCAATACTTCAAAGAAATATATAGAAATTCTTAAAGAGGGGTGCCACTTAGAAGGAATATAGAGCAATCATTTACAAAAAGACACACGGCAAAGATCCGTCATAGTAAAGTGCACAACATCCACATTTTATCTTAGCACCGCGAAATATAGACTGTGCTAGTTTAATCACAAAATTACAAAATTCTTTATTTTATGAAAAATTCAATATTAAAAATATGTAGCCACAATTCATTAAAAAATAAAGGAGACTGCAGTGAACCACACAATAGCCAAAACTGACAATTAATCTACATAAGCACATATGAGCAGAATTTAAGAATATATTGTAATTCTTAGGCTAATATTGTTCAAGCACCATAAAAATGCCACAAGGATACAAATAGGTAACAAGATGGAAACATTGTTGCAAATCCATATATCAACGACTATGGCAGTGATCTATTCATATCCATCTGCTAAAACAAAAATAAAACAGGAAGAAAAAGATGAAAAAAGCCACCTCACAGTGGATCTTCACCCCAGCGGACGGCTACTTGTCCCTCACGGATCACTCGTTAGATTGATATAGTCGTCAATAAAAAGTACAGTCACATCGATAGCAGTTCACTGGGTGAGTACAAACATTGGTATGGGTCTCAAAAGCAGAGCGGCAGTAGCTCAAAGTGCAGTGGAGCGGGCCACACTCAGACAAAGCACACGCGAAACGCACGTAGGTAGTTTGCTGAGAGACACACACGTGACTTATGCCACCATAGGGCACCCTTACCTCTACGTGTGTACTTACGTGTATATGTTTCATCCGTACATGCGTAGCTTACTAACCGCGCCCTCAAAAGCCCATTTAAATGGCTCCCCCCGCCCACTTTCACGTAACTTCGAATGTACAGAAAAAATAAACACGCCCCTCCATACGTATGTCCATAAGTGCGATTCACAAATCCGTGCCTAAAGTACTTACTTAATTGGCGTGGAAAAAGTTACTACGCATTGCTCAGTTAATCCGCTCCTAAAAAAGTAAAACTTACATGTATTTAAGATATACAATTCTGCGAATCACATAGCACCATGCAGATTACATTTCCTCCTAAATGTCTAATGACCAATCAAAGTGCTAAAATATGATTGTTATAATATTCAACTGTGTATTAACGTCCATTATGTTAATTATGATTTTTGATGTACAAAGACTATTGTTAAGCTGTTTTGAGCAGCTTCCATTCTTTTCTGAATTGGCATACTCTGTACATGTACTTATATATATAAAGAATTATATTATTATACTAAAAAGACTTTGGTCTAGATTTACTAAAATCGTGTTTGAAAAACTCACCAGAGTTTGTATGCAATCTCCGGCGAGTTTAAAATCACTGAATTTATAAAGTTAATTCCGCATGAACTTGCTGGGAATCTAGACCTTCGTATTTGTATATTTCCATAACAATATTTATCATACTTTTGTTTGTACAGGATATTCTATTACTCTATCTTTTACACATGGAATTTCATCTTTCCTACAAAAACTATAAATATATATGCTGTAAAAAAGCCCCATTAAATACATTTACTATCTAAACTAAGTCAGTTTTGCTTTTTAAATAAATCAATAAATTACTTAATTTAGAGGTCTATTCAGAATATGCTAAATTATGTCCTTACAGCACCAATGCAAATAGGAAAATATATTTCTATATGCCTTTTTACCATTAAAAATTAGATTCAACTTAAGTATCATAAGTAAGACATTAATGAGGTCTAAAATATTAGGAAACAGAACAAAATATCAGGTTAGATTATTTGTATTTTTCACTCTTCTTCTGATTCACATGTTTGTCAGTTAGAGCAATCAAGTGAATGCCACGTCTCAAAATTTCAGCTGCTTACAGTACTTCAGCCAGAGTGTGCTCTATAAAATCTTGGTACTTACTGTCACATGTTTAGAATGATTCAGGAACAAAAGGGAACTGTTCCCTGGACAACAAAAGTGACTTTCATTTCACAGTTTGGAAGTGCAGCTGAGTGTAACAGATGGACTCTACACAATGTTTTTCTTCCTTACTTCTGGTTTATAAAATATCTGAGGGAATTTGAAGAAAACCACCCCCTCTTGTGGTATGCCCCCAACAGAAATCATTGACAGAGTAAAAAGTCAATCTTGCCGAACACTAACAGAAAAAAAATCATAGTTATTCACATGGAAAAAGCTGGGTATCATTGACTGGGTTAAAATACAAATATATTGCTTTATAAAAATAGAATAGCATTAAATCCTCCTTTAAAGGGCATAGTCTATTGTTTTACAGATATGCAATCTAAGCAGAAAAAGCAGTACTGATAAATAGACAGGGTCCCCCCTAACCAAAACCATTCCTTCTCCTCTGCCCACCACATTCCATCCACCCTCCCCAAGGACATTCCACCTCCCTATTTTTAAAGAACAAAAAATCAGACTGTGGAGGTTATCTAGAAAAAACTGAGCACAATTAAGGAAAAATAAAGAGCTTTATATATATATACAGTCTATAGGCTGCAAATAGAACTCTTTATTCTTCTTTAATGTTATTCAAATGAACCCCCATAAGAGAGATCTACAGAAGAAATGAGCATTTCCATTTTTCAATTTTTCGCTTACCTGTTTACTTCTGTCCTCTCCCTCTGAATTGCCAGAGAGGCTCCCAGCTTACACACAGCACTTGCAACCATGACCACAGACATGCAGTGCATTAGCACTGTTGGACAGCCAGGGCCAGCGCTTACAACATTGCGCCAGCCCTGAACGTGCCTGTCTAATGGCGACCCTGTAGAGCCTTAACAAGAAGCATTTTATCTGCATCATTTAAAGTTATATTGCAGAATAAAGCTATTATATTTTTGTTCTGCAGAAATAATACAACTCATTTAAGATACTATAATTCATCAAGTAAACTACACAGAATGGAAGTTGCTCAATCAATTTATAGGTAAATATGAACAGGTGCATGAAAGGCAGGGGTTAATCTGCTGGCCACAGAACCAAAGGGAAAAAAAGCCCCAGCACACTGCCATAAACCAGTAACAAACTATACTGTTCTATCTGTAAAATAAAACACAGAAATGTTTGTTACACATATTTGTTCAAGTAAACTACCACATTACTACTATTGGCAATTGTGTCAGC
>WWET01000968.1:75933-90055 GCA_011038615.1 Limnodynastes dumerilii
GAAGTTATATGTACACAGAAAAGACAAATTTAAAGCTGGCGCTTGGGATAAATTGGCCCCTATAAAACTAATAAATCCTAAAAATAAAAAAAGAAAGATACTAGTGTGGCTGCAGCCAGGACTGGAGTCCTGCAAAACTCCCTGAAAATTGGGTACAAAAAAAGAAAGAATATTCTAGGGACCACCACCTACTATTGTATTTGTACTTGTACTTGTATTATGAGCAATAAGCATCAATGAACGCACTTTCTTGTTCGTATTTGTATTGAAAAAGCACTGGCCACCTCTGACACCATTAAGTAATAAACACCGTTAGTGGAGCATATGTTCGGATATTTAGCAGGTTATATAACCGCAGAGTCACAGATAGTCACGTTCCGATAGCACATAAACAATATACAAGATCTTACAGTCAGGAACTCCGTGGCAGGGAGTCCCGGCTGTTACCTTTATCCGGAGAGCCCCGGTCACTTGTACGGTGCTGGTATCGCGGTGTAAATATCAGGTTACCACGTGTTCGCAGATAGAAGAATACAAGGATAAAGTGCATCCAGTGCTTCAGGTCCACAATGGCAAACAACGGCGTGTGCATCTGCCGTGTTACTAAGGTTAACTGTTGGATGATAGGGACAGCTCGTTCACACCAATAAATAAAGATTACAATCGGAGCCCAAACAACGGCCTGACGATATATGAAGTGAAGTCTGGACATGATATTTATACATATATTTATATGTAAATTCAGCATTTGGCCTGAGCGTAACCACACAGGGCCTGATCAGAATGGGTCGTGTGACTGTTAGTGTAACAGAGCCCTCTTTTGTATTTCAAGGTAACTAGGATGTTGACAATAGTAGGTGGTGGTCCCTAGAATGCTCTCTGAATTGGGTGGTGGCCAGTAGGATGCTACTCTCTACATTGCTTATTGATTACTATAAATTGATTGTATTATGAAATATTACTCAGTATATATTGTCATTAATTGTAACTCATCAATTTCAACACTTGTTCTTGTATTAATTGGCTCTATATAACCTGTCTACATTATATATTAAAGGATCTTTATTTTGTTATAATCCCATTTACTTTTTTCAGTCTATAATTGATACAACCCACATGTGGCCTCTTACAGATTTTTTTCCGGGCCACTCTAATTAACCAATCTGCCCCTGAACAGATCTCTGATTACCTACACTGAGCATGCCCAAAACTGAATTTAAACATGCATACCCCCATCTGCTATCTATCTCTCTCTCTATATATATGAAAACCACACTGTACGCTTTACATGCTTCCCCCGCCCGCTTTAGCGGGCGGATGGGAAGCACAGCCCATTTGCACGCCAATTACTATAGTAATCCTAGCGTAACATCTGGAGGGCGCAGTTCAGTCAGGTGATTTAAGCACCTTGCGTGCAAAAATCCCCTGACGATCTTAAATCTGGATCCGGTCCAAGATTGTGAAAATCACCAGTGTTTGCTATTTTTGACTGGCGATTTTGAAATCTCTATTGCTAAAGCTGATTTGGCTATTAAATTGCTAGAGAGGCTATCTCTGGCGATTTTTCCCATTCAAGAGATACAAATCTCAGCTTTACTAAGGGGCCAGTTTCATACTCGCTGTAGAATGGGTAATAAAATCGCCAGAGATAAATAGAGCTGGTTGTGACTGTCAATTTCCTTGAAATCAGCACTCACTTTGTAAAAAAAAAACCCAACATTTACCCAAAAACTTAAATAAAAACCCTTAATGATAGTTAGAAACCCTTGCCGCAGCATGCCATTAACCCTTAGCATGCTATGACATCTAGTACTATAAGGCACAATATGCCCTCGAATTCCAGGGCATGCTGTGCCTTTTAGAACCGTAAGCCGCAGATGTTATAAATATGGGCCCTGCAATGACATGAGTCATTCACCGGAGGGACCAGGAAGAAGCCGGACCGGTCTCTAATCAAGAGAAGATGGTTTTTATAATATATATCGGGGCATGTGGTATTTTTTGTATGGCCCATGATTTATATATTTCTAAATATCGGTGCATGTAATAATGATTAGTCTGGGGCATGACTTCGTTTTTAATATATATCAGGGCATGTAATAATGATTATTATAGGGGCCATGATTTTTTCATTTATATATAGGCACATGTATTATTTATTAGTATGGTGCATGATTTATTCATTTATATATAGGCACATGTATTATTGATTATTATGGGACATAGAAAGTGACGTCAGATAAGAGCCACATGGCCCAACCAGTCTGCCCAGTTATTTATTTAAAACTATACTGACCCTGGTCCCTATTTATCCTTCATTTAGTTTGAGATTTAGGATCTCCTTATATTTATCCCAAGCATGTTTAAACTGTTCTACTGTGTTATCAACAACCACCTCAGATGGGAGGCTATTCCACTTATCTACAACCCTTTCAGTGAAGTAATTTTATGATTTAATTATTAGTATGTATTGAGCATGTGTTATTTATTTTGATGTATCGGGGCAGTAATTAATTATTTTTATTTATCGGGCCATTAATTCTTTATTTAGATGTATCGGGGCAGTAATTCTTTATTATTATGTAATAGGGCTTAATTTACATAAGTATGTTTAGGGGGGGACATAATGTGTGTGACATAATGTGTTAACCCTTGGTATGCTGCCGCTTATGGTATTAAAAGGCACAGCATGCCCTGCAATACATGGGGATGCTGTGCCTTATAATGCTATATGCGACAGCATGCTAAGAGTTAATTGTATGCCGCACTATGCAATTAACCCTTTCTAGTGATGAGGATGTTTTTATTTTTATTATTTAAAGGGCCATGATATACAGGGAGGTCTACATAAACTACAGTGAGTTTAGCACAAACTTGCCAGAGTTTAACAGAAACTTGCTGTAGTTTAATCGATGGACATCGCTGTAGTTTGTAATTCTCTGGAAAAACTTGCCCCATATTAAACATGGCGATTTTTTATAAAAAAATCGCCAGCAAACTACAGCAATGTCTGTCGATTTTTTAACTCGCTCCTTAGCAAATCTGGCCCAAATTTGGGTCAGTTTTAGAGTTAGGACCACCAAAACAGAGAAGCCTTGTAAGTGGCTGGTGGCTTATCATATATCTGCAAATGTATGCAATGAATTCTCTGACTTTTATTTTAAAAATAGAATGTCATTGTTGGTTACTGGTTAACTACAAGAGTATCTATCTATCTATCTATCTATCTATCTATCTATCTATCTATCTATCTATCTATCTATCTGCTAAGTTAAACACATGTCTTGCTCTGAAATAATAACACTCTTCCTCCCTCTGCTGTAGCTCACACTATACTATAATAAGCATTCATACCTCATTCATTTTCTATTCAAATTCTATTAACACCCCTCCCTCCAGTGCACACATTACATACTTTACCTTTGTTTGATTTTCTCCCCCACTGCTCTGCCGACACCTTCAAAAAAAAGAAAAACAAGCCTTTAAAAATGCAACCCGCGGGAGAGTTACCTCACCTCCCAGGCGAAACTGCAGTTGGACTTTTCTAAAAATAAATTCTTTCGTTGGGGCAACGAGGCCGGTAAATTACTAGCTAACATGTCCAAGACACGTCACCGCCGTGGG
Source organism: Limnodynastes dumerilii (assembly GCA_011038615.1). Classification (NCBI taxonomy): domain Eukaryota; kingdom Metazoa; phylum Chordata; class Amphibia; order Anura; family Limnodynastidae; genus Limnodynastes; species Limnodynastes dumerilii. The sequence goes on from WWET01000968.1 coordinate 79,558, forward strand.
CATATACCAGCATTACGCATCAACCCACAGTCACCCATCATAACCAAATCGATGAGATTGTGCGAGTATTTCAGGACTATTACACCAACTTGTACTCCTGTTTGCGCCCCAACCCCTCCCTTATGGAGAGGCTCTTATCAGAGGCAAACCTCCCCACCCTCACCCTTGGTCAACAGGAAATTCTAGACGAGGATATTATGGAGCGGGAGGTGGCGGCAGCTATTACAGGCTTGCACTTGCATAAGGCTCCAGGTCCTGACGGTTTTTCGGCAGAGTATTACAAGTTCCTCCAGGCTGAGATCACCCCTACTTTATTGCATCTCTTTCGCACTATCCATAGGGAATCTCCCCCTTATGATTCTTTTAATGAGGCCCATACAATCCTTATTCCCAAACCCGGTAAGGACCCAATGTCACCCTCCTCATACTGCCCAATCACATTATTGAATTTAGATTTTAAACTGCTAGCCAAGATTATGGCAAACAGACTCCAATCTATTCTCCCTTCCTTACTCACGGATCACCAGCTGGAGTTTACCCCGGGTCGCCACTCGGTAAAAGGGATTCGCCTAGCCCTGGCAACGTTGGCCGCTGCCTCCCCCTCTGCCCCCGATAACATGCTTCTCAGCCTGGGCGCACAGAAAGCCTTCGATTCTATATCATGGACCTATCTTTATGAAGTGCTAAGACATCGCCAATTTGGGGGTCACTTTATAGGATTAATCAGATATTTTATACTAACCCTTTCACCTCTTTGTTGATCAATGGATTGAGGAGCCAGAGAATAGGGATGACTAGGGAAACAAGACAGGGGTGTCCCCCCTCACCTCTACTATTTAATCTCTCCGTAGACCCGATGCTTAGAGTCCTGCAGGATTGGAGTACTTTGGAAGGGATAAGGGTCGGACACTCTGAAATTAGGCTGTCAGCTTTTGCAGACGATGTGATGATATTTCTTAGCAATCCGTGCTTGTCGCTCCGCCCTTTGATGGTCAGGATGGAGGAGTTCGGGGAGGTCTCCGGATTCTGTGTCAACTTTGAGAAATCACAGGCGTTGCTGTTTAACCCTAGGCGAACCCGTCCGGCTTGGGCCTAGGGTTTGAATCTCAGCTGGGCAGAGGGGGGTCTCTCCTATCTGGGTGTCCACATACCGAAGAACATAAGTCAGCTCTATCATGCCAACATTACCCCAATTATTATAAAAACAGTAAATGAACTGAACAATTGGAGCCGGCTGTGCCTTTCATATGTGGGTAGGGCAAACCTTATCAAAATGATCACCTTCCCAAGAATATTATACCCCTTACAAGCTCTTCAGTTATTACCCAGAAAGACTCTATTAAAATAAATATACTCTTTCGTAAACCTTATCAAAATGATCACTTTTCCAAGAATTTTATACCCTTTACAAGCTCTTCCGCTATTACTCACCCAGAAAGACTCTATTAAATTAAATAAACTCTTTCGTACTTTCATCTGGGGGGGGAAGAAGGCACGTATTGGCATGATTAAACTCCAACAAAAAAAGGATAATGGAGGGATAAATTTCCCCAATGTCACTATGTACAACCAGGCGGCTCAGTTGCGGCACCTCCGAGACTGGTTATCTGGCAAATCCATTTACACTAATACAGCCCTTGATGCAAGTTTCCTGCAGGGTCTTGCCCTACAAGCGTTTGTCCACCTGCATGACCAAGAGGTACCGGATAATATCCAGGATAATCCCCTCCTTATGACGACCCGTAAACTTTGGTTTATTATTAGACGTCGCCACTCACTCAACCCCTACTTTTCTCTCCATCTCCCATTTATGGGGCAACCCAGATTTCCAGAATTGCATGGCTGGCTACCCTTTCTCACACTGGTTTATTAAAGGGATTAACTCGATCCAACAGCTAGTTTCACTTGATAATAAATGTCCCCTTACCTTAGCTCGAGCCAAGGAGAAATATAGTTTCTTAAATGGTCAGAATATGGCCTTCTTACAAGCACAGCATTATGTTAGTGCAGTGATACGCCGCTTTTCACCACTGGATTGGCAAAACCCGCTAGATAACCTATTGTTTAAGGAGCCCCCCACACGTAAGGCTATTTCTCAGCACTATAACTTTTTACGCCCACACTTTGATTATCAATCCACTTCTACAGGGTTGGCCAGGTGGACTCAGGATTTTCCTTCACTCACGTCAACTTTACTCTTAAAGCACCCGGCTAAGTCTGTAAAAGTTATCCCTGGGGTCATGTACTCCCAGATGTTCCTGAATGTTTATCACAGGGCATACCTTTCCCCCCAACGTTGTGCCCAAATAGGCCTCTCATCTAGTCATCACTGCCCTAAATGCAGATCCTCTGAGGCGGATTTGCACCACTGTTTTTGGGACTGCCCTGTGATCAAACAGTTCTGGTTTCGAGTATGGAAGTTTTTGGTAGACCTCCTAGTAGAACCTTTTCCACTAACCCCTGAATGGGCCATTTTCGGCATATTACCAGAAGGCTCTAGGATTGAGAGAGGCTGTAGAAAACTACTGTTAGTCATCTCAGCAGCGGCCAAAAAATATATTTTGCAAGTGCGGATGCAGGATAAACCCCCCCCCATAGCCCTCTTTAGGGATAAAATGTTTTATATTTTCCGCATGGATTGGCTAGAATCACTAGCACAGAAGGAGGCGAGAGTCGAGGGTCTTTTTCACACATGGGAGAATTTTATTGAGATTCTTTCTGACCCCCCGATAACTTGGGAGGAGGACTCATAATATCTGCTTCCTCGAATAAAGATTGAATTCAAGCTGGCTCTGCATATCACCACAAAAGTTGTGGTCTCAGACTCTCTCATCTTTTCTATCCTGGGTTCTTGGTAATCTAACCATAAGCTGACTATTTTGATACTATTCGGTTTTGATTGGATTTGTATTTTTACATACTCTTGTAACTTGTTTGATTGACATTGCTAATGTTTTGTAGTGCATCAATGTTGCTTCAATAAAAATTTTTATTTAAAAAAAAAAAAAATGCAACCCGCAACAAGCCAAAAAAACCCGCTGCTGGGGAAAAAACAACCCAATTCTGTTTCTTATAAGTGGAATTAGCAACTATGTTTACAGTTTACAGCTAAACACACATACCAGTCACAGGGCTTGTCTAAATCTAGAAAGTCTCTGATGGCTGACACCCAACAGCTGTATGTGACCATTGCAGTAGAAAATAATAAAAAAAAAAGATTTTAAGATTAAGCTTCTTGTTTATTTTATTTAATAATACTTTTAACCATGACTATATTTTCAGTCATTTGGATTCTTAATAAGACAAAATATTTACATGAAGCAAAACCAACATCTGATCTGTGGTTTGTTTAATTAGAAGGTGGGTGTGTTGGTTGTCTCATTGGGAGGGGGGCTGATTTCTAATAAGGAAGTCGAGGGGAAGGTTTAATATGGGGTCTGATTTTTGTAATAAGAAGGTGAAGTGTCTAATCTTGGATTTGCTTTTAAATAAAAAAGTAGAAGTCTGATGTAATGAAACATTACAAGGGGAAGGCTGATTCTAATTTGTGCTATGTACACTAGATCCTTTGCTGACAGGCTGGGTCAAGTCTGGAAACATTGCTGACAGTAATGGCAGCTTTCTGAAAGAACAACTGCTGGATATCAAGTATTAAAAGTTCAGCCTCTTATTGTACAACAAAATTACTGCACCTTTATTAATGAACTCATAGCCATTTCCAGGGATGGATACAGCCTTTTTCCCTACCGAACATTTCTGTCCTATGTATATACATTGCTGGGTATGAAAGGGGGCTCCACCTGATGAGACTCCAGCTTCTCCCATTCAATATCCTGAATCTGTGTGTGTCAGTCTGCAAATGGACCCTGCACCTAACATTGATTACTAAATTATTATTCATACCCACCTTCCCAATGATGGTCATAGATGAAGCCTAGTCTTCCAGGGAGGGAACATTGGAGTTGGCACCTACCTGTTGTCATACGGAACAGTTCAACACCAAAGGAGTACAACTCCAAAGTAGTACCCGGTGTTGTACGGCTGTTCCGGGATCATCTGCCATTAAGAAGAACACAGTCCTCTACATTAGAAAATATTATAGACTAGAATATACAACTGCATAGTGTTCAATGTAGAATTGTCATGTTGTTACATAAAGTATAGTGTATGCTACTATTTTGTTGGAATTGTTGCTTGCTGCTATGTAATCTTGTCCTATTATGTCTTGTTCCTACATAGTTGTATTTACCTGCACACAAGCTTTAAAGGAAGACTGGACCTATTCCTGACCCACGTGCATATTCCATACAGAGGCTGGCATGGCTTTTCTTGTCGTTGGATGCACTGGAATGACGTTCTGGCACGTTTTTCCGACTCACAAAAAAAGTTTTTTTGTTTTTTTTTAAGTCTGTGCCACTATATAAGCAGCAAGGCTTTTAACAGTGCAGCACAGGGAATACAGGGCTCCTACAGGAGCCCTGCAGGACCAAACCTGTTACTGCGAATGGCAGTGACCGAACCTTTGCAGCCACTGCCATTCTACAAACAGATTTGGTTCTACAGGGCTCTCTGTATTACACCACACCACGTGACCGCTGGCAGACAGAGGTGGAGCGCCAGAGAGAGGACGCGCCGCGGAGGAAGGGACATTAAAGGTCAGTAACAGAGGCTGCAACTAAGGGGCAAACAACGGAGATTGTATATAAGGGGCAAACAACGGAGACTGTATATAAGGGGCAAACAACGGAGGCTGCAACTAAGGGGCAAACAATGGAGACTGTATATAAGGGGCAAATAAGGGGCAAACAACGGAGACTGTATATAAGGGGCAAACAACAGAGACTGTATATAAGGGGCAAACAACAGAGACTGTATATAAGGGGCAAACAAGGAGACTGTATATAAGAGGCAAACAACGGAGACTGTATATAAGGGGCAAATAACGGAGGCTGCAACTAAGGGGCAAACAATGGAGACTGTATATAAGGGGCAAACAATGGAGACTGTATATAAGGGGGCAAACAACGGAGGCTGCAACTAAGGGGCAAGCAACGAAGACTGTAAATAAGAGGCAAACAACAGAGACTGTATATAAGGGGCAGACAACGGAGGCTGGAAATAAGGGGCAGACAGTGGAGACTGGACGTAAGGGGCAGTTAATGGAGGCTGGATATAAGGGCAGACAATGGAGGCTGGACATAAGGGGCAGACAATGGAGGCTGGAAATGAGGGGCAGACAATGGAGGCTGGAAATAAGGGGCCACCGCCAGACAGAGAGGGAGCACCAGAGAGAGGATGTGCCGCGGAGGAAGGGACATCAAAGGTAAGTAACAGAGGCTGCAACTAAGGTGCAAACAATGGAGACTGTATATAAGGGGCCCTGGGTCTGGTATTAAAGAGAAGGTGTAGGGTAATTTTTTTTAAAATATAGAGGTGATTTGTCTGATCTTGGGTATACTTTTGAATAAGGAGGTGGGAGTTTAATCTGGGATGTAATATTATGGAGGAGGTGGTGGTGGGTGGTCTGATCTGGGGTCTTTTAATAAGGAAGTGGAGTGGTTCTTATTTTTAATATAAGGGTCAGATCTGGGGGGTATGGAGTCAAGTGCCTTGCATGAATCTTATGAGTTTTAAGCCCATTTCTTAATGACGTGTGTGTGTGTGTTCAATTTATTCCGCTCAACTGTTTATTTGTATGAATTAATATTATTGTGTAACCTAAATGTACTATTTCAGATCTTCTATTTGATTTTTTTACCTGGAATTTACAATTCATTGATCTGTTTGTTTGTTTGTTTGTTTGTTTGTCCGTCCAGTTATGCATTTGGACACCCCTGCCCTGATTGAGATGAAACCAAACTGAGGGAATTCAGTTAGATCCTGAACAGGTTTTGGGATGGGCAAGGGTCAGACCTCCCATGCACGCTGGGCAGAACTTTGATTTGAGGAGGCTTTTTTAAAATGTTGACAGTTACATCCAACTTCTTCATAACTTAATAACTTGAAGAATTAAACCCTGGCAACAATGGGTACTTTAGCTACTTTATCATAAAAACTTTTAAAATAAATTTTATTATAAATATATTTAAAACAAAAGTTTATCTAAGCTTAACTGCAAACAAGGGCTCATATAACTTAATAATACATTTGTAAATTAATCTCTGCAATTGTGATAACCTTGAAATTGCACACACACACACTAATGCACTGTATGCAACATTCATAATGTGAAAGAAATATCAGTTCTATTTTTCTTTAACTGCTGTTACCACAGTAATAGAAAAGTTTAAACAAGTGAAATTGAAAAATCTATAAATCACCACAAGGTGGCGCTCAAATCAAATGATCCGATTACACAGTCTACAGAAGAGATTAGTAGCATGCACAAACATGGACACTCATCTAAGTCAACTGATACTTAATAATAATATAGGGCAGAAGGTTCCAAAGTCTGCCCCATGACACCCTAGGTTGTGCCCTCCTGTTGTCTGATGTACTGTTCTTTAGTGGCAAATGCAGAATTTTGAAAGGGAAGTTTCAAATGCGTGTAATCAGAGCCGCCATCAGGGAGGGACAGCCGGGACTAGTTAAAAAAAAAAACAACATAAAAAAAACCCCGCTATCCGCGTCTGCAACACAGAGCACTGTGCCCTATGTGCAGCTCCAAAGAAGGCGATGAAATGGAGCTTCTGCGCAAGTGCAGCAGCTCCTTTCTTCAATTAAATAGGAGCCGTGTGCTGTGTGACATATGCAGCATGTCACAGCTACCTGCTCTCCCCTGACATCTGACAGATAAGTCATTGATCTTCTATTTACTCATACCAAATATGTGAATCCATATGTATCCTTTACATAGGGGAACAAACAGGTGAGGAATATTTTTTTAAATTTTTTGTTGAGGGGGGTTTTATTTCATGATACATATCATGTAATAGGGCATTATGTTATAGTTTTTGACATGATACACAATTAAACAACTCTGTAGCTGAAACACAGAGACATGCATTCAACAAGTTGCTAGGTACAGTGGTTTTTCACTGGTGTCCAGGGGCAGAATAGAGAACTATTTGTAGTGCACACTCAATCACATGAGATATATATCCAAAAATTAATATATTAAAATATTTTGTAGGCAATATATTTAAAAAACAATGCAACTAGTAGGATAATTAACAAAAAACAACTCACTGGGAGCTGGCTGCCTTGTGTCTGGCTGTTCATCTTCGTTTGTAACTCCTGGTGCAACCCTGGAGGTGTCATTGACCCTCTGTGACTTCCTGACCTCCTTTGGCTACCTGACTTGTTGTGCCCACCGGGGGATACCTGCGGAGCTTTTCCCTGTAGAGTTCCCCCTGCTGGGATATGATCGCCGCCTGGTACTGGAAAACATCATTTTCTGCCGCAAGAAACGTCAGTTTCTGCACATATCTTAACTGCTATCTGGCAGCAAATAATATTGATTCTTTACCACTATCTGGTGGCAAATAATACTGATTCTGAAAAAAGTAAAAACAAAACTAGCTTTTAGATTGCATAAGACAAACAAAATTTTAACTTGTCAAACCATAAAAAATAATGTGACGAGTTATGAATCAGTTCGAAAATTAGTATTGCAGAATAGATCTTGAGCAGACGATATAAAGGGTTTTATCTTTAATTATTATTTATTTCTTTTCACTTTGCCTGCTATTTTATCCTGTCCCAAAGGTTAACAAAAAAACATGTATTTTTATCCTTTTCCAGTGAAAGGCAAACACCAAGCCTCTAATAGTAAATCTCATCCCTCCATGTAATGTAGAAATTGCACATAACATGTAAGGCTAGGTCATTTGTAGCTTAGTAACCATTAAAAATTGAAAGCTATTGCCTTAACACTTTATATGTGGCCAGTGTAACCTGTTGTATAAAGGTATAAGAGAGAACAGAGAGCTGTCTTAGCGATGGCGTTTGTACAATATGCAAATACACACAGTATGACCTATAAGATTATCGTGTATGTAAATTCACCAGAAGTTGAATACTTATGTTACTTATGTTATTAAGTACAGCAGATTATATTGCTTGGACACAGACATATTTATATACATATATAAACATTAAATCACTGTACTTTTACAGTATATCTAATAGAGACTAATATTAATTGCCAGGGTTGGAACCTTATATGCTGTTATAGAAACACAGGTGGATTACTGTGTTTGCAAAGTATAAACAAGCTATAGAGGCAGAAATGATAATAAGAGTACTTCCAGTAATTATCAGCAATAGCAGAGACAAAACACATCCTAAGGTGTACTGAGCGATGACTTGCGCCAATGCAAATATAGAAGGTGGAGACAATCACAACTGAACCCACCCACAGCTACACCTGCCTTAATTTTAGCTAGCTGGGAGGGGATTAGTATTAGCATTTGATAACCTCAGAAAATAAGTCACTCTAATTATGTCCAAAAGGAACACATTATTAGGCTATGATTAGAGACCTATCCTGCCAATAAAATCAGCAACCCTCAGAAAGCAGCACACTAACACAATATGACAAGTGTTTACTGGAATAGCCTATACAATGGAGTTACAATACCAGGGGGTAAAAGCAACTTATGTCCATTCACTTTAGTTGTATAAACTGAAAAACCAGCACTTTATTTCTCATAAAATTATTGGCAGAACCAGATTCATCCCAATCAGCTGCCCCCCAGCCCACACCTTCATTGTGCAGCATTACATTGAGAGTCTGGGCATTGTGCCTGAAGACCACCAGGCAATGTAACAATCCATTGTCACAGAACATGCTGGACACCCAGATATACCCATGAGAGGTTTATATGCACTCAGCAGTGTCCAGGTCTGTGGATGTGCTGAGCAGAGATTGTCTTATTATTAACCAAGGCACCCTCCTGTAATAGGGATTCTACAGGAAAACCCAGTAACACATACACATAAACTCAGGGTTGCCGACTATTTAGAGCTTCCCTCCGGGAGATCCCAGAGGGAAGCCATTGATTTCTTAAGGGGGCGGGCTTAATGATGTGATTTATGCAAAGCGCGTCATTAAGCCCCACCCCCTGTCAATCACTCCTGTATTTTCTAGCGTTTCAGGGGATGGACGGGGCTTGATGACATCATCAAGCCCCGCATATCCCTAGTAACGCTAGGGAATACAGAAGTAATTGATGGCTGGTGGGGCTTGCGGTAGATTTGTCAGCTCTTCCGGGATACCGGGAGAACTGCCCAAATTTCGGGAGTCTCCCGGATATTCCGGGAGAGTCGGCAACCCTGCATAAACCAGTGAGTGATCACTATTCTGATGACTGCAGAAAGGGAGGGGGAGTGAAGGTGCAAATGAATAGACAGGGACAGCTAAATTACATGAAGCCTGTACCAGCCACTGGACACACTATGAAAGGCACAGAGGAGAGAACTGCTGGGAGGTGAGACACAAGGAACAGCCCTACAGCCAGAGCTATGATTTTACTAACATGCAGCAGAAATGCTGATCTAACAGAGGTCAGTAAGACCAAATAGGAAGAGGGGGTGAAAGTGAAAGTAAAGGATAGAGATAGAAATAAAACTATAAAGACAAAAGGTGAGTGAGACAGACAGAGAGAAGAGAAAGATGTGTAGAAACCATAAATCAGTATAAAGATACACAATATTCCAGCACACTTATCCTTCCAGAAGATTGAAAAGAGGAGGTCATAGGATCCAAACTGGTTTTGTTAAACACCAGGCCCCAGCTCCTCCCACACCTACTGGAACCAATGACCACCAAGCAAGGTAAGTGATACGCTTTGGCCCAGCCACCCGCAGGGAGTTTACTTTTGCTTAGGCTAAAGATTAACCCTACGCTTCTCAAGTCACATCTGTATCATGAACAGGAACCTGATAACTTGTGACCTCCCTCTACTACTGCACCTTCTCCCTCATTTGCTGCACCCACAGGCTGGTCACCAGTGTCCTGCATTTTGCAAGCAGGACTGTGATTCACAAATAGTCCAGTTGACATATGTGATGCCCGGGTGGTAAGGGCTACAGGTTCTTGTATGATAATATAGGTAAGTATCCTTTTACAGCGATTTGTGGTTCAGTGAAGCAGAGTGTGCAAATAATTCGACTCCAGGACAACTGTTTTGAGTTTAAAGAATTTGGTTTACTCAAATTTACGTATTATGAACTTGCAGAAAACTTGTTTTAACGCTGTTATTACAGAAATGCGGATAACAATATTTGGTAATACAGTCATATTTCTCTTACAACAAATTCAATATCTTAAAATTCACCATACAAACAATTATAATGATTAATGTAAATAGAAATTTTTACTAACTAATGGTTTGATTCAACCTTTCTTCTTTAATGTAACAAATGTTCAGATTCAAGTTAAAATAACAATTTTCTAAGTAATTATAACCATAGAACAGTTACACATAAATTATGGCATGGCATATCCCCAATTTTACAAATAACAATATGCAGTTCAACTATATTATACCTTTTT
>WWET01000968.1:98487-118248 GCA_011038615.1 Limnodynastes dumerilii
GAAAGTTCCTTTGCCAATTGATTATGCCGATCCGTCAGGGTCAGGCTGCAGGGGATGCAGGGTTAGGGTCAGGCTGTAGGGGAGGGAGGGTTACGGTCAGGCTGCAGGGGAGGGAGGGTTACGGTCAGGCTGCGGGGAAGGGAGGGTTAGGGTCCGGCTGCAGGGGAGGGAGGGTTACGGTCAGGCTGCAGGGGAGGGAGGGTTAGGGTAAGGCTGCAGGAGATGGTGGGTTAGGGTCAGGCTGCAATTAAGAGCGGGTTAGGGTCAGGCTGCCAAGAAGGGAGGGTTAGGGTGGTGAGAGGAGAGGGTTAGGGTAAGAATTAGGGAATGGAATGGGGGACTATTTTTTTTACAATTTTTCGGACCACGGAGCTTTCGGGGCTTCGTCGTTCGATTGCTATGCCTCATCGAGGCATAGCAATCGACATCCCAGCCAGTTCACAACTGGCTGGGGAGAAAATGGGCGATTCGAAAATTGTCCATTCGTACCGGAGCCCCACACCCGTGCTAACGTACGTAATGGATTCACATATGTAACTGCCTAACCCTACCATACTGTACAATTTAAATGCCTCCCTCCACCTATCAAACGTATCTAGGGGTGTCGGATGTGTGGAATCCGTGAAACCCTCGTAAATCAGTACGTAATTAACCGCTAAAAACCGCTAAAACTGCGAAAAATAGCACAAAGGCGAATGTTGTACAATTTAAATGCCTCCCTCCACCTATCAAATGTATCTAGGGGTGTCGGATGGATGAACCTGTCCCTTCGTTCGTAGTTACGGTGATGGTACATACGTTCAGAGTTACGTGGCGTAACATCTGCTGCACGCATGCACAGTAAATACTAATGGGTGCTTTTACCTTAGCGGCTAGTGTAAAATCGCTAGCGCACGTAGGTCTGGATCTGGCCCAATGCAACTAACAAATTTGCCTCCGCTTGAGCCAAGTGGCACATAATGCCAGCCTTGCAGATTTCTGTGCTGCCTGATTATCAGGGACACCAGTTCCTGTAATTTATTAAATCCTAGTGGCTGCAGAATCTTCAGTTTAAATGTCCTTAGCAGGACATTTGACAGCCCAGCTAATTTCATTTATAGACTGCAAAAACAATGAACATAAATAAATCACAGCAGGGGAGTTTTAAGAAGTGAGAGGGCCCTTGTGCAGGATTTGTACTTGGCAACCCTCCACCCCCTTCCCCTAAGACTGGACTGTCAAAATTTGCAGACCTCAAAGGGGGTGGGGTCTAACGGGCCAATTTAAGTCCTGCCCCTTTTTTGGCCCGCAAATGAGGACAGTCCCACCGCAGATCTTTGAGGGAAGAAAATTAAATAGATGCCAAATGGGCCCCCCTTCCCTTGCCAATCCTGATATGCGGACTTGGGTACAGGATGAATGCCACAAGACCCCCTGTTCTGAGGGGCCCATGTGTACTGAGCACCCTGCACCCATTACAGTTACGCCTATGAATCACAGGTTTATATGGCGATATAAATGACTAGATATGGTCACACATGGCTGCTGGGAATTCTCAGACGCTGCAGAGAATTTGTCAGTGAAAATTAAATTCCAGAATTCCTCTAGTCTCTGATTATGTATTTTGTATTTCTGCAATGATTATTAATTGGATCACGGACATAATGGTTGGCAGAACTGGTAAATAATAGCCTGGGGGTCACAGCAACCAGGGGCGGAACTACCATAAGTACAACAGGTGCAGCTGCACCGTGGCCCATGCTGTTACAAGGGCCCACAGCCTTCATACCCACATTGCCAAAGCTCCCCACTGGGTTACATGGGATATCATCAGGGCCAAAGCATATTTTTTGCACCTGGGCCCACAACTCACAAGTTCTGCCACAAAGCTAGTCAGAACTAGTGCGAACCAGAGGCATAACTACAGGGGGTGCAAGGGGTGCAGCTGTTATAGGGCCTGGAGGAGATGGGGGTCTGTGGCAGCCACTCCTGCACTGAGGCCAACAGCTTTAAACAGCCTTCAGAACTCCATGTATGAGTGTATGTATGTATGTATGTATAGCGCTGTAGCGCTTAGCACTTATACATGGAGGGTTGGATCCAGGCCACCGCATGCTTTACGTGTATGGGGCAAGGGAGGCATGAACTTACAGAAGACATAAGGAGGGGGATGGAAGTGGACTGCTGGTGTGAGCAGAGCGGAGGAAGGAAGAAAAAGAAGGGATAGATGTAGGATGCAACCCTGTCGCTGGGTCTGTGTAGAGGTGTAGCATGAATTAATCGCACCTGGAGCAAGTGAATGCTACGGAACCCCCAACCCTGTCCTCCCATAGTGTAGTGTGCCAGGGAGCAGAGTAAGTATGTTCCCTGACATTTGCTGGCTAAAAGAAAGTGTTTTACTTAAATGAATATTAATTGTTCTTCTCTTTGTGCCTTACAACTGATTCTTACCACACTGTGCAGAAAATGAAGGTAGCCACTATTACACATCTCCTCCACCTCCCTTTACATATTTCCATTCCTCTATTACACACATGTCTTTTGGTCTCTCTCCCCAATTGTGCCCCCTCTCCAATACAATTCCCCCTTCCATTTGCACATCTCGCTCCCTGTCCCCTCTACATTACACATCTCTCTCCTTACCCCCTCCTCCTCCCCCTCCATTACATATCCCCCTTCCTGTCTCCCTTACATCTATGGACATACATGGCATATTATATTAAGCACATAAAGGGTATATTGATGGTCCGGGAATGACACATACTATATTTTGTTCTTTATATTTGTTTTTGGGAATTTCACACTATATACAGTATATAGTGTATCATACCACACCCCTAATTTACCCCACATATATTATATGGGTCATTCCCAGTCCCACTATTTTCCACATTTGTACATTATGAGCCCGATTCAATTAAACGCAAAGGGTGAGTTATTTTGATTGCGAAGGTAAGTGCACCTAAAACTGGTTATTACGGTAGCTGAAATACACGGATTTTAATGCGCACCATTAGGAGGTGCATATTAAAAGCCTCAATAAAAATTTGCGCACTTACCTTCACTTTCAAAATAACGCAGCCTTCATGTTTAATTGAATCGGGCCCTATATAGTGTGCCATTCAAGACACTTCATTCCCAATATTTCGTGCCACTGTCCTAGGCCACCTTATAATCGCTGTGCTGTTATATCTTCTGGTACTGTCTGTACTGTGCCACTTTATGCACTCTGTACTGATACACAATATACCCACTGCACTATGCCATCCTTTCCCCACTGTTCTGGTCCACTGTACTAAACCACTGCATGTCTTGTATACAGTTATGCCATATGCACATTGCACATTGCCACCTTATAATGTTTTGGCTATTTTACCATAAGCAGAGTGTACTAACATATCCAAACATAGGCTGACTACTGTTACACCCTGTACTTTCTGTATTGTGCCACCCTACTGCTATTGTACTGCGATATAATATTCCTATGGGTATGAGGGGAAATGCGGTAGAGCGTTTTTGTTAATTATTGTGGACTTGGCAATTTTAAATGTAGTTTAGATTTATTTCTCTTTATAACCAGTCAGTTGCCAGGCAAAGAACAAAATGTACCTGCAGTAACCCAACTCCAGTTCCATTCCTCAAAATGTTAAAGACCCTGCACAAATAGCAAGACTTATATTGTATAAATGTTTTTTTGTATTTTTTTGTATTACACATTCCCCAACTCCCTACTGCCTATTCCACATGAGTTGTGATAATGGGCCAGGTCCAGAAGTCAGCTACCGCTGTGGTCGCAACTGCATCTGCTGTGGCAGCAAAGTTATTAAAGTTAAGAATAGGATTAATTTGGTTGGAGAGTTCAATGGATTTCTGCCAGCAGGACCATACCTTAAAAATGCTGTATGCATGGTGACTCGTCACACCTTGTCTCGCCATCAGAAAGTCTTCCTGAGGATCCAGATCCAAGCTGGAAGACTAAAGCTCATGTATGCACTACACATGCAGAAACAGTCCACATTTCTTAATTCTGGGTCCGGTCCAATGATGTTAAGTTTTTATTACATTTTTTCTATAAATAAAATGAACTATGGGGACATATAAAATACATTTATTATTAAGTCCAGTTTGGTGATGTGTCTAGTGACTTTTTCCTTTGAGAAATAGCAATACTACAGCACATGCAATGCTGGCAATTGCCCAGCCTACATATCACTTAACTGGCACCATAACAACACAACAATGATGCATGGGTCTCTGGGAGCAGCATAATACAGTCACAGGAACCTGTTCTTTACATGACTGTGTCACGTTCTTGAGTTGTTCTGAACGGGGTGTAGGCGGTTGAGCAGAGGCTTTAAATATGAAGCTGGCTGGTTTTAAATACTGCTGGTGCATAGACAGGTAAGTACAGTGGATGAAGATAGGTGGAGCAATAATGTAGGGAAGGCCGGTGAATGCTGTATGGTGGTAGAGAGATGAAGTCTGTGGCAGGCAGGTAGATGACTTCAATACAGGCAGACAGGTGACTGTAGGATAGGCAGACAGGTAGGTGGCTGCAGGGCCGACAGGCAGGTAGATGACCGCAAGGCAGGCAGGTATGTAGCTACTGTACTGGCAGGTAGGCAGACAGGCAATGACCGCAGGTCAGGCAGGCAGGTATGTAGCTACTGTACTGGCAGGTAGGTATGAGGCTGCGCGATTGGCAGACAAGTAGGTGACTGCAGGTCAGGCAGGTTTGAAGCAATGGAGATTGCAGGCTGTAGCTTGGAAGCTTGGGATGAGCTGTAGTAACAGCGAGGGTTAAATGCAGATTTGAAGCAATGGAGATTGTAAGCTGTAGCTTGGAAGCTTGGGATGAGCTGTGGTAACAGCGAGGGTTAAATGCAGCTTTGAAGCAATGGAGATTGCAGGCTGTACAGCAGACAGGAATCGGCTACAGAGCAGACACACAGGAACCAGGCTTCTAGATAGAGCAGGAACACAGGAACCAGGCTTCTAGATTTGTGGTCACGAAGATCTGGCACTGAGCTACAGCTGACGGGGGTTTAAATAGACCGCCCCTGCAGCTGATTGGCTCCTCCGTCACATGCTCCCCGGGCCTGCTTCAGGATTGGCCGCGGGGAGTCACGTGACACTTCCCCAAGATGGCGGCGCCCAGCGCTGCACGAGGACGCCGGAGAACGCCGAGGACCTCGCTGCTGTGACCGTCTGACAGCCCGGAGGGAGAGGACCGAGGTGAGCAGTCTTCTGGTCGGGTAAGTAATGCGGCCTTTGCCGCGAAGTGTGACAGACTGTATATGACAAGATGGATACAGTTCATATCACCAGTTCAAAATAAAAAATGGACCAAATATACATGTAGAGATTTTAATAACCTTTAAACTTTATTTACTATTCTATTGGAATTGGCTGGGGGCTTTTCTTTTTAATTTATTTATAATTTTATTTGTTAAGTCATTATTAAAAAATTAAGAAACAATCTCCTGGCCTCTTGACAGAATTTTCTTTGGTTAAAAAAATTGATTTTAAGTTAATTAATATTTGATCCATCTACCGCTGAACCCTTGCTGTGATTTAGTTTCTTGTTTTTGTCATGCAGGCTACAACACTGTGGAAGAAACATAACAATATTATAACTTATTTGTTTAAATTAGAAGCATTTATCTGTACATATGAACTGTTTTGTTTTATTTTGAAGCTACTGCAAATATAAAGGAAAGAAAAAAAATAAAGAAAATTGGCATAAGTTTAAAGAATTAACATGACTTATTGACATATGTCAGAATACAAAACTTGAAAACACATAATGATCTGTACAATTTACCAGGGCTCAGTGTAACCTAACAATTTTTCCAAATTTACTATATTTTACAAAAGAATCTTGGAAATATCAAGCCACAATATGTTCCATTTGTGTTGTGTTGTAATCACACGATAAGACACCATACACAGAGTGTACTGTGTATAATATATTGAATTCCGTATATTTCATTTGTGTATTAATCCTTCAAATATGAGTTTTAACAGAGGTTGGCTGAACTATAGTTGTCTGTTCTATGATTGAGTCCTATGTCTGGTTGCCTTTAGCTCAGTTAATGGGCCCCTGCATACTTCGCCAAATCTCAGTGAGACTTTGGACAATGCACCTGTTTTTCCTTCTGTGCCTATAGGATGGTAAAGCAGTAGTAAAGTGATCTTCCTGAGCCTTGTGCAGTGTGAACACATTGCACAATTTCCCTAGTTGTTGGAACATTTTATCAGGAGTTGACATACTCGTGCAAGTGTGTTTCCAGTTTAAGTAGGGTAGAATTTCATTTTGGACAGACCATGGGTGTACACAAAATGGAAGTTCCTCATATCAATTTATAGGTTAATGCAAGTTGACCAGGGGTGTATCTACCCTTTGCCGGGTTTGCAATCGCCATGGGTGCTGGCTGAGGGAAGGGCCATGGAGGTGGTCAAAAGTTTATAGTATTACTACAGTACTGAGTCATTGTCAAATGCAGTCCTGCCCCCCCCCTTTTTAGGTACCTTATGGCACTTACGAGTGCCATAGGGCTACCTTAACAATCCGCGCAATGTCCGCACGGCCATTGCCTCTCCCTGCCTCCCCCCTGCCCTCCCTGACTAATGTAAATCCCTCACCCCTCCCACTTCTACCTAATGCCTCCCTGAGGTAGCATTACACCGCCTCTTTCTACCTAAAATACTCTGTGTGGTCTTTAATGACCGAACTAAAGATACGCACCTAAGAAGCGACTGTTTCTTAGGTGTGAATCTGGTCCTCATACTCTGGCATTGGTTTTCACTTGCAAGTCCATATAGACTAATATGTCAGTCCACAAATATGTTCAGTGACTGTCCACCGGTTGTTTAGCGCCCCATCATATTCAGGATTTTTGCTTCAGTGGCCTCATTGGGGAATGGGGGCATCATTTCCTTACTCTGACAGGGGTGTCTGGACCCCTAGATACACCCTTGCAGCTGACAGATATAACCATACGGAACCGTCTGCTGTAAATACTTCAGTGTTTAAATAATCTAATGGAAGGTTCAAGGGCAAAGAGTTCTTACATTGCTGGACCATCTTAGTGGAAGAGGGGATAAATCTGCGCACACACCAATCATACATGAGATGTAATTACAATTTCTCTAAGATTGCAAGTCCTGATGAGCAGTGGTTTTGTACACACTATACCAGGCCAACCTGTGGTATCTAGGTGTGGTATCTAGTTTCCAGTCCAGTCCCAGCATGCTTAAACTGCATAGTCCTAGCTGATACAAAACAAATCATGCTGAGATTCGTAGTTTCACAGTGCCTGGAGAGCTACAGGTTGTCTAGGCCTGCATTATGTCAAATTTACCAGCAGTTCTGACATCATCATCTTTCCTAACCATAAACTGAAACATCTTTACTCTGCACACAATAAACAGATATCTACCTATACATCACAGGAAAGTGGGCCAAGGTAGGCGGGGGAGGGAAATTAGGAAGGGAGGGCAGGGTTTCACTGATTACGCTCCTGTCTGAGCATAATTACACTCAGTTACACTGGCTGAAGTTAGGGTAGCCTTCAGCTGGCATAACTGAGTGTAACTACGCTCAGACAGGGGGAGTGACAGGGGGAGTGCACCAGAGCTACGCTGGCCGTACTTACAGACAGCGGCCCAGCGTAGCTCTGGATCAGGCCCATTATCACAAATGTCCTACATCATACCATTAGTGATCAAAATTTTTAGGGTGTTTCTAAAAGCAAATGGTCCGAAGCAACTCGCCCTTGCAATATTGTTCCAAATGGGCTGGAATCATATGATCGCTGTGATATAGAATGTTGGCACATTTGTGGTAGACTGGGGCATCAGAAAATCCCTTTAGGTTTTACATGCAATAAATATTTTGGACTGGATTTACTAACCTTCGGAAAAGGAAATATGGAGATGTTGCCCATAGATTGTACTTGATATTCTCTAGTATGTAATAGGAAAGTGATAGCTAGAATCTGATTGACAGCTCTACTTTTCCTTTTCCGCAGTTTAGTATATCTATCCATTTGTGTGTAAATATGTGGGATTTCCGTTTTTTTGTATTGTTAAAAAGAATTAAAATAATGGTGACCATGGCCCTGATTTAAACTTAAGAGTAAAATTGCGAATTTACCTAAATATACACACGTGAAAAATCCACAATACTGATTCAGAGAATATAAAGAACCTGATTAACCACTCCCCCTGTGTCGCGAGTGCTATGTAAGGATGTCAGTTCTGCATATATTTAGGCACATGTGGACTACATTCGCTGTGAATTGGCCGTGCATTTAAGTTCTTAAAATTGGTTATGACACTGAACTAATTATGATTCTGAAAAGTAAATATAAATTTTTTTGGTTTAAAAACAGCAAGTACTCTCATTAACATATGTAAACAAAAGTAGCATTAAAAATACACCTCAGACAGGGGTACAAAAAACCATGTCATACTGTACTTAAAACAAAACACGTAGATGCATGCTGCATGCAGTTAAAAAGCAATGGTCCACTACATATAAAATATACATTTTTATGGAAAAAAATCCTTAAAAAAATAAAAACAAACATTTCTACCTTTACAAGGTGTAAGTCTCGTACAAAATGTTAACTCTGCATAGGATTTTAAAAACGAGCCTTTATTTATTTAATTTAAAAAAACACATCTATTAATTGAAAACCTGCAGCAGTTGCGGCCTCAACAAAGTAAGTGATGACGCATGGCCTCACACTAAACAATATGGTTAATCTACTTACGAGCGTTTGAGGGCTACCTTAACTTTTCCCGTGCGTATGTTAGTTTACGCAAGGCACTCCTACTTATGAATCAGTCCTAACTCTGTTGGAACGCCCATACTGTACATTAGTAGCCCATGTGCAGCTCATTTGCATTAAGTCTTACCCCTCTAGTCATGCATGGACTCCTTCCGTGCCGATATGTGCACCAGTCCTAAGTCAGACGTCTGTGTTTTTGAATCAGTCGGCCATGATTTCCGTGGATATATTTGGGTTCTGGGCATGCACAGTTTAACTGATACGCACAGAGATTAATGGTCAGATCTACTAAGCTGCAGGTTTGAAAAAGTGGAGATGTAACCCATAGCAACCAACCAGATTCTATCTGACATTCTCTAGTATGTAATAGGAAAGTGATAGCTACAATCTAATTGGTTGCTATGGGCAACAACTCCACTTTCCCAACCCACAGCTTAGTAAATCTGGCCCTAAGTGGGAATACGGTCCCATATACTTAAGAGTATAGTGAATATATAGTGCACAATAATTTAGCAAAATAGTCATTTGTCTGTACAATCTAGGTAACTTTATTCAAAAGTTGCAATCTAATGATTTGTATAGGTTAGTTCACGTCACCTTTAGTGTTTAGATGATAATAAAACCACTACTGATTATAAATTAATTACTTATATAGTGATGACACTAATATGGTGTATATATTTACCTTATAGGAATAAAACTGAAGAAGGCAACTATGCAGATCACTACAAAACTGAATCCACTGAACCAGCTTAGTGTAACCTGGTATATTTCAATAAATCCTGTTGATGTAGCCACAGCCACAACTGACATGATCATCTGCAGAACTGCAAAAGCTTTTCCTGTTAAGTAACAAATGAAAGAGCATTTAGTAGAGTATTTAGTTAAAATGAATGTTATCTTACATATGTTGTGTAATATGCACAGCAATACTGCAATATAGCAACTGTTTATTTCTTACAAATTAAATAGTGGTTATGATTTTTTGCCTCAAAGATCAATTCTTTGTGGTTTAAGATAAGTGAAACTGAAAGTAGAGTTCCAGACACGTAAATAGGTAACTCCATGCGTCAGAGGGGGGTGACAGGAGAGTTCACTCCACTCTCAAGTATAAATTTACAGATCCCCAAGCATACGGAAAACACATGGAGGTCTGGATCAGGTCCCTGTATATTTGGTATGACCATATAGGACCTGCTCCAGACCTCTGTGTGTTTTCTGTAGGTCTGCAAATCCGCCTTAAGATTTACAATTTGTACTCATTTAAACTGCAAACAAACTGGAAGTCTGGATGTCGGGGCCCCGCTAATAGACACACATTTTTAAAAGCAGATCTCTGGATTGCACAGATCCAGGAGCAAGCTGTGTTTGTCGTATGTGCTCAGATGCAAAAGGCGGCCATTTTCCAATTGTAGCTTTTGAGAAACGCCTACTTTTCTGAAGTCTGGGTCAGTCCATTGTGTTTACATTTTGTGTGAAGAGTTATAGCATTTTATTACTTTCTGCTATAAAATGACTTTTTCTGCGTCTATAAGTAGATGTGTTATAAAAGAAAAATATCCTTGTTGTGACTCACCATATGATGACTCCTGTAACAGTTTGGATAACATGGCTCTGATAGTTGGCAAAGGAATTAGAGAAAACATCATGATGACTCTGGCTGGGAAACAGAACAATGTGGGATAGGTAAAGTAGTTAACTTGATTATTGTTTATTATTGTTTATTAGTCTTATTTAAACTAATAGACAGACTTATTAATTTGATCACAATGTGTAAACATGTTTATGAAGAGATAATTGCGACCCAACTAACTTACAATCTTGTAGTACTGACCAGCAGAAACAGAATGTGATGGCAGATAAGAGCCATTGGCACAGCCAATTTTATGTAAGATTTAGAAAATGCTTATGTTTATCCCTATCATGTTTAAATTATTCTACTGTCAGGAACCCTGGGAGCAGATGTTTACAAACAGAGCTGTAGCGCTGCTTGTTAATTAACACTAAGCACTAGAGTCAGGGCATGGTAGCACATAAGGGACAACAAGTCGAGCCATGCAATGGACATCAGGCCATTTTGGCCTTTACAGTTTCTCAATGACAAAATGACTAAAATTTATTTTTTTTATACATTACTGTGAGTGGTGGATTGTGGATCCAGGTAGAACCCAGGAGGAGTAGCCCACACAGAATCTTACAGTCCGGATTTTCCCTGGTGCCAATTGATCTGCAACTAGTGTGAATCATGGTGGGGGTTACACAGACTGTGGGTACCCCCACTATGATGCCACCAGTCCAGATTGGTAAAGCCTAGTGCTAACAGCAGATATTTTTCTATCTACTGTGTCTTATCCTTACCATGCTTTATATTACTATAATAAAGTTTTAACTGATTTAGTAAAGGGCTAATTGATTGCTCTTACGCTTTGGATTTTTTTTGTACTTGGTCCTGCAGTTGCATTGATGGTAATTATGGGCCAAATCGGACTTGTGAGTTGGGGTTAATTATTTGCATGGGGTACTTCCAAGTCTTAACATGATTTCATGTTCAGGCCCATAATTTCTAATTAAGTTGTAGGTATGTACTTACCAATATAATACATGTAGGTCCAGCGAACAAAGGCCATTGTTAGAATACCAGCACAAAATGAAAACATTCCAAAGATGATCAAGTACAAGTCGTGCAGACATCTAGAAAATACAAAAACTCCCAGGAAACTAGTGATAAAAATCGCGTAAGCCGCAGCATTTCCATAGCCCACTTCCACTGGCCCCCAGCTTAGTGGTTGTTTCAAAACAAAAAAATTAATCACATCTTCAGCACCATTTACAGCAGAATTATATAAAGTAGCACTTAGAAACAGGAGGTAAATTGTGACATTGGATGAAGACACATTTATATTGGATGTTTCATGTTCTATATTTGTATTAGGATGATTAATGAGTCTGCCATGTTCAGAAAAATCTTGGTTGTCTGATTCCTGTTGTAGTCCGCGGTCTTCATCTATCCTGGGGGTAGGTTCCCTCTGGCTTACTTTAGATGGAGGTACTCTTAAAATGAAGATGATATACAAGAGACAGAAAGCATACCCTGCTATGCTACAGGAGACCAGAGCTGTTCCAGGGTGATCTCCAATTTCTAGATGAGTGTAGATATGTCCAGAAATTAAACTTCCTAAAAATCCAGCTACCCCAAAGATACATTCAATGATGATAAGTCTGAGGGACCTGTGTTTCTCAGAAGAAGTTAAAGAGGCCAGAGCCATAACTCCAGCCCAGTAAGTTGTAAACCAACCACAAAGACCATTAAAAGCAGCAGAGCCAAACAAAATTTCTATTGGCCAGTCCCAAATAATTGTAAAAAGAAGAACTGAACTGGAAATGAAATATCCACTAATTGGCAAACAGAGAGTTAGCTTTATATTCCATTTATCAGCCATTTTAGCTAAAATATAAGCAGATAACAGAGGTGTTAACTTTATGATTAGATTGTATATAATGTAGAAATTAGAGATAGCTTTCTGTAGTTCATTCTCATTAGATCTGTTTGCTGTAGTGTTAGAGTGGTTGTAGTAACCCTTTACTACCAAAAGTAAGCCTGTTTCATAAAAGGAGCTGGCTAACTGAGATCCGGCAACAACTGGTTCAATCCAGGTCCTCAGCGCCATCTTTTATCTTCAAAAGTACTCTTTGGCATTACAGCTGCAATTTTTCCTCTTTAAACTTGCATGAGGTCATTGATGGAGATTTAACTGAGGTGTAGCCAGAAACAAAGACACTCAGAACTATAAATCCCCTTTCTGTTTAATCTTTAGTGTTCTCCTACGTTGTAAATTGGAGCTCCAAAGGTTACAGAGAGCAGCTTTATTCCTGTTGCTTCGTTGTTGTCTGAGAACTGCAGTCATATGAGGAAGTGCTTCTGCTTTTAAATAAATTGAAACTTCCCCTTTTGTAAAGCTAAAAGGAAGGAGAAGTCTGTTCTGACATTTGATAGACATTGAGAGTGATGCTATGTGAAACAGAGAGTAGTGCCAACTTGCAATAGTATGTGTAAAAAAATAATTATAATGGAGTGAGCACCTTTATTCTATGCACACTGCTTGTCAAATATTACATATGTGTGAATCCTAGGCCCACAGTATCCAGGCATTGTGATTGCTCTGCTAACCACAACCCCAACACCTATGGAATCCAATAACCTTGGCAGCAGTTTCTTAAGTCTTGATTGGTATGCAATATGTTAGTTTACCAATATTGTACACTGTAACACCAAGTCACAAACACAACCTTCTCACCCCCATTCCCAGTTAAAAGGTGTTGTGTTGGAAGTGTCAGTTTTTGAAAGTCTGAATAGAACGGATTGGGTGACAGGGTTGCATGCAAAAACTGAACTGGAAGCAGAAGGTAAGAAGAAAATCCAAAAATATAGCAAATGATTAAAATAAATGTAAATATCATTAATCAATAGATAATGTTGTTAAGATTGGCAGAGATCATCAGTAAATAAATGTAAATTCAAGTTTTAAAAAATTGTTATTATCTTTTATTTATATGGAGTCACCAGAGACATGTAGCACCATATATAAGGTGAAAATAATACAATGGATAATTGCGAAGAGAATAGCACATATACAGGTACAAACTAAAAACTTAGTACCGAATCCAGACCCCTCACGCTTTCTGTACGTGCAGCGGTCTGTCCGACAGAGAGAGGGGAGTGAACACCCCCTGTCACTCCCCTCTCTCGTGCGGGCTTTATGGCATCTTACGCTGCCATAAGCCTGCCTTAAGTCCATCATGCGGATCAGCGGTCCGACCACTGATCCGCACCAGTGTAGTAGCCCCCTCCCACACTGTACAATTACCATACTTCCCCCGCCCACTTTAATGGGCGGAACGGTAGCACAGCTCATTTGTTTGAGTTCTGTATGAATCTTGTTACATTAGGGTTACTATCGTAACATCTGGAGGGCGCATGTCAAGTCAGGCCACTTACACACCTTGCGTATGTAAGTGACCTGACGTTATCAGGTCTGGATGCAGCCATACAGTTTACATAAATGCAAAATTACAATAAAAAAGGCAGATCTTGATGGCGGTGCTAAGCTGACAAATATTGTTGTTTTGGCTGCTTGGCGCTGTTTTTGTGTAGCACATTTTAGTGTTATGTATTTTTGCCAAAATAATTGTTTGCGTATTAATTTTTCTGGAAGAGGCTTTTTGTTGGTAGGATAAGGGAGATGGTTTTTGGTGTGTTTGCTATACTATTTTTTTTTTTTTCGTTGTTCTATACAGTGTTATAATCCAGATTTTAACTAAGTTATAAAGGGGAAATCCTTTCCTCCTTGAAACTTTAGAGCCAAAAAGCTTTGGGGGTGTACATCTTCAGACAAAATGCGTCAGCCCTAAGCAAACTCAAAATGCAAATAGAAAATACCTAGAGCACAATAGACACCACCACCATAATAGGCTGCCCCTCAACTACTAGATGGTCTACTCAAGTGTTCAACCCCACTGACCACCATCACTACAAGTGACCATGCATTTGGCAGTGCCATGAAGAAATGCAGCATTTGTCATGGATCTTTTATTTCACGTGATGATGGTCCATGCATGTGGGTGACAAATGCTGGCATTACCCACTGAAATAACCTTAACCCAAGTACTAAAACAGCTACTGATACCATTGCCTAGATACTTTCACCAATACTTTCCCTTAAAGCATTAATAAATTTCATCTGTTGCAAACAGTGCTATTGTTGAGAAGTGATATTTCCCAGCCCAAATCTAAATAACGGTGTAATAGTAAAGCTAGTCAGTATCTGTTTTCAGTTTTTCAGCAATTCAAAGATGTATTCCTGCATGCAAAGAATACAATTAACTTGATTCCCCCCGAAAACAACATGGTTTTGCCCAGCAGAAACTTTAAGTTCTTATTTTAAGAAGCTTCTTAAGTGTGAATCAGGTCCAAAGAGAGGAAAGTCACTCCTGGGCTAAACCATGTTAATTGCAGGGGAGTCATATTTCAACTGTTGCAAACTACTAGTGTTGAGAGGTGATGTTTCCCAGCCCAAGTCTAAATAACAGTGTAAAAGTAAAGCAGGTCAGTATCTGTGTGCAGTAAGCAATAGTCTAAATAGTAAAAGTAAAGCAGGTCAGTATCTGTGTGCAGTAAGCAATTCAAAGACATATCCCTGCATGCAAAGAATACAATTAACTTGACTTCCCCTGAAATCAACATGATTTTGCCCAGGAGCAGCTTTCCTCTCTGAAGCTGGCCATACACTAGAGCGATTATCGGCCCGATCCTTCAATTATCGCATGAGCACCCGACTTATCGCTCAAGTGTATGGTAACGATTTTTTTGCCGAGCATCCAATAATCGTCCAAGAAGGGCTCTTGAACGATTATTTGATCTTTTGATATGTTTGATTTGATTTGTGGTAAAATTGCAGTGTTTGGGCATTTAACGATAATTGTCAAATCTTCGCCGATGACACACAGACACATTTTTTGTGGCTGTGAACTATGGACTCTGCTGTGACCTTTCATGCACTGTGGATGCTTTAATAGCTGCTTATATATGCGGGACCCCCTTCTTTGATACTTTATCAATAACAGAGCATACATTTCAGAATCAAAACGTTTTATTGTCCAGCAATTAAACACGTCATTTGTAAATTAATAATTCTAAAGAAAAAAGCTTTACGTCAGCATAGGTCACCATAAATAGCTAACATTTCCATATACAACAAAAAAAACATATAATGTTAAAAACTTTATTTTAACCTTTCACTAGGCATATGCTTGGTTAAGTTTTTTAATTTTCCTTAATTTTGCATCAATACCATCCGCAGTATCATGTATTGTTTTTAGCATCTTCATGCAGTCTTTGGTCAGTTTCAGTATTTGCTTTGCGGTCTGGTCATCCTCATGTTGTTTTGGTTTGTCGCTTCCATTGCTCTCATCAGAAATCATGATAATAAGCTGTATTCAGAGATCCGTCAGTGGAAGGTTCGCAATTATACGCACGTATGTTGCAAGGCGACACCCATGACACTCCTCTCACATGGATGGGTTGCTGAAGATTTACGAGTCCCTTGAGCACTCTGATCTTTTAGTTGGATTTTCCATGTGTATAATACTCACGTACGTGTGTATCTAACTAAACGCGCCCTAAAATGCTCATTTAAATGCCTCCCCACCCACTTTCAGGTATCTTTCTCTGGACGGATTACAACCACGCCCCTCCAGACGTATGTTCCCAAGTGCGATTCACAAGTCTGTGCCTAATGGACTTCCATGCATAAAATCAACGTAGATAGCGTAAATTTAGTTACTACGCATGCGCAGTTCATCCGATCCTAAAAATACGCACGGAACTCCCCACAAAATTCTGCCCAATATCTGTATGTAGGATTGAAAATTACTGTTCACATATGTGTCATTATTTATGGTAAATATATCCATATACATAACCCTCAGTATGCCACCTGTCATCATCCATCCTCCAAAAATTTCGGAAATCATTAGTATTATTCTCACGAATTTCCTGTACCAGGGAAATATGAGAAAATGATTCCCTCTTCTTTAGCCATTCCTTCACCCAACATTTACGATGGCGACTGAGATTTCTCCTTTTTCTCTGTTTATGCTGGGTTAGAATAACTATAGAAAGGGCGAATATTCCAAGACTTTTCGTATTTATATCCATTATGATATCAAAGAACAAAGATGATACCAAGAGCTACTCAAGGAAGTTATATGACTACTTCCTACTGTCTACGCCAGTAAAACCCACATGCTAAGGACAGTCCTTTATGTTAATTTTAACAGAAAATCGTGAGGTAAAAAAAAATATTGTACTGTGTATGAGCAAAAGCGAATTTTTAAGCATAGAAAAGTAGAGCAAAAATCTGCGTTTTTTTTACTTTTATACAATTGTCGAATAAAACACATGTAATGTATGGTGTTGATACCATGATGGACTCTAGCGGAAAAATCGGAAAGATTATTGGCAAATTCATGCGATTTTCGATAATCACTCTAGTGTATGCCCAGCTTTATTTTCAAGCTCCTTCTTAAGTCTGGATCCAGCCCTACATGCTTAATGTATCTACATATTCCAAGCTCATTCATATTCAGGGTCCTCTTTTGCGAAGGGGCATGGCGTATTTACACAAAGCAATACTAAAAAAACAAACAGAAACATATATAGTTACAAATACAGTATATTATACCATCATAATTAAATAGTATCTGATTTCCTCTAAAGCAGTCTTTTTCTATTGTCACTTCTAAGACAGATGATTCCTATTTACTGGAACCATTGAAATTATATTTGTTACATCTAGTTTATGACACATAATACCATAATAACATAGATTAAAACCAAAGCATTCCTTGGAAAGCTGGAGCATTGCTCGTGGTAATATGGGAATTAAGGTCATTTTACAATAAACATGCATTTTATATCTATCTATCTCTCTATCATTTTATATCTGTAGATAAATGTTTCTTTTGCCCCTGAGGCAACTTCACCATTAGGCCAAATGTATATAACCGAAATTCCATGCTGCAAGTCTGAATGAAGGAAAACTGTACATATTAAAAATATATTTATGATTGGAACAAAAACAAAGTTGTTTTCCACTGTCACATGATGACTTGCTCCAAATTTTATTTTTTGTTTTATCTTTCATCTTTGTCTTTCAGCTATATTGTTATTAAGTGTAATTGACTGGCATTAATGCTTAGCAAATTTCATCGTAGTACCCACAAAACTACCTGTAATAAACCAGACAGCAATTTACGACAGGTAAATAATAGCAAATGGAGAATTGTATTAAAGAATAAAAAACAGAAAAATATGCATTATAAATCACTTTAGTACATTTTTAGATTAAATAAATAAGTACATTTTTCTGCATGTTTTAAACATTTCAATCAAATCTTTTCTTTGTCTCTATACAAACATACCTGACGGGAACAAGGCTTAAAATTCCAATGAAGCCTGATATAATAAAACATGTTCCACTAAAGCTGTTTAGTGTGGCTTGATAAATCTTATTGAAAACAGTTGATGTTATTACCCCTGTAATGGCTATTGAAAGTTGAAGCACAACAAACACTTTGGCTGGAAAGAAACAGAAGCATAGTCAGTGTGGTGGTGGCAAATAAACTAAGTACACAAGTGAAACAAATGAAATATTCAGCTCTGTGCTTTCAGCCAGTACATTATCGAATAGCAAAAATCTAATACCATCTGTTCTACTGGAATCAGATTTCTAGTTGTAGTTTGTTAAATTTAATTTCCTAGCTGAAATCCATAGACATTATGCAGAAACCCAGAGAGAACTCCCCTGATTAACATTTTACTCACTGAAGAGATAAAAGACGAGGGACCGTATTCACAGATCCGTTTTCACATGGAGTTGCGTGCGTATTTTTAGGTACGTTTTAACTGCGCATGTTTAGTAACTTTATTTACGTAAGTTATGTAGAATATAAGCACGTAAGTGCTTCAGGCACAGACATGTGAATCGCACTTGGGGATATACGTAAGGAGGGGCGGGGTTGAAATACGTTCTTAAAAATGTAACTGGGTGGGGGAGGCATTTAAATGAACGCTTGAGGGCGTGGCTATAAAGAATCGCATGTACGGAAGACATATACGCACGTAAGTTCACACATGAAGAACAGAGTGGTCTAGAGAGGTGTAAGTCAATGATGGCACAGTCGGGAGAGGGGAGTGTTGTGGGTGTTGGTGGGTGTTGGCTTGCTACGTGCACGCGTAGAATTGCGTACTTTTATGAAATCAGATCTCTGAATACGGTCCCAGATTTACAAAACTGCGGAATAGGAAAAATGGAGATGATGCCCATAGCATCCAATCAGATTCTAGCTTACACTCTCTAGTGTGTAATAGGAAAATGAGAGATATAATCTCACTAGTTGCTATGAGCAACATCTCCATATATATCAAGTATTTTATATCAAGTTGTATGATGGTATTAAAAACATAGATCATTTTACAAATCTTGTAAAACATAATGCTCAAAACCAGGAACCAGACAGTGCTGTGGTTCTCTAGCTGTATAGAAAGAATCAGGAACTAGCACAGTGTTCACTCCTATATCCAGTGTCTACTGTCTGGGTAAAGTAGTACAAATGAAAATGAAAGAAGTCACTTACTAAAATACAATTTTGGCCACTCCTCTTTGAACTATTAATATATATCCGAATTTATTTTAGAAATGTATTTACCACTTACCATAAGATGATCCTTGTATATGTTTAGACAAGAGGGACCTTATAGTTGGTAATGGTATTATAGAAAACATCATCACACCACGAGCTACAAAAGAATTAGAAATAGAAAGCACAAATTATCCACATTTCCACTGTCCACGTGTTCTATTTGTTTTGTGGTAAAATATAAATAAGCTTGTGGACAGGTGTCAACTGGTGTTCCCATTTCTTATAATTTATCTTTCACCAAGTGGCCACTAATGTTCTAATGAACTAATGTACTAAAATATCCCTTTTATCTGTAACTATTAATAAGTAGCCCTTCTCTTTAGAAATATCTTATCCCAGGGTCAGTTTCAGCTGTAAATTTGAAGTACCATTATAATAGCCTTTTATAATATATGACACAACATCACAGATAACACTAATAATAATGGGCTTGATTCACACTTAAGAAGCTGCGGCTTCTTAAGTGCGTATATGGACGAAATTACCTACTGCGCATGTGTAGTAGGTAATTTATGCTTTCTATGTAGCCGATCGGCACATAGATAGCGTTGGTCTGTAAAGACTGCACGCACCGATTTCCGTAAAAAGAGGCGGCGTAATGCCGCCTCAGGAGGTTTTTAGACAGATAGGTAATTTATCTATGTAGCCGATCGGCACATAGATAGCGTTGGTCTGTAAAGACTGCACGCACCGATTTCCGTAAAAAGAGGCGGCGTAACGTAAT
>WWET01000968.1:145877-156532 GCA_011038615.1 Limnodynastes dumerilii
TCCCAGTGAGCTAATTGGTTTGTAATTTCCCACATATGGCATAGAGTCAGGAGGCAGCATATCCTCTGCACATACCTATGATGTTATGTATTATAATTAAGCAATTATTTTAATGTAGTGCTGTGAAGGATGGGTTGTGATTTATAACTTTCAGCCATCGGCACTGAGAAAAGCATGCCAACACTGTCAATACCCTCTGCCATATCTACAGGTGTGTAATACATCATTAGCAATGCTAAACAATCCTCTCAGCTGCACTGTATGTGACAACACATTTCTTCTTTATCTGTTCAAAGTGTTATAAAAGGATCACACGTATCACTATAGTTTTTATTAAAATATGCCTTGATTTAATATATAAGACATCCACAACTCCCGTATTCTAAAGACTATAATCTATCACTTTTAACCTAATCATGTTATTTTCAGTTTTAATCATTCAAGAAAATTAACCAGCAACATTACCTGGAGCGGTTTTGTAGGAAGCGGTTCTTGTTGGCATTGGAGGTGCATTCCTGTTGGATGGACTTGGTGGATTTTGCAAACTTTGCCTCTGTCTTTGCTTTTTTAACTCTTGCTCTCTTTCCTGTGCAGCTCTGATCTCCTCTTCAATCATTGATAGTGTTCTTTGTTTCTTAGATCTTAGTTTAAAAGGACCAACTGTAATCTCTGGTTCTTGCGTTGCCAAGATGGAAGCAGTACTTCTTAGTTCAGCAGCTTGTGAGTATTTGCTGAAGTAACTTTCATGCTTGTGTTCTTCAACATTGTCTTCATCAGGTGTTGGTGGTATAGATAACGGTTCAGGAGCTTTTGCTTTCCAGCTTTCTGGATGTTGTGATGTAACTATTACACCTATGGTCTCTTGCACTGGGGAAGAAACTTGAGGTGGTTGAAATACTGTATCATCCTTACTCTCTGGGGTACGTGGACTTGTCGAGTTGCTTACTATGACTTTCTGTTCTCTGGGCTGCTCATTACCTTCATTATTATCTTCATTATTATCCTCTTTTGAATACTCAGATTTACCAAAGTCTGTAAAGCCAGCTTTTTCAGCAAGAGCTTGCTGAATGACATTGTGTACCAACACACCAGCCTGATATTCTAATTGATCTTCTGAAGAAATAGAGTCTTGAAGCATAGAGGATGGTGAATAGAAGCCTTGATCACTAAATGACTTGGAGACCCCATTCACTGTGTAATCTGCTAGTGAATCATTAAGGGGTGTATGGGTTTGTGAGAAATCAGTTAGTGAGTGTTCATGCAGGGTATTAATAGTTTCATTTGAAGCACCACTGTCACTTATGTTGTCCATACTGAAGTCATTTGAAAGTGTCTCCATGACTGTAGTGTCCTGAGATTTTACAGATAAATCATCTAAACCAGAGTCTAGCTCCTCTGGTACAGAAGACACAGTAACAGATTTTATAAAGTGCTCTGATATGTCAGTTTCATCATCGTTTACATCTGTAATTGTTGCTGTGGCACTTAAAAACTCTCTGTCTTCTGCCAATGTCTTCTCTGAAAGTTCTGCAGATGGCTCAGTTAAAGGTGAAGGAGTTGCCACCCGATTGTCCTCCAATGTACAGTGCACCTTTTCCACTTTTGACAATGAAATATCATCAGGTTGGAGTAGTTCATCACCCTGCGTTGGTGGATTAGTTACTGTGATTGATGACTGAGGTTTGCTGGCATGGCTTATTTTATAGAAAGGCTTTACGGAATAGAAATTAGGAGCAACTGATCTCTTTGGTGGTGCTTTGACATTGGTCTGGCTTGTGTTTTCCATACTCAGAAACTGTTTCCTTGCAGCTGAGAAGTCAATTTGCTCTGTAACAATGTCTTCCTTATTCACAGCAGGTGTCTCAGACAATACCAATGGTGCAGGATCACTTTTAACTGGTGGTGGAGACATGCCTTGCTGCTGAAGTTTTTGCTTTCGTTCTTTATACCTTAGGTGTGATTCGAGGTGCTCAGAATCTAACTGCTCTTCTAAGCTCTTTTCTTGAGGTGGGTTCCACCACTTAGTGGCAATGCTAGGATTCTTTTTCACAGCTTGACTTTTGATGAGATCGAGTCTTTCCTTTTCTAGTTCTATTACTTCCTCTGAAGGCCTAATTTTCTTCACCCTAAAATGTTCCTTTTCATTTTGATCTTCAAATAATTTTGATGGCTTTTTTTCCTCATGAAATGCACGAAGCTCAAACTTAGCTTCTTTCTTAATAGTTTTCAGAACAGTGTCTCCATCTTTAGATGACCTCCGTGAACTATTTGACGAATTAGGGCTTACTGGGTATGATAACTCATCAGGGTTATCATCTTTCAATTCCCCTTTAGAATGACCATTTATTTTCATTGGTTGAATGTTTTCAATAGGTGCATTTGTTTCAAAAACAGGATGGGGCTTATGGTCCACTGCTATAATATCCATTTCAGGAGAACAACAGTCATTTGTAACAGTGACATAAGGACCTGATCCATCAACTGTTATAGAAGTAAGTTCAGGAGAAGAGGACCCATTGAATGGGTTGTCTGTTGCAGTATCACAACAGTTTGCTTCCAACACTTCATCTAGATACTGAATCTGTTCTGCAACATCACTGTCTAATGATTCATGTCTGTCCTTAAGTCCATTCTGGTTTGTAGCTGTAGACAGCAGATTACTTTGATTGTCAACTGCAACATCTGAAGTCACAATGATGACTCCTTTAGGCTCTGTGACCTGAACCTCAAACTCCATAGTTTCGTTGTTCGTCAAGATAATATTTACAGGTTTAGAACGGTTGGCACCAATTTGATCCTTATCCTTCTTTAAATTAATTTCATCTTCTGAAACCGGAGGTCTCTATTCAAAACAAGAAGAAGAGAATTATAAAATGCAGACTTGGTAAACAAAGAAATATGAATCAAGTTGTCAATTTCTCAATGTTACTTTTTGATGTTACATAAACTATTTTGTTTGGTAGGAAAACATGAAATATATAAATATAAGACTTAATGATTTAGGCTTGCAGTGTGTCATGTAAACAGTGATAGGGCATGGTACTGGCACATTCTTCACATGCTTAGCTGTCCCTAGGCAGTAACATATGACCTACCATATGAGTCTGTTATTAAAAGTCACTTCACACAGGCTGGGTTTTGTTTTGACTATTGCTCACTCACATCATGACTAAATTTGGAACTCCCTGGATTTCAATCTTTGATGTTATTTTAGCTTTGGAATAGTTGTTATAATGACTCTTATTGAATTTTATTACACACACTCTATATATGGTATTTTCATTAACCAAAAGGTTAAGATTACAATTAAACAAATAAATGTAAAAAGTTAAGTGTTTTATGCTGGTTAAATTCAATAGTTATTTTACTCAAACCAAAACATGCATAGGCTAAAACACAACCACATGATATCAACAAAAATATTAGGTGCCTAACCTAAAAATATGGCAAAAAACAATAGCCAATAACAACACAATGTTTGAGTCATTATGAGATTTGTTGATGGTGCTGGAAAGTTGTAATGATACCATATGCAACAATTCATATCAAACATATTTTAACAGGGAAGATATCTATTACTTGCTAAATACATTGCTTTACCCAGTATAAATAGATGAATACACCACACTAGCTATATTATATATGGGCTGTCAATCCAATCCGAGAGGTGCCACTCTGCAGCTGTAAAATATGCACTTAGGAAAAGAGGGGGAGGGTACAGAGAAAGTAGCCCACACAGGACAGCTGCTTAGGAGTGCACTAATCCCCAAAATTATTATCATTAAATTCACAGAATGCAAAAAGAAGTGAATAAAAAATTACACTTTAATGGTTACATAATATAAAAAATTGAAAGAATAAAAGACAGCTTAGGGTGAAATATAACATTTTGATCACAGATGACATAAAACCATGTGTGTCATATAGCGGCACTGAAAAACAGAAACAATAATGCCATATGCATCAAACACAGTAGGAAACATAAATCACTCATAGGACCCCCTAGAATTAAATAGCAGGAACCTTACCCTAGCAAACAGAAAAAATTCTAGCGGACTCACGGCCTGCGCTTCGCCTATTACTAAGGCCAGTATTCTGTCCCTTCCTATCCTAATACAAAGCAAACCGGCCCAAAAGTAATGCATATAGAGCGGTCAAGATCCAAGTCATCATACGGCACCTCACCAGTGCACATGGAGAAGGTGCGACGGACCACGTATGCATTATATATGCATTACTTTTGGGGGTGAGGGTAAAAATAGTAGGAAGGTTAGGGTAATTCAGGGTGTTTTCTGTTTATGATGGTAGAGGAGGAGGGAGGAACATTCCTCTGAGACTGGCAGGGGGTGGGAGGGTTAAATTTTCAAACATTTTCATTAAAAATAACTTTTGTTTAATTGTATTAAAAGGGGAAAGGTAAAGAGCAACAATGTCTGTCCAGCTTATCTGATTAAACCTTCCATTTTGCAAATCTGGCTGCAACTACAAGTGTCAGCAGCTTGGCTACTTATACTAAACACCTACGATCTGCAAAAGATGATATATGCAGTACCAAAACTGCAGTACCAAATGAATGGCACCACAGATAACACAAATATTACTAAACAGGCCTTTCATTTTTCAATTTTTATATATATATATATTTTATTTTTTTTTGTCCACATTACAATCCATAGTGGCCATATGCAAAACACTACACACTCTAGTAGCTTAAATATTTTGTATCAATGCCTCCTTTCCAGTTAAGAAGCTGCTGCACTTTGTGCGTATTTTAAGGAACGGATAAACTGTGCATGCGTAGTACTCATATTTCAGCAAACTACATAGGATTTAAGAATGGAGAGCGATTAAGAGTGATTTACAAAGCTGTTTGTAATGAGATAAGGAAGAAGGGGCGTGCCAGGGCAAGTAAAGAAGGAAGATAATAAAAGTGGGTGTGGGAAGGCATTTAAATGGGACAGACAGGGCGTGGTTAGAAACATAGAAAGTGACGGCAGATAAGAGCCACATGGCCCATCTAGTCTGCCCATTTGTTTATTGAAAACTATACTGACCCTAGACCCTATTTACCCTCAATTGGGGTTACAATTTAGGATACCCTTATATTTATCCCAAGCATGTTTAAATGGTTTCCTAAGTACATGCTTAGTTTAGCAACTTAAGAAGAGACATATGCACAGGAGGATAAGGCTGCCTTCTGCCTTCTTAAGTCACTTAATAACAACAATAACGAGGGCGTGTCAGGGGAGTTGCCATGCGTATCCATTCATTCTCATCTTCTTATCTGTGAATACGGTCCAGTGTCTTTAGCATGGAACATTTGTGCATATAATAGAACCATTTTGGCAAGGAAGCAAAAAGCCCTATTTTTAGCTACATTCATGCTCTATTCACCACAGGGAGAGTGGGACAAAGCTCACACACAGTTGGAACACTATGTACACACTTGACCCTTGGGCTTGGGAATGGATTTTTTGACAGAAACTTTGGTTATGTAGGTACAGTACATTCTGTAGTCCTATACAAACACAAATATGGTAACAGTTTTTGTTGAACTAGATATGTTATACAATTCAGTTCTGTCCCATCTGTCCAACCACTGTAACTTGTTGCCAAATGCACCAGAAATTGTTGAACACAGAAATGAGAAGTTGCTTGTATGACAAGGTGACAAGCAATGAGAAAGGAGTCAAAATGGAGTCTTCAATTCACTTTTGCAAAAAAAGAACATGCTGAACTTTTCATAAAACAATACAATGTTAACTAACAAATTGATTATTATAAAAAAGAATTTTAATAATATGGCATGACAAAGTCTTACACTACATAAATACAAAGGGCCAGATTCAATTAAAAACGAAGGCCACTTCATTTTGGTCGCAAAGGTAAATGTGCGAATTTCTATCATGGATTTATATATGCACCCCACAGAGGTGTGTATTAAAATCCACGTATTTTGGCTACCGTGATAGCTGGTTTTAAGCGCTTTGCGACCAAAAATAACATGGCCTTCTCATTTAATTGTATCAGGCCCAGAGGGTCTTAAAGGGAATTAAAAAGCTATAAAATGTATATAAAAAAGCTATTTGAAATATAGATGGGTAAGTAGTTTTTGAAATTTATTGCAGAGATGTTGCATTTTTTAGAAGAAATTTAGCAGATTATGCCTTTTACTTTTTTTGGTTTTTATCATTTAGGTGCCGTGGATGTAATTTTATCCTTTTCTAAATTTTAGGAAAAAGAATAAAATGACATTCACATGAAAAGTAATGTGGGAAAAGATTTAAATAGGTTTCATGGCGTAGTTTGCCTCTTTGGAGAATCTCTGCTTTGTTAGATGGCTGCAGAAACATTCCTAATGTACATTTTAACAAGATACTAACTCTACAATAGATACAATACTACAAATGTATTAAAAGAGGAGCCTTTTGCTGTACTGTAAAGAGTTTTTGTCCTGATGTCTCAGATTTTTTTTCCAACTATAAAAACATCATTTAGTATCTACCACTTACTTGCCATTGAATAAAAGATGCCATTAAACATGCCATTACATCGGCCTAATATTAAATGCATTCAGGACCTATAAGGTGAAAGTTAGTGTCTTGTGATGTTTGCGTTTGTGCACATCAGATACATATGCTACTACCTATATCCATCTGGAGCTCTGCATATAGAGATACCTCTTTGTAAGTTGTACAGACTTAAATAAAGCAATAAGAAAGAAGGAAAAACAAAAATGTAAAATTCTTCAAAATGATCACAATACGTGTTTCTGGTCTAGTTTATATACGTTCTGCATATTTCAGTCACCGTGTTCAGGAATCTTCTTAAAACAACTCCTTAGTAGCCTTTGATGCAGAAAAGGAGCATCTGTATTTGTTACATGTAGCACCTGGTATACAGATGTCTTCCCCACTCTACATGAACACTAGATTTCATTAAAAACAATCCTAATTTGTGTAAAATAATTTACTTCAATAGGTTTAGATCCCATACAGGTCAAAAACTAATGATGAAAAATCTGCACATACAGGTTTATTACTATGCAGCCCAATATTATAAAACAGGTATAGACGACCTTTGCCATTCTAGGTGTTGTGAAATTACAACTCCCAGCTGTCTCCAGCATAGCCGATACCTACCAAAACATGGTAGAACTTGTAGTTTCACAAGATCTAGAGTTCTATAGGTTGTCTTTGTCTGTATAAAGGGTGTCCCCAGTAAGAACGGCACTATTTCGAAAGTTCGCTCCCAGTCAGTTTCGAACTGGCTGGGATTTTGAATGCTTATGCCTCGATGAGGCATAGCAATCGATCCCTGGAGCACCGAACATGGTGCTTTGATAGGTAAGTGTTAAAAACTACCCTAACCCTTCCCCTTGCTCTAACCCTAACCCTTCCTTTCTCTGACCCTAACCTTCCATTCCCCACAGCCTGACCCTAACCCACCATTCCCCGCAGCCTGATCCTAACATTCCATTCCACGCTGCCTGACCTTAACCCACAATTCCCCGCATCCTGTCCCTAACCCTCCCTTCCCTGCAGCCTGACCCTAACCTACCATTCCCCGCAACCTGACCCTAAACCTCCCGCAGCGGTGGTGTTTCCGAAAATTAATGGGCGAGTACCTAACCATTCTAAAAAAAAAAATTCTAAAATAGAGGGGCATTCGAAATAGGGACAACCGAAAAGGAACTTGCGGATGTCCCTAATTCTGCATTCCTTCCTTCTGTGCAGGGACTGCAAATGCTGTATATGAATAGCACATGGACATATCTTGGATTGTTTGATATGTATTGTTGAGAAGTGAAATAGAAATAAAAACAGATATTTTGGAAAAGTTAAATAGCCCAAGTCAGCTTTTTCGGTTTCTGTACAGATATTAAAACCTGCAAGAACACCAGCGGATACTGTTGCCGCTGAGAAAATGCTGTTTCCAAAATAGAGACAGCCGAAAGCTAATTTTTGACTGTCTCTATTTCGAAAATAGCACTAATTTGAATATTTTATTAATGAATTGGTAAGTATGCTGATCGACATACTTGCCCATTCATTTATTCAGAGACTGCCGCTGTAGCCCTGTTGCACCACTGCAGACCCACTGGACAGGTGAGTATTACAGAGGAGTCCACACTAAGACAAGGAAAACGTATCCACATCAGAATTTGGCAGTAGTCCCTCCTGATGGAGGTAATGTACGGAACTGGAAGCCTGGTTATCACATCCAAAACCAGCTCCAGTGGGTGCTTCTACAAATGGTTAAGTCACATGAAGTTCTAGGCCCACTAGTTAGAAATAAAGAACCTTGCATGCACCTGTTTGCATTTACCTAGAAATTGATTGAGCAACTTCCATTTTGTGTGTATACTGTTTGTGGGCATGTCTGGGAGCAGCAGCTGAGAGGGGGAGTTGTTTCACAGCAGCCATTTTGGAGACTTTAAGGGGTGCCTCACATGTAAGTTAGCTCTCAATTTAAAAACATATATATACGACCCAACATTGAGACTCTCATTGTTAGAGTTAGGACCACCATATGCAGAAAGGCCTTGACAGTGGCTGGTGGCTTATCATATATTTGCGTAAACATGTGTAACGGACATTTCTGCGTTTTATTTTAAAGATAGAATGGTATAGTCTGTTACTGGGTAATGGCAGTGTTGCTGAGACATTTTCTTTCATGTGTTTCTGTTGCTAGCAGATTACCCCTGTCTTTCATGCACCTGTTTGCATTTTCCTATAAATTGATTGAGCAACTTCCATTTTGTGTGTACAACTAACAAAGATACCACACCATAGTGCACTCCAATGCAAAACAATTTATAAATCTGTCTTTATTATTTCCATATATTAAACTTTATAAGCGAAACTGTATTGGTTAAAAAATGTCATAATGATTACAATTATAACATGCTTATGGATTAACAGATTTGGATATGGTGCCCCATCCATCTTTGCATTTTAATATGTGTTTGTAAAATGTAGTTAATGTTGTCTATGTCATTTTTTAAACAATACAGTTTCACTTACAAAGTTTAATATATGGAAATATATGGAAATAATAAAGACAGATTTATAAATTGTTTTGTATTGGAGTGCACTATGGTGTGGTATCTTTGTGAGTATTACAGGAGAGTCTATGGGGAGTTCAGGATTGGGAAAGAGGAGGGTTAGGGTAAGGATTAGGGTAGGGGTTGTGGATTACATTAATACATAAAATAACATTTGCAGCTGCGTCTTCTCTCTTTGGTGGATCGATTGCTTCTCCTATGTGAGGTAGAAGCAATTGATTGCAAACTGGCTGGGAGAAAACAGCCATTTTGAAAAAGGGGCGTTCTCAGTTGCGACCCAAACCCATCACCAGCCCTATTCCAGCTTTGTAATAATTAGGCAATTTAATGAGAAATGGAAACTATGGGCCTGATTCAGAGATGCGATTTCCACGACACTTAGGAGCGTATATTTAAGATCCTAGAAAATTCGCAAAACTGCGCACGCGTAGTAATAGTGCAACGCCGTTAACGTAGCGGTTAGGAGCGTAAGTTCGCTAAGAGCGTAGGTTTGAATCGCACGCAAGCACTTAAGATCTTAAGTGCAGCGAATCTTTAAGATCTTAAGGATTTGCATGGAAATGGGCGGGGGGAGGCAGGGAAATGAGGGAAAGTGGGCGCGGGCTGACACTTAGGATCTTAAATGAACGCTCCCACGTCACTTAAGATCCCAAATGACAGCGTATAGTTAAGGCAAGTCAATGGTGGTCTAAGTTTAAGATCCACCGCTGTTTGCAAGGGGAGTGTCTGTTTATGCAGTGGGCTGGAACCTGCTAAGATCTTAGCAAAGGTGCGTATATTTGCGATCGCATCTCTGAATCAGCCCCCATATGGACAAGAAGTTAAAGACTACTTTCTGTGGGAAATGACTGATGCTTAATAATGCATACCGTAATCATAATAGCCTCACAACTACTATTTTCTTCTTCAAACACTTGCAGCTCCTAGCTCACAGGCATATGGTAAAGCCAGAGATATTTTCATACATATGGCATTAGACAGCTAATTCAAAATCCAGATGTCACTATACCTCTGGGAACACAGACAAATAAAAGAAGACCAACCCCATTTCCCTTCATCTCCTAAGGGAGATCTCTCCACCAATCATAACTGAGCACAGCAGATCTATTGTGAGAAACACATTTTTATAGATTTTTTGATGTATCACACTCAGGCCATCAAAAATATATATATATATTTAAAGTAGTAAAAATAAAAAACAAATGATCTCAACATAAATTAAATTAAATTATGGGTTCTTTTCTTTTATCTCTTGACCTCTTGAAATCTAAAGGTAAAGGGATGCTTTCCACTGTCCCAAGATAGCAGGTGATAGCAGGCGATTCACCCTTAAAGACACATGCAAGTCTGCAAGATGGGTGGAGATAGCACTAATGATGCAAGCTATATCATCTAGCTGGCACTTCCTTTACCTATTCACAGCAATGTAACATCACAGATATTTTTATCATCCATATTTACCATCTTACAATACGATTTATTTGCATTGACTACTGTTTCCTAACTTTATAATCGTACCTATCCTGTGTATCATAGCTCTAGAGTATGTATGTGTGTATGTGTGTGTATATATATATACATATATATT
>WWET01000968.1:158662-168973 GCA_011038615.1 Limnodynastes dumerilii
GGAGATGTTGCCCATAGCAACCAATCAGATTCTAGCTCTCACTTTCTTTTTACATACTAGAGAATGTCAGCTAAAAGCTGATTGGTTGCTATGGGAAACATCTCCACTTTTCCAAACCCGCAGCTTAGTAATTCTGGCCCATGGACCAATCAGATTCTAGCTCTCACTTTCTTTTTACATACTAGAGAATGTCAGCTAAAAGCTGATTGGTTGCTATGGGAAACATCTCCACTTTTCCAAACCCGCAGCTTAGTAATTCTGGCCCATGGTCTGGTTATTTAATACATTGAAAATATAGTAGTAAATGTTAAGCTTATGAGAAAGCATGTCACTTAGGGTCGTATTCACACGTAAGAAGCTTCTGCTTGTAGGTCATTTACGCAATCTACGTTCCAGTTATGTACGTAGATTGCCTCCATGCGGTCTTTAAAGACCACACAGAGTAGTTCAGTTAAAAAAAAAGAGTAGGCCTTAAGCCGCCTCAGGGAGTAATTAGGCAGAAGTAGCAGGGGGGGAGGGATGTAGATTGGGCGGGGAGAGTTAATGTCCGTGCAGAGTTTCCTTCTTAAGAAGGAATCTACACACGGTTAGATAAGGTAGCCCTATGGCACTCGTAAGTGCCATAAGGTACCTAAACATGTGGGACTGATTAGGGGCAGGACGGGTGAGTTAGGTGCGGGTCTGTCAACACTTACACAAATTCTGACAAATGGTCTGAAAGGCATGAAAGTCATGCGG
Organism: Limnodynastes dumerilii; assembly: GCA_011038615.1. NCBI lineage: Eukaryota > Metazoa > Chordata > Amphibia > Anura > Limnodynastidae > Limnodynastes > Limnodynastes dumerilii. Next base: position 159,401 of record WWET01000968.1, read on the forward strand.
TGTACGCACTGTGTACATACATCCTGAACCTAGGGCAGATCTTCCTTAAAAATATCAGCAAAGCAGAGGTTGAATCTGCCATACAAACATAAAGGACCAGATACAGACTCCTGTATGTTTTCCATATATGTCAGTCCGCACGGCAGAGGGGAGTGAACTCTTCCTGTCACTCCCCTCTCTCGTGCGGAGATTTTGTGACTTATGCTGCCATAAAACAGCCTTAAGTCACAAGAGTGGCTCAGTGGCTCGTAAATATATAATCCCACCCACACTTTAAATTTAAAATTCTTCCCCCCACATATAACATCTGGGAGGTGCATGCACCCTCCCTTCCAGACACCCCATTTGCGTGCTTAGGGCCAGATCCAAACTCCTGAAATTAGGCAAAGTAGAGGGGAGTGCATGCGCCCGTCACTCCTCTCCCCCCACTTACATGTCCAAAAACATACCTTAACTTTTAACTATTTCCACCCCTTCATTTGAATGCCTATTCATGTGTACTTGAAGGGTTTGGGCCCTTTATCGTACCATCGAACCGAATTCCGTACATCTGAAGTTAAGCTTCAATAACATCTGGCATGCGCATGCGCCGATTTTACTTGCCCGGGGACTTACGCAAATGCGTAAGTCCCCTTCTTTATTAGTTCTGGGTGCGTAAGTGTGCATAAGTTGGGTTACATTATGAACTATGGATCCTGTCCAAAACTACGCAGTAATTGAGTTCTATGTGCAAAATTTAAGTATTTTCCCTGCAGGCAAAATAATTAAATTGAATTAGCTCCCCTTAAATTGCAAAATGGTTTAGCAGAGCTGTATACTTGCACCTGTTTTGCCCTTTCTCCCAAACTCTGGATCAGTGCAATTCAATTAACATATGTAAATGAATCATTTATTTTTCATCAATTCAGTAGTTAATCACTGCCAACTGATAACAGATGATAAACAAACTTTATTGTGGTCATTCCAAAAGTTTTGTAAGACCTGTACACAATCCTCAACTTAGTGTTAGGTTGAAATGCTCCCATATTTATTCTGGAGGTAAATGAGGCAAATTCAGTATGACACAGAGAAGTGCTAGCGCATTTGAGCAATCAACCATCAGCTGACATAGACAGTCCCACACCCTTGTATTGTCACAGACACCAGAAGGATCACCAGCAGACATGCCCTCATATATGCATGTTATTACCAATCTGCTGAAATCACTATTCTTGCAAAATATTGCAGGCTTTTTTAAAATTTGCTATTTAAAAAAGATGCTTTGCATACAAACATCATTTCTTCATACTAAAGAAAGAAAACAAACCCAAAAATTATCATAAAAAATTTAAAACAAACAAACAAAAAAAATACTTTACAAAAAATTACAAAAGGTAATTCCCAGGAGACTCCTAAAATTCAGACATTGCTCCTGGACTCCCGGGAGAACAGGAAAATCTCCCGCGTTTGAACTTGAAGCCGGGATTTATTGCAAATCACTGCCTCGAGTTGCACCTCGCTCCTTTGCAATGGTGCAGTTTAGAGAGTTACTAAGGATTGGCAGGATTTAATGATGTATTAGTGACACTCCATCCTTAGTAACAGTATGGATTTCAGCATTGCTAGGTAGTGGGTGGGCCTTCAGTCAGTGATTTGCATAATGTCCATCAAAGCCCCGCCCCATAATGTAGTCTCTCTACCTTTCAAAATCTCCCAGAAGAGATATTGTTAAAGTTGGAAACTATGGTATAATTAGTTTTTTTTTTATAATTATGCTTAAATAAAGTATTTGCTGAATATTATTTTTTTTAATCTCAGGGTTGTAACGGTTAAAATAATCATAAGCACATTTATTGATCATATTGTGATGAACTTTTCAAAACTCCAGGCCTGCACCTACCTAGACGGATCCATAAATTTAAATATCACCAAAGTGTTCCTAGTAGGAATTCACTTTTCTCATTACCAACTATGTCTAAATATCTTACAAACACACACATGGACAAATAGCACTATATAAAATGAAAGTATTTTTGGGATTTTATCAACCAGGATGAAGAGTCACATGATGTAAAATAAATTAGGCCTCAGACCCTGGTAATAAGTAGCACATATGCAGATCCAGGTGGAATGTGTTACCTTGCTTCTGTCAAGACAATTTAGGATCAATGAATTCACTCTGCTATTTTTAAATCACTGCTTAATCTCAAGGGCATCTTAAACAGCCGTCTGTGCTATATGCCATATTATTCTTCCCTAATGCTGGCACCTTAGGCGAGACAAGCTGTTTTTCTTTAAGTGACTGTCAATTACACTTTTATAAAGAAGACAGTGACTAAAGAAATGTAACTCTGTTACTTTATAACATTATTAATGAAATAGTATAATGAAAGATGGTGTGTATAAAAATAATGCCCCCGGCATGTCACATGATTAAACCAAAGGAGTTAGATGATACATATTGCTAAATACTTAAACATGTGCGTTTTTATAGTGCATATATCATGGTTTTCAATATTCAAAAATAGTTTGGGAATCGGATGCAAACCCCGGTTAGAAAGTTTGATTCCAAAATAGGGACATCCGAAAGTTCCCTATTTCGAATATCCCCCAGTTTCGAATTTTTTTTTCAGAATGCCGATCTGAGTATGCTGATCAGCATACACACCCATTCCATTTCGGAAACACCGCCGCCGCTACCGCAGGACCCGCACTACGGGAAAGGTGAGTAACCCCTCCAGGGTTAGGGTCAGGCTGCGGGGAAGGGAGGGTAAGGGTCAGGCTGCGGGGAAGGGAGAGTTATGGTCAGGCTGCAGGGGAGGGAGGGTTAGGGTCAGGTTGCAGGAGAGGGAGGGTTAGGGTCAGGTTGCAGGAGAGGGAGGGTTAGGGTCAGGCTGCGGGAGATGGTGGGTTAGGGTCAGGCTGCGGGAGATGGTGGGTTAGGGTCAGGCTGCGGGGAAGGGAGAGTTAGGGTCAGGCTGCGGGGCAGGGAAGGTTAGGGTCAGGCTGCGGGGCAGGGAAGGTTAGGGTAATGGAAGGGGAGAGTTGGGGTTAGAATTAGGGGAAGGGTTGGGGTAGATTTTTGCCTTACCTTTCGGAGTACTGAAAGTTCGGTGCTCCGTGGATCGATTGCTATGCCTCATTGAGTTCGAAACTGGCTGGGAAAAAACGGCCCTATAGGGCCATTCTTTTCAGAGACTCACACCCTTTGGGAATGTAGCACTTACAACAGAAAACATCTATGTGCTTGTGTGTGTAGTTATTAAAGTAAAGATACAAGAAAGTCATACAAATATATCTATTCAATTTGTATCATATAGAATGCCAACAGTTTACCTGCCGGCAACAATGTGGTGACAGGTATAATTGTTCTGAAGATAAGTGTATAAGCACAGAGGGTGGGAGCAGAAGAAGGGACATAGGGCTGGATCCAGACCTTGTTAAGTGCATGAACTTAGTTACACCTGGACTAAACCATGTTCATTTCAGGGGAGTCATATTTCATCTGCTGCAAACAGTATTAGTGTTGAGAGGTAAAGTTTCCTATCCCAAGTCTAAATAACAGTGTGATAGTAAAGCTGGTCAGTATCTGTGTGCAGTAAGCAATTTAAAGATATATCCTTGCATGCAAAGTATACAATTAACTTGGCTCCCCCTGAATTCAACATGGTTTAGCCCAGGAGTAACTAAGTTCATGCACTTAACAAGGTCTGGATCCAGCCCATAGTAAGGAAAGTACTTTTTTTTTTTTTTTTTATTGTGTTGCTTGTATCATTGATTTAGCAAAGGACTCTTTCAGACGTTGGTTTGGCCATGGTTTGGAAGACAAGGTGACAGGAGAAACATAGTTTTATAGTCCGTAATCGGCTGTATGGTCGTTTTAACCAGCCCCAGTGATGCAAAGTTTGCCTTAAATGTTAAACGGCTTTATTCTTTTCAGTTTGCCAACATTAATTAGCCATCAGCAATTAACTAACAAGAACTGATAGTCTTTGACTTTATCTTAATGTAATATTTTTATGACTCTACTAAGGGCTTATAGAAAAGAATATAGAGAACAGAAAACAGACAGTGTACAGCTTAGAAATATCTCATTCTTGGCATTGTAACATAGTTGATGAGGTTTAAAAAAAGACACCAGTCCATCAAGTTCAACCTAAAATGGTTCTCCTGTGATCCCTATCTTATAAGTAAAATTGATCTAGATTAAAAAAAACCTTCAATCTGTTTCAGTCTGAAAAAAATTTCTGCGGAGCCAAGATTGCAGTCCTCTTACTCCCTGGATCAACTATTGTCCTTTATTTTAATTATAGTTGTAACTCTGGATACTCTTTTCTGCTAAAAATTTGTCTAACCCTTTCTTAAACATATCAAGTGAATCTGCCATCACACCTTTCCCTGGTAGAGTATTCGATATCTTCACTGCCCTTATCTTTCCTTTTCCTTAGTGGGGGACCCTGTGTTCTGTGTACAATCCTTGGGGTAAAAAGTCCCTTAGATGTCTCTTTTCTATAGTAAACATGTCTAAACTGGCTAGCCTTAGCTCAATAACTCCATACTCTCTATCAATTTGTGCAATGCAATATAAAACGAGCAGATTATTATGAAGGTGTTACTACAAATTATATTAAGTAAAAGGAGATAAAAAAAAAGGAAGCTGCTTTACACATTGCAATGCTTTCACTGGACACATAATACATTTCATTTGATATACTTCATTTATTTATAAACTAAAGTGTAATAAAACACTACCTATTTTTTTCCAGTTTCCCTCCCTTTTACATGGTTTACACGGATAACACTTGTGTGTTTTCTCTTTCCATACTTAATTAGGCCCCATAACTGGCCCATACAGATCACTGTGCACTTGTATCTTGAAACTTGTCTACTGACTTGTCCATTTTCAGCACCTTTTTTTCATGTATCACTTCGTCCTGTCCTACAGATTGAAAGATTGTGAACGATTCCCTCTTATATCCTAGTTGTCTGTTACCTCATATGTCTGTTATTATTGAGTCTTGTTTTAAGTTTGTTTAAATTTGTGAAGCACTAGCTAATATGGGCCTGATCCAGACCTACAATGTTGCGCTGAGCGTACCAATGCTCAGCGTAACATCTATGTATTCCCCCTGACACTCCCCCGGTCCAGCCGTAATTACACTCTGTTACGCCGGCTGAAGGCTACCCTAACTTAAGCCAGTGTAACGAGAGTGTAATTACGCCTGGACCAGAGCGTAACTAGCTAAGCCTGCCCTCCCTGCCTCCCCCCGCCTACCTTCCCTAACTGCAGCATAGTTACAGCATCCGTAACCTAGGAACGCCCCTTCATCCGTAACTACACTGTAGTTACGGACGCCCGATCCTGACTAAAGAAAACCACAAACTACGTCGGGCAACATCTGCCCTGCGCAGTTCGGCTAAACAACCGATCTTACGCATACACCCGCCTTAACTACGGCAGCGGGCATAGGTCTGGATCAGGCCCTATGTCAGTACTACATTTTAGTAAATAAAGAATGCTTAGTCAATTATGTTATTCTATATGCCCATGAACCTCTTAGGGAAGTAAGAATTTTTGAGGTTAGCATTCCTTTATTTTTATAAACTTTGTAAGATCTGAAATATTCAAGTACATTATGGCCATTGCACAAAAATACATGTTAATACAAAATCCCTTTGCTGACCCCTGAGGTTATATAAAACAAAAACAACAAGACAAGACAAAATATATCCAAAAGTGTATGATGACCAGAAAGACATCTCTAAAATACTGTAGTCTTTTAATACCCTAAATCAAATTTTCTTTAACAGAAATCCAGGCCATCAGGAAATGTGCACACAAATGCAATTATTACGAGCTTGAATGGCTGAGTGCTAATGTGTCCGCTACTGTCCTAAGCCCAGAAGCACTAATAAGGAACGGCATATGACCATTAACCTATTGTTAGTGAACCTTCTGCCATAAGTGCTTTAAAATTAGAAATGGAATGTGATGTAGCACATAGGAGAAACATTATCAAAATGTACCTGGAAATAATAGGAATGAGGTATTAAGAGAAATTGTATCAGTATACTATATATTGTGCCAACAATACCAGATACAAAAATGGAATGTCATTATTGTATGTCATGGATTGTCATGGATTGTCACTGAATTGTATGGTCAGAAAGACCGGACGAGCATATTTCATTTCACTTTATCATGGTGGTCACCGTAAATTTAGTGGGTCATATTTTAATACATTGGATTTTTATTGCATTATCAAAAATAACAACATATCAAAGAATCAGTGTGTAAATCAGGAAAATATTTATATTTTTATTAGCATTTTTTACATGAAAAGATGCCTTGTACATCATGAGATCTTACACATCACTGAAGATATTGTGATATGGCTGGGTCTGACTTCTGCCCAGCACAGTGTGTGATTGCTTATAAACCAGGTTAATGTCTTGTTACGGAGGAATTCAATCTGTCTTCAAGACAGGTTTTGGAGTGTTTTCATTTCTTCCTCTCCATATCTGGGAACAGAGTGGTCTCTGTATCCATGCCAATCAATCAGTGAGCATGCATTGCACTGAACAGTAACAATACATTCATGCAACATGCAGAGAGTGGACTGTCCACAAGTATATTATTAAAGAGGTTTCTCTGGAATTGTTGGTGACAGTTGTGAGTAAAGGGGAAACTCATCAGGTTGTTTTATTAATGATACGTGTGATGCAAGAAACATTTCACATTTCATTATTAGTCCTAATAAATGTCTTTAAATAATTTTACATTTGACAAAAACCCTCTTTAAAATATGAAGCTGCACAGACACCAGTGTCATTTATAACTTAGATACTGTGACGTTCTTTTGGCTAAAGAATGTACAAAAGCAGGAAATGGCTTAAAAAGAAACACTGAAATATTACTTTACAGTTAGCGTGCCTCCCCGCTGCCACCTAGCGCACATGCTGTCTGCATATAGTCCCATCCTGCCTCGCCGCTGAAAACACATCCATTAGAGAAGTCTGGCTCTGGAGGATCTCGATCCGTAATGGCAGTCTGTTGTGTGCACATGAGTAAAATACTGTAATTTTCCACTCCTTCCCAGCATAAAATGTCTGCTTTGCGGAGGCCTGGATTTCATCCTTAATCAGGGTTGCCGACTTTTAAACTCTTCCCTCCGGGAGATCCTGAAGGGAAGAGCTAGAGGCAGCCTTGGGGATGGGGCTTAATGATGTGATTTATGCAAATCGCGCCATCAAGATCCTGCCCATTACTGTTATGAAAGGCTCCCTTGCCTCTCATGCAGGAGATTTGTTGGGTCTCCCAAGATACCAGGAGAACTGCCCAAATTTCGGGAGTCTCCTGGGTATTTCGGGAGAGTCGGCAACCCTGTCCTTAATTCTTAATCATTTTAAAGTTGATGTAAACTAACCCAACCAGTAACCTAACCAGTAAGATGTTATATCACGCAGCTACTTAAAAGCATTCCTAACACAAAGGGGAGATTCTAGTAAATATTTTCATTAATAGGTTAGACACCTAATAACATCGGATCTAATACAGAGCCCCGCTGCATCCTGACTGCCGAGCAGGTGAGAGCAGGACACCCACTTCCTGTACAGACTTATGAGAGCAGGACCTTACCTGAAGATTTCTGTGCCGCCCACCATTTTACATCTATGTTCAGAAAATTGGATAGGGTGTCATGGCCCCTTACTGCTGTATGTAAATAGACTCCCCTCCCATGGTGTATACCTGACATATGCCTCCCATACATCCCTTTCTGCCATTAGAAAGACTTCCACGTCTGCATCCTGAGTATTCAGCTCTGTGCTAGAAGTCTGCTGCTAGTGCATGCGCAGTCACCAAATGCAGAGGCCTGCCACTCGCAAAGGGTCCTATATAATGAGTTAATTCTTATTGTTAATTAAGCACTCTCAGAAAGCATAACCACTGCATGTAACAACGTAGCACCTTGCACTTGTGTTTTAGATCACTGGGGAAATGAATGTATCTGGGAATGGTAGCGGGGTTGTGCTTAGCTGTATTGTGTCCATACTAAACCTGTTGTACTTGTATAATAAGGATTGAGAGCTGTGGTGTTGGGATGATGCCTAAAGCTTTAATAAGTTGTGTCTGGTTTTACCATGAGGCGGTTGTTTGTATATTCCAGTCAGAATTAGGTCCTATGTTTTTGCCCTTGCTTTGCTTTGAGGGACACCTTGTGAAAATATTTTCCTAGGTGGTAGCATAGCTTTAAATTTACACACCCCTTTATAGATAAACATAACATATTGGCTTTAAACTAATGAAATGCTTATTTGGCTTGTTAAATGACAAACGTGACTGAGATTCAATTAGTACTTGCTTAATGTACAATAATGTATAATCTTGGGGCCTGATACAGATTTCCGCGCGACTTCCTTGCGCACAGAGATCTGTAAGTTGGCATGGAAGAGGGGAATGCACGGCAGAACCCTACCTTAACTTCTCCATATGGATCTGCTGCTCTCCACCCCCGGCCCTTCATTAACATGCCTATCCCTGCCTGTATGGGGGGGTTTAGACATGCGGGAGTGAAGGGCCAGACCCTTCCACGGAACTTCTTCCATGCGGAACAAAGTTCCATACGGAAGTAGTTACGACACGTAACATCTGACCCGTGCATGTGCAGATTTTAATTGTCAAGGGACTTATGCATTAAACATGCGTAAGTCCCCTCAAGAACCATTAATCGTTGATAGATGTGATTTTTATTAGGTGTGGTTTACTATTTCCCTTTTAAAACTCTGTGCCAGTAATTAGCTACTGGTTCTTACTGGGCCACTGGAATTCTGGATCCACATCTATCCTGGCAATGTCTGCGCCACTTACCAAAAGGGGGAGTTTTCTGATTATAGCAATCATAAAATGAACCCTTGTAGTAAGTATGGATATGGTAACTTTTTAAAAGTCTTCTACTCAACAAGCAGTAGGTCTTAAATGGGTGTTTAGAATACTCTGTGAATAAATAAATAACATTTGAACATAGTGTCTGTCACTCTGTACCAAGGTGCATACTGGCAGTGCTACAAATAAAATTAGGATGATGAAATGAAGCTGCAACAAAAAGCATGGGTGCACTTTTAGAAACTGGTAACACTATTGCGTTGCATTTTGTTAACTGAGGGCACTGTTATAGGGTGATATAGATTGAGTTTAACACCGGTGTTTGGACGTCCTATTCCACCATCAACTCCATTGCGTTGCATTTTGTTAACTGAGGGCACTGTTATAGGGTGATATAGATGATATTGCTATGTGGTACTCTGTCAACTGTGGGCACTAGTGCATCATATACTGTGAATTGAAAAAGGACTACTGTGGGAGATGATGTAACGTGGAGGTACTAGTATGGGGAGTACTGTTGTAGCTGAAATTGGCATAATATGTGCTTGTTGATCCCTTGTTTTAAAAGATCTTAAAATATTGTATTTGAATCATCTTAATAAAGATTTTCTAAATACATAAACATGTACAAAGGTCTCACCTTGATGATGCTATTGTGTGAACAAAATCCACTACTTGACAACATACCCAAGTATGTTTATATATATATA
>WWET01000968.1:169574-180830 GCA_011038615.1 Limnodynastes dumerilii
TGTACACACAATAAAACAATAAAACAATAAGTATAGTCAATGGACTGAACATAAAGCATATAAGCTGTATTAGACAGCTTTAGACACGGTGATACTTTAATATGTGGTAGCCATAAACTGTAGCTGATAATGTATCAAATTGTATACAAGAAAATTGGAATTTCTTACAAAAGTAACAGCTTCACAGTGGAAAACCACTTAATATATTATAACAAACCATGATGTAAAGATTCCCAAAGCTATGGCTTTTTACTTTGTAACATTCACACAATTAAGGCTATGTATGACAAGGTATTTCTTGGTTTCCAAAGTGAAACCAGAAAGTAAGTTTGTGTTAAGTGCAGATGAGTTTCTGTTCACACACAATTACTTTCTTTTTGATGGTCAGTAATATTTCAAAGAGAGAGTCTATGCAAAGGTCTTTCATTCTCGTCCACCCTGGTTAATTTGTTTATGAGGTGGTGTTAAAGAATTTAGACACAGGGGGTTTTATTTAGGCAGTTCATTCAACTAATGTACAGTCACTATTCTTGTTTGGCATAAACAAAAAGGAACTATTTTGACTAATACTATAGCTCTAATGAAGGGAATCTGGTCATCACATCTGACTTTCTTTGCGATATTTATTTGCATATTCGGGAAACACCTTTTGTTATAAGACAAAGAATAAAAAGCAACTTTAGGAAATTGCATTTAAAGTTCCACTCCTGGCTCTGAGCTTTGTTATGGAGCCTCTGTGATTGGCCTACTTGGAGGATGTCATCTTTACGGTGTGATGTTGTGCCTAGACGGTGGTCTGATTGTAAATCTTACCCAATATAAAATATATTGTGTTCCTTTATAAAAATAATTTATATATTGCACCAGTATATTATAATTAACGTTACAGAGAATAATTAAAACAGTTACAGTATACACTCATCACTAACTTATCTGTATGTTTACTACAGAACAAATTCACACACACATGTGGCGAGCACATGCAAATTCCACTCACAGAATGCCCTGGTTGAAATCCACACAATGCTAATATCTGTCCCACTATACATCCCACAACACTATTCTATCAATTCAATCAGCAAAACATAGAATGCCAAAATAAGTGTTTAAACAGTAGTCAATATATTTAGAAATATGAAGTAAATCTGTGTAGTGACAACGTAAGGCTGATAAGAGAGATGTGTGTGTGTGTGTATTATATATATATATATATATATATATATATATATATATATTACTAACCAGACAAATGCAAAAATATACATGAATTTGGAAGTCTGAGCACCACATTTGGCAAACATAAATGGCCGCAACGAGAGAGAACTGGGCAAGAAAGCCAAATGAATGTGGGCAAGAGGCACAGTCAGATGGCAAGTTCATACTAGGCTTGCTATTGTAGCACACTGAACCTCTGCAAGGGGTCAGACTTTAACTTAAATGCAAAGCACAGGCACAGGTGAAATAACGCTGCTCACATCAATGTACTACTGAAAATCGCTGCCTTCAAAATATACACCGTTAGTAATTAAAGCGCAACGTTTCCGCCTTTGTGCAATTTGAATTAAGCCAATTACTAGTCCAATGAGTCCAAATTATTGCATAGACTTTACTCAAGCATATCTTTGTAGACTTCATATGTTTCCTATGTTTACGCTAATAAAAATAGAATATAAATGGATAATTAAAAAAATCTCACACCTTAGTTTAGCTCTGCCAACAATTGCTATCACAATTAGCTACACACATTACAATGATCTTGCAGAAAATGAGATAAATGGCTGAACATTAGTGTAATCAGATTTCGGTTGCAGGGCTTAATGGCCTTCTTGAACTGGTACTAGACAGTATGATGAAAGACAATTACAGGGATTATCACCTTTCACTTAGTCATGTGACCAGAAAACATTTAGAGGGGCGCAACATCCACCCAGACAATAAATATCTGTGCCACAGAAACACAGTCCAGAATAAATGATCATATTTCCTTACCCGCACACCTTGATCCATAGAGAGACAAAGCACTTGCCATGGTGCTGTGTACCTAAACATCCTTCTGTGTTCAAAAATAGAGGCAGAATCTAAGGATCCCAGAACCAAAGAGCTTTTCAAACCCGCTTGTTACAGTCACTCATATCCTTGGAGGTACACTAGCAGCAGTCCTAGTAGCACACAAATCTATACTTGGGAGTCTTTTCAGTAGAGTTCCTGTGAATGTTACAGCTCACAGTGATAAACCTTCCCTCTGCAATTGAAGCTAGAGTAAAAGACTGTGAAAGTAATGCAGGATAAGACGCTTTCTCTCAGGAGGAGCTTAGATCAAGCTCAATTACCATAACCCCTTGAACCTGCCACCACTTCTTTGGTCTGTAAATATAACAATAGCAGGTAACATTCCAGCTGTTCCTGTAATTATCCCCTTCACCAACATAAGTGCCCTAATATGCTCTATAAATGAATATATCAGCCAATATTCATTGGAGAACAGCATAGATTAAGTTATTTTATTTACTAAAGAATAAACCGTATAGATTTTAATGAATTTATTAAACAATTTATGTTATATTGCAAACTAATTCTGTAACAAATACTTTTTGCCCCTATGAGAGATAATTAATAATAATATTGGACCAGACCCCGCACACTTTCCATATGAGCCAGGGTCTTAAAGTCTGCACGGATGTAAACACCCCCTGTCATGTCCTTCTGTCGTGTGGACTTTATGCCAGATACGCTGCCATAGGGAGCCTGACCACAGACCGCAGACTTTGCGTGCGTAAGGAGTGTCCTTCGTAGATCTGGATCCATTATTATTTTAAAAATCTGATATTACATTAATATTTTTTTCATAAACCTTTTTTGAACCAAGAGAATTGACATTCGATTTACAATGGAATGCACCTATTGTCTGTTATCAGTTTTACTGACAAACACTGGCTAGAGTGTCCTTCAATGGCATTCATGACATGAGCAAAGATTCCTATGCAGTCACAATTTTATCTCAGATATAAAGCTCACAAAACTCCTTTTGTCATCATAGCAGTTCCTTAATAAGAAAAAAAATACAAGTCAATGAAAGATGGTTCTCTCCAAAATACTAAAGAGGGTGTATACAGGATAGACAGGATGCACTTTGATGATTTGGCATATATTTATAAATTAAATCTCATTTCTAGAAGTAGTAAGGACAACCAAGAGGCCACAGTGATTCATGCACATGTGTCCACAGCTTTCAGAGTATATTAACCTTTTGAACTTAAGAACATAATCCAGTTTATGTATCAGAGCCACTAGCAAAACATTATCCATAGCACGTCATTCAGGAAAATCACCCATCTCATCCAGGCAACACTGCACTAAGCTACATGGGCTGAGTAGCTGACAGGTGCTACAGCTATATCACAAATGATATCAGGCAACTGGCTCAGAACTACAGTGCCAAATAATCTGGCTGGTTGGCAGATGACCAATCAGCACTTGTGTGACTGAATTGTGTATAGCTGAAGTGGTATTTTTTATGAGGCTGTTACCATATAAATATCACTGAGATTACATTGATAGATACATTTTTGACAAGATTCTAAAAAAATAATAATAAAAAGCCTGGCTTTTAAAATCTATATTTAAATGAGAATACTTAGTAAATGCACATTTTATTACTTTTCATAAAACATGTCAATTGTTAGTCAACAGCATTAAATCAGCATTAGGACATTAGGGAGTATTACATGTCTAATGATTCCCAAGTGTTATTGATTGCTCTAGTGCTAATGCCAGAACACAACAAAGCTCAATTTACATGGAATCTTAATGGTGCTTTAGACAAGTATACTAATCTACCCAATAATGTCAGTGCAGTAGTATGTCTCATGTTTCTTAGACGTTTGACACAATATATATATATACACAGGCTATAGTAGTAACAAAATACAATAGAATGGAGATGGACAGCACTTAGGGACTTGATACTCAACAAGTTTTGGGTGCCAGGTCATCACGGGGACCACAACTTTAAACTTGGACCTCAGCGGTTTATCCTGCAGACCCCTTACCCTCCTGCCCGCCTGCAGGATACTACTACAAGGGAGACATCACTCCCTGTCATTTCAGCAGGCGGGGAGAAGCGTAAAGTACAGAGGCCGAGGGGTAAACCACTATGGTCGTGAGGTCTACTACTCTAGCATCATCATTTCACAGACAGCACGCTGCAGGGAGAAGCGAGGAGGGACTCCATTTACTAAAGAAAGATCCCTTTATTTTCATGCAAATATAGATGTTATCACATGCAAACAGTTATCAATCAATGAGCAATCAATCAATGATCATCATGAAAAGCTATATACTAATGAACAGGTACCAAAAAGCTGTGAATATTTGATGCTTTTTAAAATAAAATGTTACTGCTCAATAAAAGTGTATACTTTATGGAACCACTTTACATATTTTGCACTTAATTTGGATGTTTTGTATGTGTGTCTACCCTGTACAATATTATATACATACCGTATATTTATATTTTTATATTTATTTTTTTAAACAGGAGAATATTTTTGACAAACAATTTTATATGGACAGCTGTATACGTGCAATATAAAACCACTAAGGCCTCCTTTTGTCGTTCTTTAAATGTGTTTATGTCTTTACACCATACAGCTATGAATTATGTGAGAACATTTTCCCCCTATAATTTAAATTATCTATAGAAAATGCTAAGTTTAATAATGACCAGTTGATGGTTAGTACAAGAGCCAATAACAAACTTAATTGTCTCTTAATTCATGCTGATAGACACACACTATATGATAAATCGGTTTAATCATCCCATTATAAGCGTTTAAGATGATAAACTGACAGTATCTGGAGAGTTACGATAAGACAATTCTGCAAAGCAAGAGTAAAGCTGGCCATACACTAGAGCGATTATCGTCCCGATCTTCGAATTATCGTGGATTGGTCGAATTATCACATAGTGTATGGCACCGATGTCGCTACCTGCCGCTAGAGGAAAAATCGGCAGAATTATCAGAAATTTCACGCTGTGACGATAATCGCTTGAGTGTATGGCCAGCTTAAAGCATTATATTTCCTTGTTGATTCAATCAGATAACCTAAAGGTCAATATGCCAAACTCCCTTCCCCAACAGATTTTAGTGAGTAGATACACAATATTCTGACAATTAGAAGAAAATAATTTGTGATAAGTGTAACAGGAAACTGTGCTGATCTGAAGACAAGGGGCCTGATTTACAACCCTGTAATTTTTAACATACGTGCCTAATTTTACGATTCTAGCTACTATTACACGCTATCTACGTAGCGTTTTGTTACGTAGATTGCGTACATGTGGTCTTAAAGACTGCATGTACGCACTCTACGTAACGAAACGCTACGTAGATAGTGTAAAATAGTTACTACGCATGAGTAGTAGCTAGAATCGTAAAATTAGGTACATATGTTAAAAATGACGGGGTTGTAAATCCGGCCCAAGACCAAAGATCTTTGGGGAGTTTTGCTGCAAGCAGAATTTACATGTGAAATGTGTTTTATCTATTGCATTGGACATTTACATTGTAGTATTGTAGTATAGTGATATTATAATATTGTAGTATAGTGACCACAGAGTTGTATGATAAGAAAACCATGCCTGAAGGTCACAATTAGAAATGTCCACACTGGAATGATAATCTGACACATACAAAAAATTTCAGATTTTCAGAGAAATCTAATGATCCTGAAGGCACCCAATATCTGAATTATAGATAAACATTGTGGGCCGGATTTACAACCCCGTCATTTTTAACATATGTACCTAATTTTACGATTCTAGCTACTACTCATGCGTAGTAACTATTTTACACTATCTACGTAGCGTTTCGTTACGTAGAGTGCGTACATGCAGTCTTTAAGACCACATGTACGCAATCTACGTAACAAAACGCTACGTAGATAGCGTGTAATAGTAGCTAGAATCGTAAAATTAGGCACGTATGTTAAAAATTACAGGGTTGTAAATCCGGCCCATTGTCTTCAGATCAGCACAGTTTCCTGTTACACTTATCACAAATTATTTTCTTCTAATTGTCAGACTATTGTGTATCTACTCACTAAAATCTGTTGGGGAAGGGAGTGTGGGATATTGACCTTTAGGTTATCTGATTGAATCAACAAGGAAATATAATGCTTAAAGCTGGCCATACACTAGAGCGATTATCGTCCCGATCTTCGAATTATCGTGGATTGGTCGAATTATCACATAGTGTATGGCACCGATGTCGCTACCTGCCGCTAGAGGAAAAATCGGCAGAATTATCAGAAATTTCACGCTGTGACGATAATCGCTTGAGTGTATGGCCAGCTTAAAGCATTATATTTCCTTGTTGATTCAATCAGATAACCTAAAGGTCAATATGCCAAACTCCCTTCCCCAACAGATTTTAGTGAGTAGATACACAATATTCTGACAATTAGAAGAAAATAATTTGTGATAAGTGTAACAGGAAACTGTGCTGATCTGAAGACAATGGGCCGGATTTACAACCCTGTAATTTTTAACATACGTGCCTAATTTTACGATTCTAGCTACTGTTACACGCTATCTACGTAGTGTTTTGTTAACGAAACGCTACGTAGATAGTGTAAAATAGTTACTACGCATGAGTAGTAGCTAGAATCATAAAATTAGGCACATATGTTAAAAATGACGGGGTTGTAAATCCGGCCAAAAATGTTTACCTATAATCCAGATATTGGGTGCCTTCAGGATCATTAGATTTCTCTGAAAATCTGACATTTTTTGTATGTGTCAGATTATCATTCCAGTGTGGACATTTCTAATTGTGACCTTCAGGCATGGTTTTCTTATCATACAACTCTGTGGTCACTATACTACAATATTATAATATCACTATACTACAATACTACAATGTAAATGTCCAATGCAATAGATAAAACACATTTCACATGTAAATTCTGCTGTCATCGGAATATTATACTATGCATGTGAAATATGCCACAGGCAAGCTATTTGCAAGTGAGGAATCTGAGAGTTTCAATGTAACAAGACCTGCTCTGAAACTGGGATCAATAGGAATTAAGGAATCATTATCCTGCTGGCCAGTGTACACCCAATTTCATTGTCTCTATTGTTTACTTACAGGTTTCTGTTGACTGTGCTAACAAGTGCTAATAGGGCTCTACTAGGGCTCTGTGAGTATAGTCTCCACAAGTCTACAATTAGCAAAACAGTTGAGGATTCTAATAACTCAGCAATGAACTTAAGAAAGTCAATTTATGGTGCCCTATAATGTATTTGTTATCATTAATCCTTGTTTAGTATCATTAATTAAAATTAAGATAATGGGTACCAAATGAATTGAAAGCAATGCATATCTGCCAGAAGCCACAACTGATCCCAATTTTATCTAGTGAATACAAGTTATAATAAAATAAAAATAATAGTGTCAGTAGACATACATGATTACACAGAACAATGGGCTATACTGACAAATGAAACGCTTGGATTAATTAGTACATGACAGTACTAAACATGCAAATAAAAGTAATGACAGTGTTCATGTTTGTTGTCACATAGGTGAAAAATGCTCCCTATACAACAGATACTCGTGTGTTTATTTACCATGAACCTTTGACACAAGAAAATGACTGTTGACTTTGTAGTATGCAGTAGTTGCTTTTTCAGTAACAAGTGTGGGGAATGTCTCACTAACAGCTGCATACAAGTGGTTCTCTTTAAATCAACATTCATTGGAAGGAATGCATGAGGACATTGGGGGCAGAGTCATATGCTGAAAGGAGTCTAAATTCTTTGATCTATTATCTTACTGAAAGCATCAATAATATTTTCACATTATTAAACGGACCTTGTTAATTCTGTGTGACAGAAAGTTTCAAATAATAAACACTCTTCTAGTGTTCTAGTGACATGTGATAAATAAAAAGAATGTAATGGCTTCAGGTGTGGCACATGGTCACTGAAGGAGATAGGGCACATTGCATGTAAACATAACAACCAGGTACATCTACTGCTATAAAGAGAGACTCGTTTAAGAGGCACAGAAACATAATACTGGAGAACCATTTTCCTTTAAAACAGCTCAAAGCTTTATACAATTTTAAGTTCTAATTAATACTATTTTACATTGTCTGTTGAACAATAATTGACTGTAAAATACTACACAGGATAAAGCAGAAATATAAAAACAAACAAAACTAAACAAACTTTCAGTGTACAATGAAATGATTAACTAGGTATATTTTTGTTATATGTGTCATTTGTTATAAACATAATTTAAAAAGTGGCCTTTTGCTTCTGCTCATTGGAATGCAGCTATGTTAGATGAAGTGTGGGTGTACCAATGTTTATTACCAGACCTTTTTCTATCACACAACTGGTGTTTCCAGTTCCTGTTAAACGCTCACTCATAACTTGACACTTAAGCTGGCCTTACACCGGGACGATTATTGGCCCAGCAGGGGGTGGGCCGATAAATGGGACAATTTTCCGCTAGGAAAAAGACCCGTTATCGGCATCATACACCTCCTCTGCTGGGACCGACAATTCTAGCAGAAGGGGGGGGGAGGGGCAGGGAGAGTACTATGCTGCTGTGACAGCTTTGAAGCTATCAAAGCAGTCATAATAGCATAGTACACAGATATACAACAGCGGTTATTGTAGGCAGTAATACAGAAAAGAATCAGCCGAAGCCACGCTTTACACAGCGCGGTTTGGGCTGTTCCCTGTCTGTACTACTCCTTGCAATAATCGCTGCTGTATATCTATGTACTATGCTGCTCTGACAACTTTAAAGTAGGGGCAGTGCTCCCTGTTGCTGCTGCTGCTGCTTAATATCTATGTGCAAAGCTGCTCTGACAGCTGTGAAGGTATACTTTATAGCTGTGAGAGCAGCACAGTACATAGTTATGCAGCAGCGGTTATTGCAGGCAGTAATACAGACAAGAATCAGTGAAGCCGCGCTTCACACAGCACGGTTTCGGCTGTTCCCTGTCTGTACTACTCCTTGCAATAATCGCTGGTGCATATCTATGTACTATGCTGCTCTGACAACTTTAAAGTATACCTTCACAGCTGCCAGAGCTGCTTTGTGCATAGATATACAGCAGCAGCTTTGAAGAATTGGGAGCCATTCACTTGCTCCCGATATAAATTAAACATGTCAAAAGACCAAATAATTGTAGCAGAGCGTTTCTGGTTGGTTTATTTGGTGTTTGAAAAATTGATCTTGGCCATACACTAGAGCGATTATTTGCCTGATCACCTGATAATTAGGTGATCGGGTCGATAATCGCTCTAGTGTATGGCCAACTTTAGCCCCATATCTCACACACAACTTTGGCATTTTCAATTGAATAACTGATCAAGAAGATCTATGATATTCTTCACTGATATTCCTCACTGCAGTGAAATTAATATTTATGGTTAATTTGGTCACCAGTTCAGGGCTAGTGGGTGACTGTTTTCCATTTTTCCCTGGGGCTCTGGGGTATATAATTATATATGCAACATTACAAGACTGAACTAGCAATTAATTGCTGTTAGTCACATCCCATCTGTAAAACTTTTCACTCCATACATAGGGCCTGATCAAGACCCCTGCATTTTCCGCACAGAGGTCCATAAGTTCGCACAAGTCAGGGCTCACTCTCCTGTCACTCCCCTATCATGAATGTGTCCAGAACACTTCCTTAAATTGTCTGCACGGATCTGCATGTGTACAAACGCAGATCTGTGCGCATCTGCTTAGCTGCATGTACCATCATCTGCTTGCTTATCCATGCCCCCCGTTCGGGGATTGGGCATTGGGATGTGTGCACGGAGTTACGCAAGGAGTTCCGTCGCAGGACATCTGGTGCGTACATGTGCAGTGACAGAAAAGATACTTGCGGAAGTCAGGCAATGTTATTAGTTGAAGATCAGGCCTACAGAATTTTATAAGATACAGGTTAGATGACATTTCAGAAATAAACTAAATGCCAACTATCTAATCTAGTCTATTTATATTTTCCCCCCAACCAATTCCATCACCCATTTTTAAGCCCATGATTTTCATGCAATTCAAAGAATTTAAACTTTTAATACCCAAAGGTAGGACCAAAATGCCACTTCACTAATCCCTTTCATGCTTTTTGAATGATATATATAGCAGGTACAGTACATAGCACACAATAAATGGCCTGAGACAAATATCCAAGCTGCAAAGAACTAAAAATGGATGATGTACATATGCAGTGAAGATAAGTGTAACTACTTAAAGTATTGCAAGTGCAGAGAATTTACAGCATCTAAAAACTAGTGACTTTGCATCTCAAGTCTCAAGGGTCAGTCATATAATGATTCTGCATGTGTATAGGCTAAAATGATCACCCAGAGAAAGGCCGTGATAAAGAGAGACAGATGGACACCATCAGCTGAGTCACGGTAAGCTCAGTAGGGCCTGGGGAAAGCTAAAGTGCAAGAGTACCTAAGGAGCTTGTAAAACAATGCTCCATGTTACATTTCAGGAAGCTCTTTTTCACTGATATTCTCTGTAGCAGTGGGCACTGTGGGAGGACAGTGCTGTAGACCACCAGGGACAGGTAAATACAAAAGGCCGTCTATGGGAATCACCATTAAAATCTGCAAGGGCAGCACAGTACAACCCGACAGAGAATGACTGGTTTCTCCATTGTTGGGGTATTGGAAATGGATAAAAGAATGAAAATACCAAGTATTTCTCTAATTGTATTTCATTTTCTCTGTCTTTTAAAAAAAATGGAGACACATACTTTTTTTGGTCATAAAATACACCGTAAAGTACATTTTTGGATTGTGAGAAAGTCATAGAACTTGAGCCTTCAGCACTCCATGTGTTGTGAAACTACAATGGCAGATATAAGCTATGCATATGTTATATATGCTATATAAGCTATGCATATCCAGTAAACAGGGCCCAGGGCACAAGATTTTAAAATAGGATTCAAAAAAGTCTATGTACGTAGCATAATTATGAACATTAAGAGCTAATTTAAGATTTTCCATACTGTTTAAGACACATCTGCATTGGCACTGTCCCACATGACATCAAATATATATATAAGCTATGCAGGTAAACAGGGCCCAGGGCACAAGATTTTAAAATAGGATTCAAAAAAGTCTATGTACGTAGCATAATTATGAACATTAAGAGCTAATTTAAGATTTTCCATACTGTTTAAGACACATCTGCATTGGCACTGCACTGT
>WWET01000968.1:231647-244303 GCA_011038615.1 Limnodynastes dumerilii
CGACCTGCCACTTAGATGCGTATATTTGCGATCCCATCGCCGACGGATCTCTGAATCAGGCCCATAATCATTCAGACCAACCAACCAACGATAGTGGAGGAAACCAACTGGATGAGGACAGTATACAAATAGAAAGGCGATATACAGGATAGTACAAGGTACTGGAGGGAGGTAGCACAAGAGCCAGAGGAAATATCAGGCAATGGAGGTACTGCGTACCGGAGGGGAGAAAGACAAGTCTGCAGTAGCAAAAGAGCTTGAGGGTAAAACAGGACAGCAGTGGTACTATGTACCGTAGTGTAATATAAGTCTGCAGTAGCACAGATTGCCGGAGGTAAATATAGGAATGTTGTGGTATTGTGTACCGTAGCACTATACAAGTCGCAGTGGCGCAGCGTGCCGGAGGTAAATAGAGAATAGAAAAGGTACTATGTACCGTAGAGTAATACAGGTCTGCAGTGGCACTGAGTTCCGGAGGAAAGTACAAAATAGCAATGGTACTATGTACTGTAGAGTAATGCAGGTCTGTGATGACACGGAGTGCCGGAGGTAAGTTCAGGACAGTGATGGTACTATGTACCGGAGAGTAATACAGGTCTACAGAGGCACGGTGCAAGAGGTACGTACAGGACAGTGATGGTATTATGTACCAGAGAGTAATACAGGTCTACAGAAGGCACAGGGTGCCAGAGGTACGTACAGGACAGTGATGGTACTATGTACCGGAGAGTAATGCAGGTCTGCAGTAGTACAGGGTGCCAGAGGTAAGTTCACCGGACCAGGGAGCCCGGAGAGACAAATGTGGGACACAAACGAAGAGGGGGAGACTAGGATTGACAAGACCAGAAAGGCAACACTCATAACAAGACAAGGCAAAAAGTAACCCAATGAAGGAAACCACGGAGCGAGCTAACAAGGATCCTAGACGGAAAACGTTATAACCCGCACTGACATGCCGCCTGCGTCAGAGGAAATAGGAGAACCCAGCCAATAAGGAGTGAGCAAAGGACGGATACCACTAATAAAACTACAGCCCCCAGACTGCTTAGCACCGACACTAGAAGTGGGAACCCTACGTGTGCAATGTGTCCTAGCAACTGTAGGGACGCGCGGGGGAACCGATACGGAGGCGGTAACAGATCTACACTGCTGCCTAACAACTTCCATTACCCTAACCCTCCCTTCCTCGCAGCCTGACCCTAACTCTCCCTTCTCCCTAGCCTAACCATAACACCCCCCTCCACACAGCCTGACTATAACCCTCCCCTTCTATGGCCCTAACCCTAACCCTCCCTTCCTAAGAGCCTAACCTTAACCACCCCCCCAATACTAAAAGTCCCCGGAGAGGTAACTCACCTCTGCGGAGCTGTCAGCGGAGGGTCCTGCGAAAATGGGCGAGTATACCAATCAGCACACTCACCCATTCACAAAAAAATTCTAAAAAGTCTCCCTATTCAAAATAGATACAGCTGAAAAGTAACTTTCAGCTGTCTCTCTTTCTGAAAGCAGCCCATCGTAGTGGGGAATACAACCTGTACTGTACAGGCAGGTATTTGTATGGCTGATCTATCCAAATTTCCTCTCTGTTGCCAATTTAAGTGAGAGCAAATCAGAAATATTGAAGTCCATGTGAGCGAAAAGTTACCCAAATTCTTGCAATGATGCGTGGATATAAGTATGCGACCACAGCACCAGTAGATTTAAAGTGTTTTCACTGCTACACTCAAAAATGATATATATATAAAAATTTAATGGCTGAGATTTTCACTTTCACTTTTTGTGAATAAAAAAAAAAGGTGCGTCATAATCATCTGTTGGTATTACCCATCATTTATATTACCATTTTATTTATTAAAGACATCTAATTAAATAAAGCATTCAAGGTTATGATTTTATCCTACTATTTAAATTCTACGAATTTCCCTTTTTCTCTGTTAACAGGTTACACTAAACTACTAAGGTCTGATACATAGATACATTCTGCCTGCCCATTTATTTTTACATTTTATTTAATCTCATAATGACCCTAGACTAGTTCAAGCCTGAATTTTGTTTAGGTTTTCCTTATGTTTATCCAAACATGTTTAAATGGTATTACCTTGTTAGCCTCTGGTAGGCGATTTCAATGATGTATTATCCTGTCATAGAAATAATGTGTCCTCTAACCCTATTACCATCCCCTTTCAGTGCATGATCTCTTCTTCTAAAACTCCTCTTGCTTTGAAAAATGCCATCTCCTTTACCTTGTTATACTCATTTATGTATTTGAAAGCTTCTATTATACCCTTCTCTTTCTCTTCTCTGTTCCAATGTATACATGTTTAGTACATGTGTTTATAGTTTTATTCATGCTATGATCTGTGATGCAGGCCAAGCACAATTTTAGTAGCCATTCTTGGCAAGGCTTCTATGTTTATGTGTTTCTGGAGATATGGCTGTACCAGTGATTTATAAAGCTGCATTACTGCTTCTCTCTTTCTGATACTAACGCCTCTCCCTGTGCAGTCAAGCATCTGACTAGCTTGTCTCATTGCTTTTTACATTGCTTAACTACTTTTAATTCATATGAAATAGTGACTTCTAAATACCTTTCCTCCTTAATGGCTTCCAGTTTAGTGCCATGAATTCTGTATAAGGTCTTTGAGCCAGATCCAGACTTAATAACGACAGCGAATGTACGCATGTGGCATGCGTAAATCTGGCTGTGGGAACGCACTGCGCATGCACACGGCAGATGATACTCATTGTAACTCTGATCATACGTAACTTGTGCGTAACTTCGTACGATAGGGCATGCTATCCCTAAGCAAGCTGATTATGCGCATTGCGGGAGAAGGAAGGCATTTAAATTGTACAGTATGGGCTGGGTTAGGCACTTACGTATGACAAGGTATTACGTATGCACAGAGATACACAAGGAAAAGTTAAAGTAGGGTTCCGAACACGTAAGTCGGCTAAGATACGTAAGTGCGAGAGGAGTGCCAGGGGAGAGCATTATCTATAGCAGTGCGTAGCCTAGTTCCGCATGCATACGTAAAACAACCTTAGGTCTGGATCTGGCAGGGTGAGACCCAATGATTGCCATTAAAATGTAGATGCCTCACTCTTGTCTACCTAGATCATCGATCATTTGACTCACTCTCCTGTTTCCTTAAAGTCTAGATACATTTCTCCTTTAAGCTATTTTAGTAAGTCATTAAAAAAAGTCAATATGATTTGTTTTACATGATCTTCCCTCAATGAATCCATGCTGCTGAGGATGCTGTAAATTGCTGGATTTAGATATTCAATAATTTGTTCTTTTAACAGTGTTTTTCTTCATTTTCCGACTATTGATGTAAGATTCACTAGTCTGTAGTTGCCAGGCTCTTTCCAGGCTACTAGAATAACTTTTGTTACTAGTAACTGCTTTAATAATTCTGTCAATTGTTTTACCAGAACCCCTATATGCAAATGTGAATATATGATCGCATGTAAGAGCACATATAGAGGTTAATTGGAATGGCAAGATGAAGAGCCCTGAAAGCATAAGAGGAGCCTAGAATGAGATAAAATAATAAAGGGCACATATAGAGCTCAGACAACATGTTAAACCTGATCTGTTCTAACTGGTACACTCTTAGCTTGACTCTTTGTTGTATCCTTAGCCATATATGACTAAATTATGTTTAGGTATATTGGGTGTAGAAACTATGCAGAACCAATAAAAGCTGCATTATTTTAACATGGATCTGATCCATTACATAGCGTATATCTTTGTACTTCACATACCAAGAAATCACTGCTTCAGATTTGTGTTCCGGGGGTCGTAAATGTAGCTACTGTCCAGTAGGAGCATGGTACCTATGCCCAATCCATAAGCACACACAGTTTACATCAAAACATTTCTCCAGCCAAAATACATGTATAAGTCAAGCAAGCTGATGATGGCCAACATGCAACATGCCATAGCCCATACAGGACCATTGCAGTAGCATTTAGCCTATAGCCTTCACTTATTTCATGTATGGCTATATATTTGTGTAACTGCACCGCTAACCACACAAACTTCCGATAACCAGGGCCTAGCTTTAGTTTTCGGACTCCAGCTGTTGGAAAGTATTGAGAGTGTCATTTCTCTTAAGTATGGAGAGGCTACAAGGCATTCTGATTAGGTAGCATGGATGTGTAGACCACATAATCAACTGTGATCATATCTGATCACCCTGAAAAGAAGAGAAAATCAGATCTTAGTGTCTACCATTATTTCATACCCCTTTCACATCACAGCCAAAAACCAGAGTATTTGGTGGTGGTGGGAAACCACCCGTGACAGCTCTGCTGTCATTGGGGCATATTTATACCCTTGGCCAGCCTGGGAAATCACCTTTGAGCTGTCATTAACACCGGAACGTCCTGCTCGCAGGACATGAGTTGCGTCACTGGCAAAGGATTTTTTTTTTCAGAGACCTCCCCCACAGATTAAAAGCTTAGAAGATCAGATTCAATTCAAGTTGGTAAGGATTTTTTTTAAATGTATTTAATACATTAAATGTATTTTTATATTACTGGAATTCAATTTTTTTTTTAAGATTAGGGTATTAAATGTAATTATTTTTTAAATATTATAAGCAATAAATGTTAAGTTTTTTTTTATGTTAATGACCGGCCCTACATTTTATTATAGTTCTAATTGGGACATTTACACGCCGCAGTGAGCACAGGATGACAGTGCATGCTGGCGCTTGTGGTTCTCTAACTATAAAACTACAAGCATCAGTATACCCTGCCGCGTTATAAATCCACTTAAACCCAGGAAATTCCTGGGGATCTGAAAGGGTCAGACCCAGAAATTTCGAGGATTTTTGTGGACTTCTAACACAGCTTTTTTTGGGAGCCGGCATTTTCCCCGGGAAAACCCCGGGTTGAAAGACCTAGTTTTTTCACCGGTGGTGATGTGAAAGGGATATTAGTACATTCACAAGGTCGTACAAATTTGTAACTCCATTTTCACGTCTGGATCGCATACAACCTTCCATTATTGCAAACGACAGAATGTATTCTTGTTTCCATTCCAGTTCTGGATCAGGCCTCATCACATGTAATACCTTCTTCAATGACTGATTGCATTCAGTATGCTTTTGTAAAGTAGTATTAAAATCATGTCACAAATCCTGAAATGTAATTAAGACAAGTATCTATATGATTAGTACATTTAACTATCTTCTGGCAAAAGTTATTTTCCCTTTTCAATTGCATGTATGGGATAACTATTTGTATTTTTTTTTTTTTTTTCAAAGCTTGTTACATGCTCAAAATAAGTAAAAAAGAGGTGTATAAAATGTGAATATTAAATATCACAATGCTTATACAAACACTATTAAAAATAACTGCTGTATAAAAAGTACTGTCAGCATTTGTAGACAGATGTGTTTGATGTGCTCCAGCTTCCATCCTTTTGTAAGGCATAGTGCTGATGTTTTCATTTTCATTTAGCCTTTGGAATTGGAGGGAAAGCTATACAATAGGTGGGCTGGCCGGGAAAGTGAAAACAACATGTCAGTTATATTTATTGTTTATTTATTTATTCTAAAACCCAATTAACTGAAGGAGATATCTGTTTACTGGAAATATGAGGACATTTATTTGAGGCATGATATTTTAAATTCCAGTTTGGATCAATCTCAGACTGGTTGTACCAATCAAGTAGAAGAGAAAAAGAAATCCACCCCTCTACCCCTCCCCCATTCTAGACCTAGGCAATATATTGGTAACGTACCAGACTGTCATAATGGCTAATAACACACAGGGTCTCGCTCTCGCTAGTAATCACAAGACTTTTCATGGATATAATTTTGGTGATTTTACAACTACTAACTAACAGAGCACAGCTTTCCCATACTCTGAACTAATCAAAGGGACATCCAAGGGTAATAAATAGGATGGGGGGAAAAGAGGATTCTGCCAAGTATTTAGGTAATAAATAAATTGGCGATTGAGGGTGTGCTGTGGTGGCTTGTAGTGATCCTTGATATTATAACAGAAAGGCTTACATATTTATGTTGGTTTGAAACTGTCCTCCATTGCAGGAAACACAGTAAAGGTGAGCGTCCATTTCCTGCTCAATAGGTGCCATTTTATGTGTCTAGCTGGTGCTGAACCCCAGCTTCAGCTGTCTAACTCAACCCCAGACCCACCACCAAGCTTCATCTCCCCTATACCAAAAAAAAATACCCTACAATGTGCTTCAACGCTAACCTAAATACAAGAGGGGATACATAAACAAACAAAAATATAATCCCTACCCCAAAAATAGGCCCAAGGGCCTTTTCTGAAGAAAAATAAAGACCCTGTCTTATTTTCGGGGAAAGACAGTATGTACTATGCTGCTCTGACAGCTTTGATGGTATCAAAGCTGTCAGAGCAGCATAGTACTAGCCCTGCTCCCCCCTCTTCTGCTAGGATTATCAGTCCCAGCAGAGGAGGTGTATGGTGCCAATAACAGAACATTCCCCTTGTGGGAAATTGTCCCGTTTATTGGGCCACCCCCTGCTGGGACCGATAATCGTCCTAGTCTATTGGCCAGCTTTAGTGGTGCAAGTGTCTAATGCTACGCAATCTGCATCTTCTTCGTTAGCGTATCCAATGTAAAAGTGCAGTTTATGCTCTCCAATTTCCAATTTCTGAGCATCAGGCCCTTGGCATTTTTGTTTACCTCCTGCACCATCTCTGTCTGTGATGTATAGATTAAGATTCTACATGGGAAGAACGGTCAGGATTACCATCTGGTCCTGTTTTTTTTACCTGTCTTGCACAAATACTGTACATGGTTTGTAAATTAAATGACATTTAAATGATATTTAAGCATCATAAACAAAGATGGCATTTACAGGAGATAATTGTGGCTAAATTATTCTTTATTTCTTCAGTACATGTTTACTGTCGGTTGTTTTCTGATTGTTTTCCAACTCTATGTATACAGAGAAACCTTATTGAACATGATTATATACATTTTAAATCACTATTAAAGCCAAATTGCTTAATAAACTTCTATTAAGTTTACTGCATTTCAGATATTATATGCTAACATTGCTATATCTAGTAGCTATGTGGTGATGGAAGTCTATTTTGGCAGCAGACACCCCCCGGATGAAAAGCTGGCAAGACTGGACCCCCATCGGAGCAGGTAAGTATGTATTTTTTTTTATGAAAAAAGTATTTTGGACATGTTTAAAGTTTTTTTTTGTGTGCCAGCAGTAGATTAATTTTTATTTTTAATGGGGACATTTACCAAGCGCTGCGGGTCCTGGCTGGCAGGGCATGTTGGCACTTGTGGTTCTCCAAGTGCCAACATGCCCTGGCATCCATGGGCATGCTGGTGATTGTAGTTCTACAATCATAATAACTAATTCACTTTTTTTTTTTGGGCAGTACGGTGAGCTGCTCCTTACGCTTACACTATCTCAGAGATGGCGTAAGCGTAGGGCTTGTTAAGCAGCTACCGGACTGCACTGCACGGAGTACTTAAATGAGAAAAACGCCCCTTTTCTCCTTTAAATATCCTTTCTACGGGTGCAGTGCAGTCAGATGTGAACACAGACGGATGGGTACACTTGCGCCCATCTTTCTGTGCGCGCTCCCGATCTGGGCATGCACAGTGCTTATTTTTGCTGCGCTTCCGTCTGAAAAAAAGACGGAAGCGCAGCTCTGGATCAGGTCCCCGATGTTGAACTACAAGGTGAAGCAAATTTAAGTGAAGACATAATTATAATTGAGAGTCAAAGTTTTTTAGCTCAACTAATTAATAGATTAAACATAAAGTTATCAAGTAATTGAGATTTATGTGCAAAAGTATAGTATTTCCCCAGCATGCAAAAGATTAAAAATAGATTAGCTCCCCTATTTTGCAAATTGGTATACAGGAACTGCATACCCTCCAATTGTACCTATTTAGAATGTACAGTGCCATTTTTTAATGGTCTGTACTGGCTAAAAGGTCTCTTGTGCCAGATTTTGGCCTAGCAGCTCCTTCCTCCTATACTCACCTTCTAGTCCTGCAGCATCTTATCACTAAAGCAGAACTGCGGGGAGAGGCTCCTTCAACTCTGATAAAGTGACAAGACCCTCTTTTACACCTTATCATACATGTAAATGAGAGTAGATTAAAGCCATACCTCTTCATGAGACAAACCATGCCCCCTTTACAGACACAACCCCTGCAAGTTTGTGAAACTCGGAGATTGCTTGCTTTCAACGGTGAGTTTAAACTCACCATATTTACCAATGCAAACTCACACCAAACTCACCGAAGATTATGGACTTTCAAACCCGCCGCAGTTCAACTCTCTCAGGCGATATTTTTTACATTCAGAACATACATATCGCTGGATTTACTAAGGGGCGAGTTTGAAACTCACTGGAGAATGGGCCAAAACTAAGTAATGTGACATATAAAAACACTACAAGGTGTTAAAAGGGACTTACAATTAAGTTTTGGATCATTGACAAGTTCAGATAACCACCTCCAAATGTAAACACTCCAATCAGGAAATTACCTGCATTTATATAGTGTATATGATGTGTACTCTGGCTAGTTTAAAGCAAACACCGACGAGTTTAACAAAAACTCACCAGAGTTTAAAATAACTCACATCGCCGTAGTTTTAAACTCCCTTCTCTGACAAAGAATAGTGGAGAAAGTGCAGGATATAAGTTGGGTTTAGCAAAGTATTTGAGAGCCAATTCCCGATAGTAGCCAGTCCCGCTGTCATTCTAATTCACATTGCTTCTTTTACTACCCACTTTGTATTCCTCCTACAGTGGTGAGACAGCCTTAGTATATTTTCTCAGGTCTTGCATGCTGTCAGTATTTTAGCCATACCTCAGTTTTTTTGTGTAGAATCAGTATGTTATTGGTTTATTGTTGTGTTGTATATTGTTTTGTATCCTGCTTGACAGACACTAATCTTCTATTATTGCATCTCTCCAAAACAGAGCAAATGTGGCAATGGACAAATTGGAGCTGTGGCAGACTGGCATTAAATAGACACTGTCTAACCCAGGGGCTATGACTCCTGACATGTTACATACCATATTCTTCCTTCCCTACTTGTTAAAGGTCAGTAATTGAGAACAGTAGAGAACAGATAGTTGATAACATTGGGTCAAGGTTTGACACTTCACAAACTCATGCAGTGTGTGCACTTTAAAATTCAGTTCAGATAAGACATGTCTGAAATACTAATATACCAAGTAGCAACTTGCCCTTATGGCACCTGCAAATGTTAAACTAAAAGCATGTATAACACTTCCTACTTGTCACATAAGACATTCAGGATTCTGGAAATGTTTAAGTAAAATTAATTTTAACACAGAAAAAAAAAAGAAATATTTTAACTCTTGTGTAGATATATATGGTGTGAAGTACTTTAATCAGACTTTCGGAAAGACCTTTCAGCGACATCCCTGGCAAAGATTTAACCTTTGACACTTACATGGACTGTTCCAGAAAGGACGGCATGCGCAAATTAGCCATTGCATATTGGTTTGCTTCTGCATTTTCCTTTCATGCAGGTTAGAAAGCAGCTTTATCACTTACTTATCTGAGAAAGAACACAGGAAAAGCCATACCAGATGAACCGTCTCACATACCTCCAACACATGGCTCTTTCCAGGTTATTCAGATTGATTTCATATAATTATCACCCTGCAGAACTCTAAAGAGTATTTGTATGTATTGATGTTTATTTCAGACTGGGTACAGGTTCATCTAGCTGCTACTAATACTGCTGTGTTTACTCTCATAAAAATTATACACCTATTAGTGTGCAGGTTCAGTATTCTCTAGGTCACTGAAAGTGATGGGGCACCCATTTCTCAGGTGATGTTTTACAACTATTTGTCAACTTAAGGGCTTTGGACCGGATCCAGACTTAAGCTCAAATTCTGTACGTTAATGTATGGAATTTGGTATCCTATGTGCCACACGTAGGAGAGCAGGGCACTTTTCCCGCTCTCTACATGCAGATATTTAAAATTGCTTAGGGCGCCCTTAAATATTCTGCTTGCAACACGGTACAGGCGGAATAAGGGATTGTACATAGGGACTTAGACAAGCCTTTTGATTGCACGTGCCCTCCAGATGTTACGCTAGTGTTATAAAAGTAACACTAGCGCATCTAGCATCATATGGAACTTAGTTTCCTTTGATGCCATTTCCGAAGAAATGGGCTGTGTTCCCCTCCCCCACTAAAGTGGTTGGGGGAAGCATGGTAATTGTACAGTGTGGGAGAGGTATCCCATACTCGTGCAGATCAACGATCGTACGGACCGCTGATCTGTATGCTTTAGTTAAGGCAGGCTTATGGTAGCGTAATCTGTCATTAAGCTCGCACGAGAGAGGGGTGTGACAGAGGGTGTTCACTCCCCTCTCTCTGTCGGACGGACAGACTCCCACACGTCTGGATCTGGTCCCATGATACTACTATTAAACAGTAAAGACAGCAAAATGGTATTGTACAGAAAAAAACAATACTGGGGCTGGTCCAGAGTGAGGCAGGGTTACTTAAAAGGGTGCAAATTATGAAAAAAAACCTGACAATTAACACATTGTTAATGGTAAAGTACTCCATGCGAGCGTTTCTTGCATACACGCTCATGTTAATTACATATCAGAAGCAATATGAACAATTCTGGATTCTGTGCTGGAAACCTTTCTGGCAGTGGGTCAGGACAACCCTCTATGCGTACAGTGTGTATTTATGGTGGCACTTGCTTATGATCCTTCATTATGCACCAGCCCCATTTTATGTGTGGTGGATGTGTCCAAGTTAAGGCAGGGTCCAGGGTAGGGAAGTGCCGTATGTATGAGATGACTGTAGTACCCTGGAACTTCCACTGCGGAGGAGTCCCGCTCACACTGTGTATTTAATCCTGGATCCAGTCCCATGTTACAATTTATGGGGTATAAATTCATTTAGGTTTTTTGCATTCAGGGAAAACACTGGCTGAATATGCTTATTGCATACAAATACTGATTTATTTGTAAACTATGATTTAGGTAAGAGATGGAAAAACCTCATAACTCGTTCTGTTTGCACATTTAAATTTGCTACCCCTGCAGTTAAACATGTTTTCGGCAAGGTCTAGATTTGTTGCTTTTTTTTGCTTGTAAGCTGGTCACACACTAATGTGATTATCAGCACGATCACACAATTATCGTGGATTGGGCCAAAATACGCTCTAGTGTGTGGGATAGATCATGTTTTTTAAAATACACAGACAAAACCCATTAGGGTCCAATTATCCCATGGCTCAGAATTCCTAGCTATGATTTATTGAGGGGCCTGGTGTTCTGCAACATTGTGTTCTCTCTCTCTCTCTCTCCTGCTGTGTAAAATGACTGTTGGACAGACATTAAACATAGAGGGAGAGAGGGCACATTGCTGACAGGCTGCAGCATTATGTCCTCTCTCCCCAGTGGCGGGCTGGGCCTGGGGGCAGGGGGGCTTGTGCCCCCCAGGCCGCACCGCTTTTTAGTGCTTTGGGCCGGTCCCTGGTGGTCTAGTGATGCCACATAATCCGCGGCACATATACAGCACAGCCGTGGATTATGTGGCCAGATCATGCAGTGCGCAGCCGACATGTGATTTTTGCTATCAGTCGCCGTTGTGGTTACACAGAGCAGCTGATCGCAAACCCCCTTTCAGCTGCCAGGGTTTGCGATCATGAGCTGCTTTGTGTTCGGCCCGACAGCTGATAGCAGAGACTTCCTGCGTGAAGCTGCGTCACCAGGAAGGAGGGACAGCATGCGCCACGGAGGAAGGGGAGACATCTAAGGTAAATAAAAGGAAAGTAAAGGCAGGCTGAGAGACATATTGGGTACACTGTGGGGGCTGGTGACATGATGGGGGATATATGATGTAGATACTGGGGGATTGGAGGCACATGATGTAGTTACTGGGGGGCTGGAGATATGGTGGGGGAGTACTAGGAGGCTGATGACATGATGAGAGATACTGGGGGAGCTGGAGACATGATGGGGAATACTGGGGGGCTGGTGACATGATGGGGGATACTGGGGGGGCTGGTGACATGATGGGAGATACTGGGGAGCTAGAGACATGATTGCATACCTAGGGGGCTGGAGTCATGATGGTGAATGCTGGGGAGGCTGGAGAGACATGATGGGGAATACTGAGGGCTAGAGACACATGATGGTGATATTGGGGGGGCTGGAGAGACATTATGGGAAATTCTAGGAGCTGGGGAGACATGAGGAATACTGGGAGCCTGGAGATACATAAATAAAAAAAAAACAAGTGCTTTGCACCAAGTACTTTATTTTGGGAAAGAATTGTTACGGAATATTTCCAATATTCACTTTATGTTGATGTATTTATGAATTAAGAGGTTGCACGTTATGTCTATGTTTAAACAGATTTACTCAGAATATTATATACAGATTATTATAGGTACACACAACGCACGTTTATTTAATATATCACAGTCCTGTATAGTTTTTTTTAGCAGAAGTTAGCATCCATCTTAATTTACTGTTATATTTATTAGGTAAAATAGGGAGACACTATGCACTTTAATTTAATATATTAGAGTATTGTATAATATTTTAGTAGTGGCTAACGCCCATCCTCAACTACATCATCTATCTACCTAGG
>WWET01000968.1:253578-267420 GCA_011038615.1 Limnodynastes dumerilii
ATATATATACTGTATATATATATTTACCTACATATCCTAAAATGCCATAATTATGGTTTTCCTACAGTTGGTCTGTCTCGTGTAATATACACAAACAGCTGGAATACTAAAATCTTGTTTAATAATTCATTTGTATTTATATTCTGAGTTTGAGATTCAGGTAGCTGTTAGAAAAGTGTTTTCTATGCAAATGAGACAGCTCTTAGATGTGTTTGATCAAACAGTGATAGGAAAACAGCTGAGATAACAGGGAATATTTTTTCTTGTCTATTCAAGGTTGTTTATGAAAAAAAACTATTCAAGGAAAACTAGTGTGGATAATAGATCCTAAAATTTACTGAATAGTAACAACCAAGTCTATAAGTTAAATAAAAGTAAAATATGACTTTCTTGTCAAATACGTCACAACAGACATGTAGCCTCAGTTACCCTCTGGTGATGAGTTAAGTATTAATTTATCATGTTTTAAACTACAGCTAGTCAAATACAAAACAAACCTGACTTAAATCTTCCATAAAACATGTCCCCTAAAGTTTCTTAATGCAGCATTCTGACTTATACTTCAAAAATAAAGATAAGAGTTTTCCAGTGTATCCATTTGATTTGGAAGTAGTATTTTATGTTTTAGTAAATCAATAAAATAAAATATCCAAATAAATGAATCCTCGCTTTGGATGGATCCAGACTTGTTTGAAGCCTGTATTTCAGGGTTGCCGACTTTTAATAACTTTTTAGAGGGAAGCCATAGATGCAGGTTAATGATGCAATTTATGCAAATCATGTCATTAAGCCCCACCCCTGACTAATTATTACCACATTTTATATTTACTAGTGGTGGGGGCAGGGCTTGATATTAGGATACTAGTGTTGCCAGGCAGAGGGGGCAAGACTTGAGGCAGTGGTTTGCATGAAACCACGGGCCTCAAGCCCTCTGCGTGAGATGTGCAGGGTCTCCCGGGATACCGGGAGAACTGCCTGAATTTCGGGAGAATCAGCAACCCTGTTGTATTTTTACCTTGGGATCTGATAGCAGCTCCCTGCTGTATCCATGAGACTACTACCATTGCTCACATGGATTTACACCAAATAGACCTTACCTTAAAATTTTAGATCCATCCCCATTTAAAGTGGCAACAGATCAGAAGTTTGGACAGTGTCAATGCCCTTATAAACCTACTGTAATTTTAAATAATAAATCCTCCCACTCGCAACACAAACTGCCCTGCAGTCTTTTTAGCGTTGATTTTATATTTGGTTTACTATGCTGATCCCCTCCTTAGTAAGTTATTGAGTGTATATGGATGTATATGAATGTCCTTATCACAGCAATTCCTAAGAAATAATACCATAGATATATGGCCGAATTTTTGGAGTTGATCTGGGTTTTGTATTGTTGTTGTTATCGAAGCTCCTCCAAAATACAATAAAAAAAATTGTTATCGTCATCCATAAACGTTATCAGAGACTTAAAAATGACATTATCTACATTTTGAGGTTTCTTACTAAAGTTTCCAAATCCAGTTGTTTATATAAAAAAACATGACTCTTGGTTACAATTGCTCTGCCCTGAAACATTTCACTTAATTAGATGCTACAGTTACCTTTAATGAATTGGGTGATGGAAACTGAGTTTCTCAAACACATAAATTATTCAATTATTCAAGTAAGTACAGGTAACTGTAACTGTAACTGTAAATCCAATCAAAAGTTCTGAAGCAATATTTTTTATTCTCACCTACAACTTTAACTACATATCAGCAATGAGAGTCCTTTAAAAACTTTGGAATTTACTTTATATGCGGTTTCTTGCTGTTCTTTTTTTTTTTTTTTTATAAGAATTTTATTTAACAAAATGGACAAGATATCAGGACTATGGACCAGATCCAGATATAATAGTGTTATGCTAGCAGCCCTCTGGGCTACAGAGGTTCTCTATTCACACACAGGGCCGCCATCAGGGGAAGACAGCCGGGCCTAGAAGTTAGGTTCATAACTCATCAACTGCATTAATTACTTAAAATTACTCTTTGTTTGTTAGGTAAATCTGTGTGTTAATGAATATGTTGCAGATCATTACTTCCACATGGGAAATTTTAAAGTGAA
Source organism: Limnodynastes dumerilii (assembly GCA_011038615.1). Classification (NCBI taxonomy): domain Eukaryota; kingdom Metazoa; phylum Chordata; class Amphibia; order Anura; family Limnodynastidae; genus Limnodynastes; species Limnodynastes dumerilii. Next base: position 255,682 of record WWET01000968.1, read on the forward strand.
TCTAAGTGAATGAACTTGTGACATGTTTATTTTTTTTCTTTCTAAGCAAAACACCCAAAACCCTAAAAATGCAATTATATATTAAAAAGGACTGAGCAAAATGTGTGACAAAATGTTTCTATTTGCAAAGCAAAAATCTATAGTGTAATGCAGTGTGTTATAAAATTAGTTTTATTGTTTGATTACACTGTTTCACAGCTTTTTAGGGCTATGTTTTAACTGTGTATTGGAACTTTAATTGAAAAAAAATCTCATTTGTCTGGCAGTTACGCCAACCCTGACCTGGTAAAGAATTTCTGGAGAAAGTGTATAGAAAAGGGGCTGCTGATCTGTTTGCAGCTGCACTGTAATTCTCATGTATATAGAGTGGAACATCCCTAACCACTAGCAAAAAACAAAAACACAAAAAAAAGGTGTAAGCAGCAACCATGAAGTCCTAAATGTAACGGACTGCTTTCAACAGTTCTTAGAAGCTGTGGCATATACATTAATATAAGTACTATCCATGCACACATACAAATATAGAATCATAAACAAATACTTTAAGTTTGATAATAAAAACTTAAAAAATCCACATACAGTATTGTGTAAAAAAAATCACCTCCAAATAACGCCCTATTTGAAAAAAAGCATTAACAACATGAAAAAATATAGCTTTTGCCTAAGTAGTTAATTATTCACCTATCCCCATAATAAATATATGAAGAGATATATTATAATGAAATAGTAAGATAATGACTGTAAAGTACTTGATCAAGATAAAACAGAAAATATTTCTGTATTTTCTATTAAAAACTCAGCATGTGCAAAGCTGAATGACGGACCAATTCATTTAACCCGTGGTTTGCATGGGTCCTGCAACCTCAGTTTAAGTGTTGCTTTTGTGTTTGCAAATGCAGTTGACATTAGTCCTGAATGAGAGGTGAAACATATTATAATGTGTAAGAATTAAGGCAAACAATTGTATCAACCCGAACCCTTCAAAACCTTTCCAGAAATCGACAAAAATAGTATGTGAACATGTCACCAATTTGGAGTAAGGTAAATATTGTGTTTTACTAAATGATGTAGCAACCACTGTAAAACCAAGTTGAAAAGAAAACAAATGATTTCATCTCTTTTGCCTTTTCTCCATATTATTTACGTTATAATTATTAGGGAAGTACTTTTTTGTATTATACATCACTTTAATTCACTATGGATGAATAATATCCACAGCAATTGGATTCATTTAAGCGTATATAAATAATTTTGGTATATAATAAACATAAATAATAAAACAAAGTTGTGACATTTAATATTTCCTTTATATCTAGTAAAACAACAAAACCATCTTCAAGGCAAGGTAACTACTGTATGCACTTTCAGTTCACAATATGTTACAGCTCCACCATGGTACATGATACAAAGTTGGCAGTGTCTGTGCTGTTTAGACTGAAAGGAGAAGAGTAATCACATTACAACACAGCATTTACAGGAAGTTTTCTTTTGTGTACCTGTTATGGGTTCTGTGGCTAGGCTCTCCTCTTTGCCTTCAGGAGAAGAGGGCTCTGTACTCTCAGTGAGGAGTTTCCCAGAGACCAATTCTGCTGCATTCCCATCCATGGTGGAGATATCGGTCACTGTCTTCTCCCTCAACGACTTCTCATCATCTTCATCAATGAGAACAAGCTCAGCTTTAATGGTGTCATCATAGCCCAGGACTTTTTTAGTCTCATCTTCATCATCAATATTGTGGTAGCCCATGAAGATCATAGTCACTGGTTGTTCTAAGGCGACCTGGTTCACATCATTTCCAATGGTTTCTACTTGCTGCTCTCCAGGTTTTACAGGAAACCCTTTGCTTGACTTACGCACCATTTCTAGTTTTGCTTCCTTAAAATGTAATTGTTCCTTTATATGACTAGAGGTCCCTTTAGTTATAAGAGTTCTCTCAGGTAAAGTGCCTTGCCCTGTTACTATGTTTGATTGTGCAGATTTCTGTATAAGATCATCTACATCCCTTGAACATAACTTATGGACACCATTTTCTACCACAGCACCTGCATGGTGGAGTTCATACACCACTTTGTTACCATCATCATAGACTTTTACGCCTCTCTGTTGGACCACTTCTGGGTCAACTGCAGCTGTAGAGAGAATCTTGGTCTCTCCTGTTTTTCTGTCTTTCTCCACATTAATTTCCATGGCGTACAATGCTTAAACAGAAACAAGAGAGGAGGTGTATGTTACAACACATAAAGCAAGTGAATGGTTAATTGGCAAACATACACTGTAACATGTGTGCACTTATACTATAACATCATTACATAAAAAGCACAAAGTGTTAAAAGTCTGCTTGAAGGGAAGATTGTTAAATTCATTATTATTATATGTGAGCAAACATCAGACAGACAGTGGTTGAGTAACATATACCACTTGGGAATTGATACAATTAGGAGCTAGATGAGAAGCACAGTGATATTGGCACATGACACGTATAATTTTGTATAGACCAGTGAATCATGCATGTGTAGGCTTAACACATTTTAGACTTAATATAAATATATAATTATAATATATGCATGCACATTTGATCATCGGCTGCGTGACATTACTCAGCTCCCATCTGGCTATATAATCATGGCTGATTTTACTTCCTTAGTGGTGGCCTAATTCCTGCAATTGTTCACCTGCTACCAACTTCACAAAGTGCATTGCTGCCTGCGCTAGTGTGCACTGTGGTAACAAAAACTGAACCCTGCTAGCCAGGCTTTCCAAGCAGGGGTTCATAACAGCATTGTAGGCCCTGGGCAAAGCAATGCACAGGGGCCCATACAGAAATTTACAGGAATAAAAATGTAACCAAAACTTTTGAACATTATAAGCTTTGAAAAACACAAACATTTCAACATATAAATGATAATTCATCAGATTGTACCACCCTGTATCACACTGCACCTTCATCACACTGCTGCCACACTCATTATCACAATGTATCCACATCACACTGTGCCCTTCTTTACACTTTCGCCCCTTCTTGTGTGTCCCTACAGCCATTCAAACTCCTTCTCCTTGAGTGTTCAGCCAGCCCTTCTGCCCCCTCCTTATATGTCCAGTCAGCCTTCTGCTCCCTACTATGGTGTGTACACTCAGTCTTTTGCCCCTAATTGTGTGTACAACCAGCCTTCTGCCCCCTGCTTATGTGTTTCAAGTCAGTCTTCTGCGTTCTCTTTGCAGTGATGACACTGACCTAGATCACACCAGCATCATCGTTATCGTACGTTATCGTGTCACAGTCATATAGTGCCAAGAACAGTATGTCTGTGCCAAGTGCCAGCTTATTACTAAAGCATATGTCTGTGTCACTGTGTGACTGCTTACACATGGTGCATGGTGCCATAGATCTAAGTGGAAGCTCTGATCCATTCAATAAGATGTGGAGCAGCGGCCTGCAGATTTTACTGGTAGATGCTAGGGAGTTGGGGATTACTCCTCAGTGAAAATGACGGACAGTCAATCTGAAAAAGCCTTGACTGCTGGGGCCTGGCAGCAGTGCTCAATGGCCGTTAGATTTGTGGGGCATGTGCACCTACCTGCCCATTGTGCAAAGTAAAAAAGGTGGCCCTGATCCCAAGGGATGGGTGGTTCTAAAATGAAAATGCTGCAGCAAGGAGCACCCCACAAGGCTGGCTGATGGTGGCCACCTTCGATTTTACTTCCCCAGGAGTGGCTAAAACCCCTAAAAATTTTCACCTGCTACCAAAATATGTCCCAGCTCTTCTCAACCTCTGTTTCCCTTAATGCAAATTAATACAAACATACAATTCAAAATTTTAACTCTGAATAAGGCCAAGAGTGTGCAACCTGAAACCAATCAGTTCAGAATAATGACCACAATGACTAAGAACATGACTTCCAAAATGACAAGCTGCTATGGGCTTGAAAGAGATCTGTCTTCCTGAACCAATGGGATGAACAGCCAGGCCCCGCAAAATGTAATTAGCCACTTGTGTAGTAGATAAACCACTCTCTAAACTCTTTGATCCAGTGACCATTCCAGCCGACGTGTTGCCAATATTATAAAACCGTTAAGGTTGAAAATATTTCGCATTATTGATTCTCCAGATTTGCAACCATTATCTCTTATCACGAGCTTGCCCAATATACACATAAGTTTTTGTGTTTAAAAGATTGACAGCGCGCACTTATATCTGTTACAAGGAAGAGACAGGCAATGAACTGAAAATGACAGTACACATGAAGGTTGAGAGAGGCTGAAGCTCAGTACACTAACTCTTAATGTAATGTATCCTGTGGTGTTTAAGATCTTTCCAAAGACAGACATGCTGGGAGGAGATACAACATGATGATAAATGTATCTGACATCCATTGTCTGGAGCAAAGACATAAACAATGTAGATTATACACAGATAACAAAAAGTCAGTCCATGAATTTTTAGGTCAGCAAATGAACCAAAGCTAGGAGGATAGAACAAATAAAAATAGCATAAAATGTATAAATGCAACACATGAGAACAGCAGACAAGCGTGTTTTGTGATTTGACTTCATTGAGGGTTCTACATTATACCCTGCATTCTTTCCATTATCTGCATGTAATCCACACTTCTGAAGGGAGTTTTTAAAGCATGTCTGTTTCTACCACCATCATTGGTAAATGACAGCTATAGGTGAGTTCTTCAGAGTAAATACCTTATAGTAAATTATTTAAAAGCTAAATGTATTTAGAATACATCATAAGTTTATGATTTTGACTCACAGCCTGCAAAAATGTTAGGCAATCATAAAAGTAAATCCTACAAGTCATACAGTAATCATACAAGTAAAATATTATATTTAAAATAAAAACAAAAACAACGGAAGAAATAAAATAGGAAATCCAACTAGGTTTTGTTTTGTAGTGCAAAAAATGTTAGTATACATTATAACTGTAAGTATTAATATTTTGGCTTCTCTATTGTGGAAATAGATTAAGGCTTGCCAAATCACCACGATATTAACAGGAACACTGGGCTACGAAACAGCAGACAGCATCCAGTCATTCATGTTGGGGTATTCCAGATTTTTAGCTTTCTTTCTTCACAAGCACAGCTGGTTTGTGACTAGCTGCTGTGTGTAGTGGTGTAAGAGCATCCTGGCATGGGTCTCCCCTTCAACATTAGATACTTCAGAATCCATGGAGATTTCATGGGTTGCAATGCATAACAATTCAGCAGTTCATGCTGCTGCTCCATAAACTTAGTGGTCTACGCAGAGCATTGGTAATATCATCAGCGGAAAATACCCAAACTCTGCAGGCCTTCTTCCCACCTGGATTGGCTTCACTGGGAGTTGCTTGGTAGAATACCTGACCTTTTGTCCATCAGATCTCAAGGAAGTAGAAACAAGTAGATGGGTCAGGCTGTGACTGTGTTTAGGCCATACGTGACACGGGAAGAATGGTGGATGAGCAAATACAACAGAGGGTAGGACATTTGCCATATTAAATAAGTAGAAAGTTCATATTTGTGTTCGATACATGGACAAGTGGAGAAACAGTAGAGGACTAAATATGTGATTCATGAAGATACGAGGGAATTTGAGTTCTCATTTTAAATGTACATTATATGGATAACCATACATTGCAGGATATAGTGTGTACAATAATTAGTGATAGAAGAGAATGGAGATTCATGACCACTGTCAGTCTTCCCTTTACTGTCCATGGATGCCAGTAAGTAGCAATCATTTGATGATAATTTTGCTTACTTGGCTGACCATGTATGTATTTACTTTTCAAATTTCATGCAAAAGGAGAGACAATTGGAGGTCTTGAATTAAAAAGCAATAAAGTGACCATGGTGACACACAAAATCCTCTGTGGTGTTGCTTTCTGGCTCAACTTGCACAAGTGCTCTAGATTCTCACCAAGCCAATGGGTTTTTGGGGAATAAAAGGTTACATTAAGCAATGCGGGAATAAGTAGGAGCAATTGTATCCATTGCCAATTAGAGTTAGTTTCCTTTAAGATTAATGGGTAATATGGGTTTCATACACTAAAGGACAGATTTACTAAGCTGTGGGAAAGGAAAAGTGGAGATGTTGCCCATAGCAACCAATCAGATTTTAGCTGACATTTTAAAGTATGTAATAGGAAAAGTGAGAGCTTTTTAAGCCAATGTAAATGTTAGGACAACTTTATGGACCATATTTAGACAAGTATAGGTCAGGGTAGTCAACTTTTAGAGCTACCCTTCGGGAGAACCCAGAGGAAAGCCATAGGTTTCTGCAAGGGGCGGGGCTTAATGACACGATTTTTGCAAATCGCGTCATTAGGCCCCGTCCCTGTCAATCACTCCTGTAATCTCTAGCGTTTCAGGGGATGGGCGGGGCTTAATGACATCATCAAGCCCTGCACATTCCTAGTAACGCTAGGGATTACAGTAATAATTCATGGCTGGTGGGGCTTGCGGGAGCTTTGCCGGCTCTCCCGGGATACCGGGAGAACTGCCCAAATTTCAGGAGTCATAATTTTCCTGACCCTCATGATAGTGCTTTCCATCCTTTTATTTTTTTCCATTTAGAGGCTGATCAATATGAATGGTGTATACATGAAACATATACTGTACATGTGAGATACCAATTTTCAGTTATTATAAAACTGATACTGGGGAGTGGATTGTTATGGGGGGGGGGGAAGAAAACAAAGGGAGAAGGTCAGTTTCAGGTTATGAAAGCGTTAAAATAGATCTGTCACAACCTAAGATCTTATGCATCTGCTGTGCTTAGTACTTAAGTTTCCTCGAGAGGGATATACTGCAAAGGTGTCAAGTGAAAAAACCCTACTGCCCACCTATCTATCTAGAGCAAGCTCCAGGAACATCTAGAGAGAATTGACATCATGGTTTTTTTCTATCCCTTTTACTCAGGGGAGTGTATATTTAGGGGGGAAAGAGGAGGGAGCATGTCAACAAGGTCCAGTTGTTGTTAGTTGGGAGACTACTGCCTAAAGGCCCTGTACTTATCCATGGTTTTGCTTTCCTTCTTTTAAGCTATTACTGTAGTTGAGCCAAAGATAAATGTTAAATAAAAATACACACTATTATATGCATCTTTTTATTAAATACAGATGTGCTAGAATTCACATCTGTCTTTGTCTAAAAGAATGTACTGCACATTATACAGAAAAAAAAACATTATACATATAGCTCGCTTTATCTACTGATAAATGCATAGACATGCTGTACAGTAGTAATATATGAACATTTATGTAGTGTAGCGCTGGTACAATATCCCACTTGTAGACTCTGCTACCAAACCCAGCAACGCAGGACACAGCAACATTATTAGGTTTCTTGTTCTCCTACATAAAAATGGGTAATCTGGCATGGCATTTAGGGTTAAGCAAAACATGGACGAGATGCCTCTTAATTTCAGTTTCAAGCATTTGCCATAGCAAAGTGTATAAATGGTCATATTAAAGCTCTACCTCGCTCTGAATTTCTTTACTCAAAAGCCCTTAATAGTACCCCTATCTCAAGGTTATTTTTTCTTATGCTAAAATTATATTATAAGTATTTACTGAAACATGGGGAGGAACTTACAGAATGAACTTACCATTCATGACAATTATCCATTTGCTGCTCAACCAAGAACAAAAAGATCAGGAAAAAAATAAAAAATAAAAATATATATATATACCTAATTAGGATAGGGACACTAGCCTAAATTAGGTCACAAAGTTTTTTTCTGCTACAGTTTTTAATGCCTCTTAAAAGTTAATTTGATGAATTTGAATTGTTTTAGTGACTGTTTTTGGTTACTTTAATGATTGGTCTATCGTGTAAAAGGCTTTAAGTAATTGAACTTATACTGTATTATACTGAGAATAAGCGCATTCTCAGTTCAGTAGATGAGTGAATGTATTGGATGCCAGAAAATTCCATTATACAATAGCAGGATAACACCACTGTGAAACGTTATGCAAACATTTTGACCGTGTTTACCAACATACTATAATTAATGATATTATTGCTCTAAAAAAGTGTTTATCCTAATAAATGTCTCACAGCAAAAACAAAAATTTGCTCATACATCTAAATTATACATGCAATCATATTTTGGGTGAAAAGCTGCTGAACTAGACTCAAAAAACCTTCCATATGTAACAAAATAATATAAAGTAATGTTGTTGTACTGCACAAAGAGCTAGCAGATAGGATCAAAATGACTCAATAATTTTGTCCAAAATGTCTTTAGTTACTTTTAAGGGTTAATAATGCGCTCATTTCATATACATATTGCAGGGATACACAGTCTGACAAAATACTTGATGCATCCCTTTTTGTAACATAGAAAAGTCTGATATATGTTGGTAAAAGTTTTGACTCATCTACTCAACACATTTGTATATTGAAATACATCATCGTGAAAGCTTTACTTTTGGAAATGTTGGCAAGGTTTGTGTAATGACAACTGGGGTATCTCTTTAAACCCAGAACACAAAATGACTGAACATTAGAAGTTTGTATACAGAAAAAAAAATATTTTTTGCCTCCCAATCATTAATCAGCTTCTTTTAAAGTTATAAAATTAACCAATGAGGCATGACATACTTACCAGGTACTCTTGAAGTTCTATCACATAGAAGAGACGTTTCTGGTTGATGAGAGTATAGGTTCGTGAGGTCTGGGATCTGGGAGTAGATATAGTTCACTGCGTCTGCTTTAAGAGATAGTAAACAAGGTATGGTTAGCAATACTGTAAGCCCAAAGTCAAAGCTATGCTTACACAACAGCAGTGTTAACTTATCAGCCTGCACAATTGGCATCAGAGCATCCTACTGAACAGCTGGATCAGAGAACACAAAGTGCAGATTTACTGCCTTGTCATTGGAGTTCAATAGACTAGCTGAGGCAGGAGGGAACAGGTCCAGGTCCCTCAAGCTCTGTAATAGGCCCATGATGTTTTAGAGAATTTCTGGATTTTTATGGACAAAGAGGTAAAATAGCCCAACAGAGCAATGCTGCATTTAATATCTAATGAAAGGGAAAGGGGCAATAGCAATGGTTTTCTAGATAACCATATTCAGATCAGTGAGAGTGCACACCACACATTCATTCTTCTGTAATGCACTGGCATGACTGCATTTATCAGTTAGCAGCTAATAAAAGATGGAAATCTCTTGGTAATTAAAAGCACAATTTTTATTTGTTTGGATTAAGACCTGTTAGACTTGAGTATGTTTATTAATGCAACTACTGTTCTCAACTGTGCTCATACATAGAGATATTGCTAGTGTGAGTCTATGTTAGTTGTTGATAAAGTTATTCAGGAACTTCCTGGCTAGCTTGCTTCACCTAGTAAGCTGTACAGTAGCTGTGTAAGCAGCAAGTTAAGATTGCAGCATGTTATCCACACTATACTGTATGTTCAATAAAGGCTCTTCTTAGTGATATTGCAGCATCTGCTTGCCTTAAATGCATTCTTGCTAACAAGACTTATGCTGCCTTACTGTTTATGAAAACACATTTAACAAGAAAATGCAAATTCTTGCACATAACATTATGTAGAATAAGGTACTCTGAATTGTAATCAAAGTTGTGACTGGAGCCTGGGGGATTTGGACCTGAGTGATGATAATGCATACAGTCGTTGCTACATAATTCCCTATAATAGACAATGATCATGTTTTTAGACATTGCTCCTTAACACAGGCCTACATCAGGCACATCCAAGATAGAGTATGATGCTTAGGAAAATCAGGCAGCTTGTATTAGTGAGCTTCTGTCTCTCGCCACTCTGATTCCCCCCTGTACGTTCTCATTATAATAGATTAAGGTCAGCCAGCACATAGGACAGCTAGTAATCTGTTACCATGTAGACTGTCTTACTCCATATACAACATATACACATAAATCTAGGGGATTTATGTTAAATTGGATTATGGCTAAATATAGAACACCATAATTATATTGAACTGAAGTTCATTTTTATTTTATGGTAAAAAAAAAAACAACCTTATTTTATTAGATCTACTGACGGAAAATAAGAAGAAATGGAATGTGTACAGTGTACAAATACTTGTAGACAAACATTTAATGAATACATAGCATTTCTATTGTATAAGGGCTCTGTCCTTACACATGGCCCCAGTTAGTAAAATGTAATGTCCTACTACACACATATTTTAGCACATAATCTGAATTGTAATGAATGAAAATATGTAATTTAGCTATTCTCCATTATAAATTTTGCTCTGACCCTGAAAGAGCAAAGTAACCAAAGCTACTAATTCAAGTATTTATTAACAAAATAATATCTTACCTTTCTCCTGATTTGACAAGCTCTATAAAAAAAGAACAACTATTTTAGAAAGCTTCACAATGATAATTAATATATTTAAAAAACTATTTGACGTAGGGATGGATCAGAGGTTTGGATAGGGCAGTATTCTTACAGAAACAGAACAATTGTAACACCGCTTCAGTCAGTTCAGCATAGGGCTGCATTTTAAAGAATAACAATCAGTGTATAACAGCTAATCAATGTCCCGAATATTACTGGGGAACTGCACATGTTGGATTTCTCTGTTATAATCTAACCACCCTAGTTTGTCATGTGCTGAGTGGTGGTTCACATTTTACTTCACATTTTAACACTTTTGCTGCAGAGGGAGAGTATCTGGAATTAAATGATTTGATTCCAGCTCTAACTGAGGCTGTATGTAGGAGTTCCACAAAGACTAATGATAAAAAATACATATCTGTTTATTTGTTTTGACCTGTGTTAAATTTGTTTACCTAGGTAATCACATGGAGGCTGATGCAGAGTTTAAGAATAAGGGCAAAAAAGGTGCAAGTGTAATGTTGAACTGCTTAGTACATCTGGCACTTAGAACTTCTTTCTATATGCAAAGCTTGATCTGTTTTTCCCTTAAAAAATAAGTGTAAGAACACCCCCATAGAAGCCCCATGGAGAATCCAATAACAATGGAGGAGGTGATCAAAAAAACTAAATAAATGTGTGTGTTTTTTTTTTTTAAATCATATAGTTTAAAACAATGGCTCAAACTATTTTCAAACTGATCAATAGAAGCCAACAGTTCAGAGCTAAGAAAATATCATACCTTTTGCAAATCTACAAATGATATTTCAGTCTCTTTTAGTTTTTCTCGCAGTATTTGTTCTTTGGCAGAAATAAGAGATTCCTCACTTTCTAGTCGTTCAATGTCCTGCTCCAATCTAAAAAATACAATTGGAATAATATATGTTAATGCAATTATGGTAATGTTAGTTGGCTGCAAAATACTTTTAAATAAATATAATATTCCTATTTATTAAAGTGAAAGGAACCTTATACAATACCATATAAAAGGTACATATAGCTCTTTTTACTTCTGTTAATAGAGTTCCTGAGAGACTGTTGGGGGTGGCCAGATATAACCAAAGAAAGACTTATGCTAACTTATATTCCATATGACGACGTATCATTTATTCTGATTTAAATGTTATAACTCAGTATTGATGCTAAAATTTATCTCAGTAATTGTTACAGAAGTTTTGTATTTACTACTAGCAGAAGTGCCCGATGTTGCCCAGGTTTAAATCACCAAGGGCCTGATCCAGAGCTACGCCGATGCGCAGTGCTTACTAAAGCACAGCGTATCGGCGGTCACTTTCCCTGGCACTCCCCCTGTGCGGGCGTATGGCCACTTCCTTACGCCGGCTGAAGGCTTCCCTAACTTCAGCCGGCGTAAG
>WWET01000968.1:277305-304142 GCA_011038615.1 Limnodynastes dumerilii
GATTTGCTGGCTCTCCCGGGATACCGGGAGTACTGCCCGAATTTCGGGAGTCTCCCGGACATTCCTGCAAAGTCGGCAACCCTGGTTTAGCCTAAATAATAGATTTTTAACATACAAGTTAAGGGTTGCTTGAGACAGCTATGGGCAACAGTTCCAGTTTTTGAAGATATTCCTTTTTGCATAACTTATATTTGCTCACATTAAAAGAATATCAGGTGACCCAAAACACAGGGAAAATCTGCCCTCTCCAAACAAAGCTGGCCATACTACTCCAAATAGTAATGTATCTGGCAAGTGCAATGAATCCTATGTTTTTAGAATCTATCATTTCTCCTATATACACAGAAGTGCTGTACTGCCAGTTAGCTCCGCCCACTTCTTACTGGGCAACCAAATTTTCTCAATAGGCAAACAGATTATATTCAAATGAACTTGGTTGCAAGATAAGTACTCTTGGATTTGTGCTATAAGCAAACTGTAATCGTGTGCTCTATCTTACATTAAAATACTATGCAAAGCAAGGGAGCCATAAACTGTAATACATATTCTTTTATAGAAATGATTGCACAAAGCGCCGAGGAGCCCTTAACTTACTGTATATGACTTGCAACACTGAGTTGTTGATTGTGAAGTTATCATTTGGATAGGTTAGGCCATGATGTTCTGAATATAAATGCATATGTGTAACATACATATCTTATGCTTGCACAAGGGCACTACAATTAATAATCTAATGAACTGCAATGCAAGCCCAATTCACTTCAGTGAGTCATAATGAATGGAGATAGAAATCTACAAACTTGAAGGCGTTTCACATTTGTGAAGTGGAAAGAAAAATAATGTTAACACTTCCTTAAAGTTGACATCAACTCTTGTTGGGAACAAAAGATAAAATAATAGCAAATCATTACAAAATACATGTTACTTTAATTGAGTTCATTGATGTAGTATGAATATGTGGTATAGTTTGACAAAATCTCAAAATAACAAAGTAAAGGAAGTAAAAAAAACGTAGACAGCGTTGAATTGTACTTTAACACAATTTGCTGACCACAAATGTGCATAGTGTATGAATTCAGCAAATGTGATGGGAGAACATTATTAAAACTAATGCAACAGTGCCAAATACTATATAGAGGACTGGATCCAGACTTGTGTCCGGCACCCCACTTATATATGCAAAGTGCATAAATGGGATGTTTTGAGTGGAGGGTGCATGTAACTTAAGTCTGCCTTATGGCAGCGTAAGTCACAGCATAAGAGGGGAGTGAATGGGGGAGTCCCCTCCCCTCTATCGTGCGGACGGACAGACCGCTGCACGTATGGAAAGTGTGCGGGGGGTGTGGATACTGTCCCTTGTTAGAAAGCTACTATTGATATCAAATATGAAACGGGATCTATTATGTCAATAATAACAAACACTTGTAATAGAACTGAATCCATTGCTGTGAATGAATGAATGTAAACAAACAAGTAAACAACTAGGGCTTGATCCAGGCCTACGCTGGCCGGCATTACCACGCCGGCCAGCAGCGTAAGATCGGCTTAAAAGTCAATCTGCGCATGCGCCGGGCAGATGTTGCCCAGCGTAGCTACGGCAACGCCTGATCATGGATCGGGTGTCCGTAGCAGCGCCGTAGTAACGCTGGATGGGGTGTAGGGAGGTGGGGAGAGGGAGGGTAATGAGGCTGGGAGGGCGGCGTTATCGTAGTAAGGCCACCATCCCAGTGTAGTTACACTCCCTTACGCCGGCTGAAGTTAGGGTAGCTTTCAGCCGGCGCAAGGGAGTGTAAATACGCTCTAAGTAGGGGGAGTGTCAGGGGGAGTGATCTGCTGTTACGCTGAGCATTAGAATGCTCAGTGTAACAGCGTAGGTCAGGATCAGGCCCCTAGTGCCCAAAAAGCTCTGCAATGCTGATTTGTAAGTAACAGACACATTTAGGCAACCAGGACAGTCAGTTTTGAACACACTTGTAATTCTGGTACTGTGAGGACACCTTGTGGTGATATGTGTAAGAGAAATGTCGTTTACATCACTCACAAATATACCACTGAAGATTAAACAGTATGATCTGTAGAATTTTCTTGATATATTGACTTGTTGCTTAAAATGAGTATAATAAATATCACTTACAACAAAATTAACTGGTATCAACTAACACATCTCAGTATGAGTCAGTGGAGTTTGTAGTTTGAATTAGGAGTATAGAAATATCAAGTGGCAAAATGTTATTATAATATGCTCCCTATGGAGCTCTCTCTGACCGGGCACCCAAGCACAGTGCTTTTAATTGCCACTTTTTTGCTATTTTATATATATATTATAAACAAAATAAACTTGGTGCGCTAATGATTGACATTGAGTATATTTTCCTTCCATTTAAAATTTTTATATTTAATTATATTTACCCAAATTTTTTTTAACCATGGTTTACATATCATAATCATGTTATTTGCATTTTATCTTGCTAAGGTTATTTAACGTTATCCTTACATAAAATTACTCTGAATAATTATCTAATAAGGTATATGTACCCTTGTATGTATTGTTGTACACCTTTTAAGGGTTCGCTTAAATGCATCTGCAGTTTTGGGAAACAGCTGTGGAAAACTTGAATTATAATTTTGTTTCCCGAAATGGTTGATGGGATTGTTCGTATCATTTTTATTCATCATTCTTCTTCTACGCTTACACATATTTATGTTACCAAGATTGCTAGTCAGTCTAAGTTTTAAAGTTGCACATAATTGAAGGCGTCTTTTGATCAGTGTTTGAGTATTTGATCCAATAAATGTAAATTAACTTTTGTCGTGAGTAAACTAGTTTTTATTGGTGTACTATTTTTCCCCAGGGCAATGATTGGTTAACACCAGTATGACCAGCACTATTTAATTCTCTACTATGCTCCGCCATACCCCCTGAGAAATTCTCTATGACAAAACACATCAGAGTGGAGACAACCTAACCTGCTGATTTCCTACCTGCTCTCTGTACATGAGTTGAGTGCAAGTCCTACAGCTAACCTGCAAGATCATTCTCTGGGACGCTGGAAGTGTGACAAAGGGTATAGCGGTCTAACTTGATCTGATTGATGTGGAATTGTAAAAGTATAAATCCAGCACACAAGCTAACAGAGATCTACACTATGAAGATGAACATATATATAATGTGCAGATCTGCATCTGGGGTAATTCCCTGTTAATTTTGCACTTGATTTAAAAAAAGGAAATGGAAACAGCATATAAAAGCTTGTACACACAATTAGTTTGTGGTTCAAATACAGCATAGGAGCCCACTAAAGCAGAGCATCTGTGACACTATATCACTGAATTTACATTTCCATGTTGCTATACCACGCTTATGAACATTTTACATTATATTAGCTTTCACACACCAGAAGAATTAAGAAAACACAAATAAATTAGCTGTCAGCTGTATCACTGTCACAATAGGGCCAGCTGGATCGGCAACTGCATCCAACACAATATGAAATGGTCAACGTTGTACTGATTAGCTAGACTGCACATTATGGACCGGATCCAGACTTACTAAAAGGGAATGTTTTACAATCACTAGGGTTGTAAACAACACATGTGTGAGCACTGCATCACCAGGTCGGGTCTGGATTTTCTTGAAATGCGGGAAGCGTAAGCATTTCCACTATATGGGAAGGGGGAGATATGCTAGGAAAGTGAAGGTGTGCTAAGTGCCCTCCATACCGAGCCATGCACAGCGTCATTGTAAATCCAGCCCTGTGAAGCCATGTAGCCCCCAATTATCCATATAATAATTAATATAAAAAGTGAAAATAAATGAGCTAGATGATAAAATCTTGACAAACAACACAATACATAAGCACACTGAGCAATTTGTCAATCAAAGCTGATTAATGTCCTATCCCTAGATGGAGATTCCAAATACACTGTGGCATATTAACTAAAGCAAACTCTATTTTTAAGTTAGTGAACCAGATAACAATTGCTAAAAGCTGTGACATAAAACAGCTGTGACTACATGGTATAGACTTTATTCTACACAGCAGCTGCACCACTGCTAATAGGGAATAATGGAAAGTAATCATATTATTTGCTCTATAGGAGTGATAAGTGAAACATAGAACATTTTTGGAATGTTAATGTTAGTTATTTAAGTCAAACAGGAGAGACACCCAATAGGTGATGACTATTTTAAAATCCTAATCTACAGTTATTTCTGTTAAAGCATCTGAACTTAACAAACTTTATTAATCCTTTACAACACTGCAAGAGTACCAGTGTTGTAACCAGTGATCGCGTTAATGCCTGTCTGGGCATCTAGGATGCCTCAGAAATCGCAGGCATGCTTTACTATTTGTTGGTTAAATACTCACCACTCGCCGTTGCAGATTCATGCTGGGGATTCCTTTCGATTTCTTTTCCTTGGCAGGGCAGGAGCAATCGATTACAGAGCACTTTAAAAAATGGCTGGTAAAAAACAATCCTTTCGCATAAGGACCATTCTTACTGCCAACCTACACCAGAAAACAACTATGGTTGTTATTACTTTTCTTACCTATTTTTAACAAAATATGGCAAAGAAAATACCCAAGTTATATCATTTAACTTTTTAATTATAGTATATTTTAATTAATTATACTATATATTTTAGTAATTGTTGAATAGATCAAGTTACATTGCTTTGAACATATTAAAAAGAAATACAAATGTATTGCAGTGATGTTGGGAGTCAGTAGATGCTAACATTGTTGAACATTATTTCAGTGTGAATAAAATCTAAATTTAGCAGTATACTTTGTAATAAAAAATTTGTTTGCCTGTTATGGAATGAGAAGTTACAGAGCACAATAAATATAAAAAGAGACATCTGGTTTAAAAGAGAACATTTTACTGTGTATATAACTAGACATTCAATTAAACTGTTCAATCTATCTGTAGTCAGCACAGAAGTCATATCATTCACCACTGTGTCACTTGAAAATAAACTTTGGGGGATGCTGTGAACTGGAAAGTAAACACTACTACTGGTGTATTCCCTGAGACAATCAAATTCATTTTGTAGCCATGTTTCATTAAATTTCATATAAACAGTATGGGCCTGAGCCACACTGAGGCACATGTCAGATAGCATAGCGAACATTTGTAGTGCGCAAGCCCACAGAAGAAACATGTGCAACTGTGGCTATTCAGACAACAACACAATGTAAAGCTGCTTCTGACTGCAGTTAAAGGGATGTTACAAGGGAAAAAAATATGAACTAACAAGCAGGGCCATAACTATAGGTGTGCAATAAGGGTGGTCACCCTGTGCACAAAGTCAAAGGTTAAACAGGTTACTAACTTAAGACTGGGGGTGCCATTTTTCCTAAAATGTCTAACTACAGCTCTGCTTAAAGAGCTAATTTCCACAAATGCGCCCGGTATGGATAACAACATTAGACCAAGGTTGCCGACTTTTTAGAGCTTCCCTCCAGGAGAACCCAGAGGGAAGCTATAGATTTATGCAAGGGGCGATTAATGCAAATCGCGTCATTGAGCCCTGCCCCCTGTCAATCACTCCTGTATTCTCTAGCATTTCAGGGGATGGACAGGGCTTGATGACATCATCAAGCCCCGCACATCCATAGTAACACTAGGGATTACAGAAATAATTGATGCCTGGTGGGGCTTGTGGGAACTTTGCTGGCTTTCCCGGGATACCGGGAAAAATGCCCAAATTTCGGGAGTCTCCAGGATATTTTGGGAGAGTCGGCAACCCAGCATTAGACTAAGTATGTATGCACAATTTCAGCACGATCATTTACACAAGATACAAGTCTAGGATCAAGATGACAGAGGGCCAAATGTAGAGTTGTGTATATAAATGAACATATCTTACGTTCAAAGGGCAGTATAGGACATTCCGATGTTGGTTGCAGTCGTGGACTGGCAAGCTGTGTTTGATGTTGAGTAGAAAAATACACAAGTAAAATGCTTCTAAGTATAATAATTAGCACCTGCCTGGCCCTGGTGCAGATACATATGCACATATAAAAGAGTTGGAAAAAATTAGAGGTATACACACAAGTGTATGGGCTGCAATACGTACTTTTAACAACTTAAAAAAAACAACTCTACCAGGACTAAGACACTACAACGTCTATAAGAGCATTTAACCCAAAACAAGCACCGTATCCATTAAGGAGAAAATTTACAAGCTGCACAGTTTAAAATAAATAAATGTATTCAAATTAATATGCACACCTATCTGGTACCAAAAGAGCAATACTTTAGTAAAATCACAAATAAAAGAAAGAGAATTTCCATTTTAAATGCCCAATTTGTTAAGCATATGAAACATTCATTACTAACCAACATCAAACAGTATGCTAGAATGAGTTCAATTACTGTGGATAAAAATACTGTCTAGGAAGGTAAACACCGTGGTCCAGATTTACTAAACTCGAATTAGTGTAACTAAGATATAGCATGCAGTCCCCGGCGAGTTTAAAACCGCAGAATTTACTAAAATAAATCAGCAGAAAGTCACCAGAGATGAGGGCTAATGAAACTCACCGTAGCATAAATCGCTATGGCGAGTTTTGAAAAAAGCAGAGCATACAAATTCCCAGGAACTGCCATCAGAGGGTATAAATAGGGCCCCTGTAATGACAGAAGTCATTCGCGGTTGGACCCAGAAAAAGAAGGAGCCTGTCACTGGAGCTCCACAAGAAAAAGGAGGCCATGGAGAATAACGTCTACAATCTAGATAGAAGACTTTAGAAAAGTAAGTAATACCATTATTTATTCAAACTTTTGAACAACTTATTAATATATTAGAAATGTGATGGAAAATGTATTAATTAAAAGGAAGAGGGCATGATAAAATATTTACTATGAACGGAGGCGTGTGTATTTTATAAACTGGGCCAGGGGGTTATTTATATATATTAATAGGACTGGGGCATGTGTATATAAATTATACCGGGGCATATGTGTATATGTGTATATATATTAATTGTAATGAGCATGTGTATATATATTAATTAGACCGGGGCATGTGTATATTAATAGGAACAGGGCATGTGTATATAAATTAGACCGGGGCATGTGTATAAGAGGGCATGATAAAATATTTACTATGAACGGAGGCGTGTGTATTTTATAAACTGGGCCAGGGGGTTATTTATATATATTAATAGGACTGGGGCATGTGTATATAAATTATACCGGGGCATATGTGTATATGTGTATATATATTAATTGTAATGAGCATGTGTATATATATTAATTAGACCGGGGCATGTGTATATTAATTGGAATGGGTCATGTATAGATATATATATATATATATATATATATAGATATATTAATTGGAATGGGGCATGTGTATATATATTCTATGGAACGGGCATGTTGATGCATTATAATAGTAACGGGGGCATGTTTATTTACTATAAGAGGAACAAGGGCGTCATTTATTTGATCGTAGTTATAAGGGACTTAATTTATGAAAATATGTTTAGGAGGGACATTATATATGTGGCGGCATGCCATTAACCCTTGGCATGCTGTTGCTTATGGTATTAATAGTCACAGTATGCCCTGTAATACATGGGCATGCTGTGCCTTCTAGTACTATATACCGCAGCATACTAAGGGTTAATAGCATGCCGCAGTAGGGGTTTTTAACTTTATACTGGTGGCCATATAGGGACATAAACTACAACGAGTTTAACATAAACTACTGCAAGTTTTAGACAAACTCGCCGTAGTTTAACATGACCTCGCCAGACAATGTTGTAGTTTGGAGGAAACTCGCTGGGGAAACTCGCCCCATTGTAAATACAGCAATTTTGAGAGAAAAATCTCTTTCAAACTACAGCGATGTCCATAAATTTTTACAGACGAGATAACTTGCCCCTTAATAAATTTGACCCCATGGGTTAATGTGGTGTTTTATCGATAGTAAAAGAAATAAACAAATAGGAAGAACTCATTGCTGTGGTCTGGGGATCATCAGGTGAATAAATGTCAATTTCCAAGTATGGATACTTATTAGTAGACTCCTAATAAATTCCACATGCAATACAAATGGGGTATATTAGGGGTCTGGAGGTAGCACACTGTATAGAGTACATGTGGGTTATTTATGGGAGTGGCATATACTATAATATACTATAATATATGTGAGTTATACCAGAGTCTTGGAATGGAACGGTGTACCATTCCCAGACTCCTGATATAAACCACACATAGCATGCGCCATTCCTTACCCCTTAAATATATGTACCTTATAAAGTTTTCCATTAAAGGACTTCTAATATCCCCCACATTTATTATAGTATATGCAATTCCTGAAACCTTAATATGTCCCACATGTACTTTTTATAGTGTGCCATCTCCAGACCCATAATATACCCCACATTTAGTACGTCAAACTGTATCTCATAGGATTTCAAATGAACTTTACTTAAACCTCAAATGTCCATGGGAAGAAGGAAATTAGTTCTGATGGCATGTGAAGATAAACTTGAGTTTGAAGTGGAAGTAAAATATTAGCTTCTTTAATGTCATAAATTGCAATCATTAAGGTTTTTTTAACCAGTTATTCAGAACACCCATGGTACATTTCACATGAATGCACAGATATTATCTGAACTCATTCTCTGCGAATGTTGCATATTCAACTACTCTTAAGGTTTTTTTTTTGTTTTTACATAAACAAACAAGTAATCCTTTAAATTGCATAAAGGTTTATCAGTTACATTTTTTTGTGTAAATTGTATTTTTTGTATTTACAACAGCAAAGACTTCAGAGAACAAGCTAGGAATGCAAGTTTTCAGGTCAAAATATAATGTTACAGTACTGGTATCCCGCTTCCCTGGGCATAGAGTCTAACTGGGGCCAGACCTTCACTAGAGTCCATGATAGTGGGGATAGTCTGGGCTGCAGGACACCCATCAGGTTGCGGCCCCCGGTAGGCGGTAACCAATACCACAGTACTGTGTCCAGAGGAAAGGTACTGCTGAGTAGGCTGAGAACCAGGTACAGGAAGAGCACCAGCACAGGACTGGAGAACATACAACATACAATGAAGGCTAGCACAGAAATAACCAGTACAAGAATGGAGTGCACAGATATCAGATAGTCTGGAAAGTGAGAGATTAAACACTATAGCAACCAGATATACTGGTGAGCAGGAGCTGAAACACTAATACCAGACAAACAGAAATACAGATAATGGCCCGGCTTCATAACACTGTGTTCCACATTCGGTCTTAATTTCCCGATAGTTGCTACTACGCATGCGTAGTAACTATTTTACGTAATCTACATGTCATTCCTTTACATAGATTGTGTATATGCGGTCTTAAAAGACTTCACAATAATCTGTCCATAGAGGCTACTGTTAGACTCACTGTCTATTGCATCCATTTTTCTGACACGACCCTAGAGGCCACTGTGGGACTCTTCTATCATTAATCACCAGCACCTGCCCTGGCTGATAATGCTTGATGGTCACTGTGTGCTTGATTTTGTTCCCATCTTTTCAGTTTGCTTTGTGTATCTGGATTTATCCAGTATCCTCTGTCTTGTATATTTGTACTTTATTTATTCTGTTGGCATCTAGACTCTCAGTGTTGTTTATCCCTTTTGTTCATCTTGCTTAGTTCAGTGCTAATGTGTTACTTTTCCCTGTTGCTTTCAGTTCACCAGACTCTGTGACCCATGTTATATTTTATTCCTACACCAGTAAACACTTTTTGTCTGTTACTCCTCGCATAACTGTTTATCTGTTGGTGCTGTTGCTACAGCTAAAAAAAAAACCTACAAATTATACCTACACCTAAAAATTACATATTAAAAAATCTAATTGATAACTGTGTTGGTTCCAATGAGACATTTTATGCTGTTTTAGTGACTCATTTTACCTAATTTTAAAGAAAACGCAATCTCATTAAAGATATTTAGAAAATCTTTAGTATATCTCATTTTAGAATTGTATTTTATATTTGACAAAGCTGATCAAAAGTTGGGTGCACATTTCTTTTGTTTCATAGTCTGTTGTAAGTTATTTGGTTTGTGTAAAAGTAGTTATCATTTGGATTCTGCATTGTATGTAATTTATTTATATATGATTACAGTGAAATTACAGTGAAGTCTTCTCATTACAGATGTAAACAAATTTGTTTGATGTTCCCTCCAGCAATCATCTTCTTTGCAAGGACATAAGCTGAATGTATTATTTATGTCTAGATCCAATTCATTTTTCTTTCAGCTGCCCTCTTACTATATAAGGAAATGTGTGCAAATTTTAACCACCGAATCTCTTCAGAGAGATGGTATGGTAATGGACCAACTATCTATCTGGTAATTCTTTACACTGGTTTTAAGTTATGTTATACTTTTATAATATTAAAGAAAAAAAACTTGGAAAGTATAGAAATTTTCTATTTGTAAAGAAATATAAAGCACTGTATGATATTCAAATTTCCAATATTTCCCATCAAAATGCGTTGGTCCTCTCTATACTCTACGGGGCTGATCAAGCCCTATGCTGCCCAGCGGTAATACGCAGGGTGTAAGCTTAAGCGTAAGATCGGCTTAAAAGCCGATAGTGGATCAGGCGTCCGTAGCAGTGGGGGTTGGAACACAGATGTGGAGAAAGTATGGGGGTTGAAGTGACACAGGGGAAACTGAAAGCTAGTGCTGATTGGAGACACAGGTAAAGAGAGAGTTTAAAAGACAGAGGACATGAAAGGCAGTGAGGGATGGAGACATTTCAATACCTTGGAGAAGAAAAGGTCATTCTGTATTGTATGGCTTTCATAGAGTACATTGTGTATTGTAAGGTGGTCACTAGAGTGCAGTCTGTACTGTATGGTGGCCACTAAGGTGTAGTGTGCATTATATTGTGGCTACTAAGTTTCATGTCTGTATTGTCCGTACGAGCGCTGATCCGCATGAGTGTGGGATACCCTTCCCACACTGTACAATTGCCCTGCTTCCCCTGCCCACTTTTAACTAACGTAACACTAGCAACATCTGGAAAGCGCATGCGCTCTCCAGTCAAGTCAGGCCACTTACGCACTTTGGGCTGGTTCCAGACTTAAGTAAGTACTTGAAATGAGCTACTCCTGGACTAAACCATGTTGATTGCAGGGGAGTCAAGTTAATTGTATTCTTTGCATGTAGCGATATATCTTTGAATTGCTTACTGCACACAGATACTGACCAGCTTTACTATAACACTGTTATTTAGACTTGGGATAGGAAACATCACCTCTCAACTCTAATACTGTTTACAACAGATGAAATATGACTCCTCTGCAATCAACATGGTATAGCCCAGGAGTAACTAATTTCAAGCACTTACTTAAGTCTGAATCCAGCCCCTTTGTGTGCATAAGTGGTCTGACGTACGCAATCTGGATCCGGCCCATAATATGTAAAGTTGGGAGACTGGGGAGACTGTGGGGGTATAATATGTTATGTGGGCAGAGTGGTATGACTATACGGGTGATCTGAAATGTAATGAGAGGGCAGGGTAGGCATATTTCAATTTTCTCCCCTGCAATCAACATGGTTTAGCCCAGGAGTAACTAATTTCAAGCACTTACTTAAGTCTGAATCCAGCCCCTTGTGTGCATAAGTGGTCTGACGTACGCAATCTGGATCCGGCCCATAATATGTAATGTTGGGAGACTGGGGAGACTGTGGAGGTATAATATGTTATGTGGGCAGAGTGGTATGCCTATCCGGGTGATCTGAAATGTAATGAGAGTGCAGGGTAGGCATATTTCAATTTTAGAAAAACAGTTCTTTTAAATTGTTTTTGGTAGTGGTGGGGGCTGTATAAGATTAATGCTGTAATATTGAAATGATGCATATGCATTGTGCTGACAACCTGGGTAGCTCATAGAATGCATATTTATTAAGTAAAGGAAATAATTTTTATTTGATAGTAATTTTAATCATAACTATATTTTTTAGTAAATTCTCAATTGCAGTCACAAGAAGCAAAACAAACATTTCCAATTTAATGAACTAACCCTGCTGGGGAAGGAATGAATGTTAAGTCTACATAAGTGTGAAATTTACTGAGCTGTACATTTGATGCATCAGTTACTGAGCTGTATGTTGCATAAAAAAATACAATATTTAGCAGAATGATATTCTGCGCCTGATAGGCGATATTTGTAGGCTACAATTAAACATGTTGGGGAGTGAACCTGCATAGCTAGCTTGCTCAAAGATTCAGCAATTATCAGAACATACTTGGCTGCCTCTTGGCGTGGGCAGTGTCATGTGGGCGGGCTGTTATATTCACTGAGCCACTTCACAATCTAATAGACAGTCATATGGTGAACACAAGCATCAGCTGGCAGTAATTAATTACAGCACTGGTTTTATCTGCAGGCATTTTTTCTTTTTCCTGTCTTAAAGGTAGACAATAGATTATGGTATTCTAGCTATTGTTTCATTTACATAAAGTCAAAAATGAATGTCAAATACTGGAAACTTTCCTTATATTTACAAAATGAAATGAGAATTTCAGTTAGGCAGCCTTACAGAGGTAATTATTGTTATAAAGTCAATACTGCAAATAACATTAAGACCATTAAAGTGAGAGTTTTGTGTGAAGCAACAAAAACACTAACAAAATTAGAAAAATACACTATATACTTGTCACTAAAGCTTAATACCAAGTACAGTATATTCTATGAAAGTGGCCACAATGATTGCTGACAGTGCTAAGACAGACTGGAGATTATGGGCCGTATTCAGAGAACCGTTTTCGCGGAGAGTGCGTATTTTTAGGATCGGTTCAGCTGCGCATACGTAGTAACTTTATTTATGTAAGTTACGTTGAATAGCATGTGAATCGCACTTGGGTACATACGTGCGGATGGGCGGCGTAGAAATACGTACTTGCAAATTTTAATAAAAGTTGGTGGGAGGAGGCATTTAAACGCATGGAGGTGCGGTGATAAAGAATCGCATGAATGGATCACATATACGCCTGTAAGTACACACGGAAAGAATAGAGTGGTCTAGGGACTCATGAGTCCACGACAGCACATCCGGTAGAGTGCCAGGGTTGTTTGTGGGTTTTTATCCTTCTCCAGCCGTACGTATAATTGTGTACATTAAAAAAAACGGTTCTTTGAATACGGTCCTATGTACGTGAAGAATACCTTTAGCCGAAATGAGAAATTTAAGAAGGAAGAGTCGTGTCACGGCAGCCTCTGTCCCATTTAAGAAGAGTGGGTGGGTGGATGAATTTAAATTAGCCGGACAGGGAGTAGGGAGGAAATCATCTTTTCCTTCTTAAGAAGGAAAATATGAACAGTTAGTTAAGGAAGTGCTATGACACTTTTAAGTGCCATATGGTTCCTAAAAACGGTAGTGGGTAGGGGGACAGATCAGATGAGTTAGATCATTCTGATCTGTGAACACAGTCCTTTGAGAGTAATTTACTCTTGCTAGAGTGTCAGTGGACCTTTACTAGCTGCTCCGCTGCTGACTGCCAGAAGGACTGAAGGACTGAACATGACAGCGAGTAAAAAGTTTTATGTAGGTAACGAATTTGGGGGGATGGGGGATGAAACCACTGGAGCAATTTTAATAAGATGAACAAATACATATTATATATATATCTTCTGGTAAATGGGACTCTGTTACAGCAGATATTGCCACTTTTATCAGGGCACACACACACACATGTGTATATATATATATATATATATATATGTTTAATGCAAATATATATATTTTATGCCCTGATGAAAGTGGTAATATTCTACTGAAACATTGGTGATAAGTATATATGTGTATGTGTGTATATATATATATATATATATATATATATCCCCATGGACTCTTTACCTAAATCATTCTACTTGTAACAATGTGTTTGAATTCATTAGCCTACAGCGGCCTTCTCAAGCCTCAAGGCCTGGCAGAGGGCAGTTTTATAAGGTTAGCTACATGCAGGATAAATAAAAATTTTGCTTTTGGTAAAAAAAAAAAAAGATGTTGTTACTATAATGGAGGGAAAACAGTTACTGAAAAAAAATTTGTTGTGTTGGGTCAGACTACCTTCTGCAAGGTAAGGTATGTATGTATGTACGTATGCATGTTACATGTTACAGCGGATCTATGCAATGCATGTAGGTAAATTACATTAGTCATAGGTACAACAGACTGCACTAAACTGCCTTTATTCAGCTTCTGCAGATCTCAACAAGCAGAACACCAAAGTATGCTCCCACATACGTATATATATGTAGCAGAACAGCAGAACAGGAAAGAAGGCATTGTTTTCTATGTGTAATAAATGTCAAAATTAAAAAGTGGCCATAAAAAATATATATAATATACTGTTTATAGAGCAGATTCACAGAACCGTATTTACTACATGCACATCTTTACGCACGCACGTATCAAGACAACACTCCCCTTGCCTCCATAGGGCACCCTTAAGTCTACATGTGTACTTACGTGTGTATGTTACTTACGTACATTCGTATCTATCTAACTGCGCCCTCAAATGCCCATATAAATGCTTCCCCCGCCCACTTTCACCTAACCTCTCCCATATGGATAAAACGCCCCTCTGTACGTATGTTTCTAAGTGCTATTCACAAGTCCGTGCCGAAGGTACTATACTATATTCTTAGTTAAAACAGTAATTGTTTTTAGACAATTTATTTACAGTTATTTTAAGCAGTTAACAATGAAAACATATTTAGTATTTGCTATGTGACATAATTACTGCCCACAAAACCATACCTTTTTAAAAGCTTTCATTAAAACATGCCATGGGAACTAAAAATAAAAGGCACTACATATTAACGCCTCACCTTTGGACATTCTCCTCAAGTGCCTTTAACTTTTGTTCATCATCCTCACATTGCCGCTTTCTTGCTTCTTCCTCTTCCACTGTGCCGACTGGTGCTCCTTGCATCAGCCATTTTTCTCTGAGGGATTTAGACTGAAAGCAGAGAGGAGCAGCCATTTACACATGTGTTCTCTCAGTATGTAAAAATAAACAACTAACAAATACAGATGACATGTATATACTGAAGAAAAAAACTGGAAGTTAGGTAGAGCAGTATTATAACTTCATAAGGAAAATAAATCAGTAAATCAGAGTCTTAGCTTTTTCTTGTTAATGTTTGTTTTTCTTGTTAATGTTTGTTTATGGAATGATTCATAAGTAGTCAGGTATATGGATAATATTAAATCTAAACATATATTAGAAAGTAAAATATTTCAATTAAAATTACAAACACATAACTATTTCAATTAAAATATAAATAAATAAAAGTATATAAAATATAAAAGTACTTATAATCCTGCATATTGATAACAAAAAAGGCTTTATAAATTACACAACACAAAACACAAATATAGTTTGTGATTATGATTTCTGTCCTAAAATTATATAAAGAATAGTAATTCATTGACTATTGAATGTGAGTTAAAAAAGCCTTGAGAAAGATCGTTTAGCGATTGAAACGCGTTGGCTGGTGTTTTTTGGAGAAGCACTATTTTTATCCTACACACCATATTCGGGAGAGTGCACCTTACCCATGTTTATGGGAGTTTGTGGATTTCTTTTACTACATGCTTATATCTATGCATCACTTGTGAGTATACAAATTGTACATCACATCTTTTTATTGAATAAACTGATTTGCACTATCAGGTGCTGTCTTTTTCTTGTTGCCCTTCCCTCTGCTCTGCCCAAGTGAAACACACTGCACGGCATCTATAACGAGGCTTGGCTAAATCGTAAACAAGAATCGGCAAAGACGCACCACGAGGCAGCCGCACGGTCTGTGTTAACGGGACCACATACGGTGATTCCTTCCCATCTGTGAATTGGCTCACATTCATTCTCCGTACAGGAACTTTGGACTGCTATTTCTCACCTCTGAGGACTGAAGTGACAAACTGTAAGACTGTCTTTCACCTTTTTACAAGTTCGTGTGTTTTCTCTTTATGTACTGCATATACCACCTTATGCACTAATCCTAACCTTTGGTTATAATAGCGCTATTTCACTCAGTGTTTTGTCTACAAGATGTACTTGATAGTCTGGATATATTTTGGAATAAGCCACGTGTTTTGATGGTATTAATCCAGGAGTTTGTCCCAACTGTCCTGGATTAGCTTTGATTTAGCATAAGGCAGTTGGTGGTGCTATTTACTTTTGAAAATGGTCTTTTAAAGGTGTTCAGAGATTCAGATGTTATGAACGTGTCATGGAAACTAGTGACATGAGCTAAATTTAAATTAACAAAATTTGGAAGGTATGCTTTTGGGTTATGAAGTGACATTTTCAGGGCCGCCATCAGGGGGGCACAGCCGGGCCTAGTGTCTTGGGCCGGACAAAGAGGGGGCCCGGGATAGACCCAGGCCTCCTCTCTGTCCTGCCTAGGACACTAGAGCTTAGTTTCTCTGCCGGCAGCCTGCGCTCCTCCCCCTCTGACAGATCTGTGAGTATAAGCTGGTAACAATGATGTCTGCATGTGTGTGAGCACTGATTATACACACATGCAGGATACCTGTATCATCAGCTGTTTTCTCCTTCATCTGCATATAAACAACTGATATCCTGCATGTGTGTACAATCAGACTGATTGGGAGGAGCAGTGAGAGGAGAAGCAGCCGACTATGGTGGTTGAGCTCCAACATTTCACACATGCAGGCTGGATCCTGGGTAGCCACGGGCCCTCCTAGGATCCAGCCTTCATGTGTGAAATGTCGGAGCTCAATCAGCATAGTTGGCTGCGTCTCCTCTCACTGCTCCTCCCCCTGGCTATCAGCAGATGAGGAGAGATACAGATAGAAGAACACAGAAGAGGAAAGAAGGTGAGAGGAGGGAACTGGGAAGGAGAGGGGAAAGAAGTTCTGAAAGTAAGTGGGAGACAGATTAGGAACATTGGGGGCTGGGCTGAAAGGAACAGTGGAGTTGTCCAGACGGCTAGATTCAGAGGTGAATCAGGCCCTATGTGATGACGTCATCGTGGGACGTGCACTTATTGTGTGGTGCCTAAAAGTTCCTGGCATGGCATGGAGAACAAAGGTGAGTAAATGGGGAGCTTGTAAAGAGAAACAGAGGAGGAAGAAGAGTAAAGAGGCAGAAGAAGCATGGGGTGGGGGAAAGTGTGAGAGAGAGGTGTGAAGAGGCTGTGACAAAAGCATGCAGGGGTGATTAGTGACTTTGTGTTAATGGGCTGTATGCAGAGCTCCGGCCGCAAGTCTTCAGAAAAGTGCTACTGCGCATACGCAGTAATTTTGTAACGTGATCTACGTTACTTCTTGCAACGTAGTCTTTAAGACCGCGTATACGCAATCTACGTTGTAAGAAGTAACGTCGATTACGTTACAAAATTACTGCGCATGCGCAGGAGCACTTTTCTAAAAACGCGGCCGGAGCTCTGCATACGGCCCGATATTAACATATTGGTTTTAGTTTGAGAAAGTTTTTTCTTACTATTAGTGATTCTTTATATCATAGAGGGTGTTTAACTGTAAATAGGTTTAATATTCAATTTTATTTATTATTGTGAATATAATTTACTCAGTGTCATGTAGGTTAGACTAAATATAGTATATAGTATATATTAAATGTGAGTATTTATAATTTAATGTGACAGGTTGCAAATAATAGTTTTCTTTATGAAATAGGTATACACTTCATTTTATATCTGTTCTGGCTTGGGAGGGATAGCTTTATTTATTAACTAAATATTATATGCATATTTAATATACTCTCTACCACGAGAGTATTATATCTTTTATATAGAAATTGCAGTATTTCTATGCGATGTTACAGTATTAAAACTACTTTGGCCTGGGCTCAGTCACTCAGTGAAGGTAAGTCAGTGGCAATCAAAGCACCCTCGAGGGGTATAGAGAGAGCAGTGTAGTAAGAGCAGTAAAGAGGAAGCAGTATAATGAGGAGTATAGAGGAAGCAGTGTAGTGAGAGGGGTAAAGAGAGAGCAGTGTAGTGAAAGGGGTATAGAGATAGCAGTGTGGTGAGAGGGGTATAGAGAGAGCAGTGTGGTGAGAGGGGTATAGAGGGAGCAGTGTAGTGAGGGGGTATAGAGAGAGCAGTGTAGTGAAGGGAGTATATTGGGAATAGTAGAGAGATGGGTATAAAAGGAAACTGGTGGAGGGGAGTGCAGGGAAAAATAGCTCATGAGAATATGGAGAAAGAGTATGGGGAAGATAGTGGGTGAGGATTAAGAATAAGGGAAGCAGGCAAAAGAAAATGAAAGAAAAATACAAGATCGGCACCTGCCTCTGCTGTCTGACAGCAGGACTGCACCTCCAAAGCAGCACGCCAAGCCTGACCCACCCCCCCCACCCCATTTTTCCCCAGTGCAGATTGAGAGTGCCGGCCTTGATGAGAAGAAGGTCAGGCGAGGAGCCAGCACTGTGACCCAGCAAAAGGTAAGCGGTATTTCTTTACTTTTAACTCTTACTGTATGATAATTTATCATTGGGGTGAGGTTTGTTGCTAGATTAAACTTACTTACCACAAATTTAGTTTAGTTTTTGTCAATAACCATTTTTTGGAACTTGGGGGAGGGGGGGGCCCTGGGCTCTGCATATCGTACAACAAGGGCTTGACAAAGCCATTGCGCACTATTTAGCATAACACACCCGACCTATTTTTTTTATGGGGCGGGTGGATAACATAACAAGGCAGGGGTCAGAACTCGGAAGGTCCGTGCGTTCAAGGAGAATGTACTACCTTCGCATGCACATAAGTCCATGGCATACAAGTGGACATATACATATTCGTGGTAACACTGAAATCAGGATCTGTTTATCTCTTACCAGTAGGTCATGCAACTAAAAGGTCAGATACAGTAGCTAAGGACCTGAATTTCCATTTAGTTAAAAGTGTTTTGGATATTTTCTTGCATAATAAATATAAATGTGTTATTTTCCATACATTTTGAGGGTAAACTGAACCATGTTTCTTCTTATGGATGGACACTACCTTATCACTTCCAGTACATCTATTTAAAATGCCCTTTACAGTAATGTTAAATAATAAACCTCTCCCACTCTGTACCACAACCCACCCAGCTGTAGGAACCCGTCACGAAAATGATGTTATGTCACTGAATTGTGCATATTGCTTTAATTTAGAGAAGCTGATAGTGTGCACCATGTACAGCATATATGAGAGGGATGATGGGGGATGGGCACAATACCATAAGTGTACCGGCTCTAAAAATGATGTTACCAGAATAATTTGGATATTACACAGGTGTAGGTGTTAGTAGTTTTATTCTGTACTTGCATCCTGGTCTGCCTTGAAACTCGAGATAACATATCTTCTAATTTCTGATGCTTCTATATTCTGTTTGACAAAAAACAATGTACACAAGTGGAGTGAGATTTGAGCGCAGGAAGCAGTGGCATTTCAGATTTCTATATAAAGGTACTTTAGATTGTGAATGTCAGATATGCAGATTGCTAAGCCTAGCTTCTCATATAGGCATGTGTGTGACAAGGCAGAGCTCCTAGGCTAGTAATATGTCAGAACAGCTCATTTTCCAGTATAGCCAGGAAGTGTAGATACTTAATTGGATAAGTTGGACTCATTTTCAGGACAGAAAAAAATATTAGTTAATATCATAAAATTTAAATGACTATCTATCACACAGGCTGCTACCCCCTTCCCCTCCTTCCTTATGTTTATTTCCAGATAATATAAAGTGTCATGAAATTAGTTTGAGGCCAGTCATTGTTTTTTTTTAT
The DNA here is from genome assembly GCA_011038615.1 of Limnodynastes dumerilii. Taxonomy (NCBI): domain Eukaryota; kingdom Metazoa; phylum Chordata; class Amphibia; order Anura; family Limnodynastidae; genus Limnodynastes; species Limnodynastes dumerilii. Next base: position 297,081 of record WWET01000968.1, read on the forward strand.
ATAGAGGATAGGTTGGCAGAAGAGAGAATATAATTTGAGTTCCATCTTGACACTGACAGATACGTCTCCTCCATAAAACGTACCTCTGCATTGGCTAAAATAATTGCTACATGCAAAAGGCAGACATTGACTGTAAAAGAAAAAAAGTGTGAGGGTATCTAATGATTTGCATAACTCGAAAAATGTCATCCATGTTTATAACACTAGTATACTAGTGTTGCTAGGCACAGGAAGGGACTTGATGACGCAATTTGCGGCATCAAGCCCCGTCCCGACCCCTATTCCAAGTAAAAACGGGGCCATATGAGCCAGGGGGCGGAGCCTAATGACGCGATTTGAATAAAGTATACTAGTGTTGCTAGGCACAGGAAGGGACTTGATGACGCAATTTGCGGCATCAAGCCCCGTCCCGACCCCTATTCCAAGTAAAAACGGGGCCATATGAGCCAGGGGGCGGAGCCTAATGACGCGATTTGAATAAATTGCGTCATTAAGCCCCGCCCCTGCATGCAGCGCAAGCTTCTCTCCGGAATCTCCCGGAGAGAAGCTGCAAAAAGTCGGCAACCATGCAGTAATCTTCTATGTGTACTATGGGCTCGATTTACAAAACAGTGATGACTTCATTTTAATGAGATAAAGACCATTTTCACCTGAAAACGGTTTTTACCTTCTGAAAATGAAGGCATCGCCATTTACAGTGCAATGATCACCATGGAATACATGGCGATCATTAGCATTGCTGCTCCACTCTAATGAACGCGGGCCAGCTGATTGATGAATTTATAAAGTATTGGTGTGGATTTTAACAATCCGCACCGATACTCCATATAACACCATCTAAAGATAACATTAGGTCCAGTATTCCTGCGGTTTCCCCTTATATCCCCCTTTTCCTCCCCTAATAGCTGTTATTTGGGGGGGGAGGATATGTATAGGGAGATCGAAATAATACAGTGTGTGTGCGCATATTAAAAATAAAAAAAATAAAAATAAACAAAAATAAAAATAAATGTTTTTTTAAACATTAAAAATAAATAAATGAAGAACTTGAATATTTAAATAAAAAGTAAAATAAAGAATTACTCACCTGTCCTGCGCTAACGTTTCTTTAGTCCCCTAAGTTAAGTTCCACTCTAACTTTTGGGACTTGAACATTTTCAAGTCCCAAAAGTTAGCCACTGCGCATGCGCCGGGACTTCAGTTACGAGCTTAACCCGAACGTCTCCAGCGAAAGTCCCGCAGACCATCGCGGGACCACGCTGGAGGGGGTAAGTATTAGTAAATTTTACGAACGAAGATGCAAGGCTCGCTGCGAGGTGCTTTGCTAATAACGTTCGGGGAGCAATTTATAGTAAATGGAGCCTTATGTCTTTATCTTCAGAGCAATGATTCCCCGTCCTTTTCCTGCATTGAGCCACCTTTGGGGGTGTGCAGATCGTTCCAGCAAAGGTTTCTGTGAGCTCTTTCATGCACTGGTAAATTGTCTTTAGTGTATACAGGTGCACCCTGCAGCTGATCTGGACTTTATATAAGAAGTTAAAGGCTTTAAAGAGATCTGATAGTGTTAAAAAAAAAAAGTGTGTACCCAGCTTTAGGCTACAGTACCAAAACATAAAAAACATACCAAAACCATTGGCCCACATATAAACTATGTAGTGCAAGGTTGGCTTACCTTTCACACACCTTAGATGCTATTTTTTCTAGTCTGACAAAATCTGGTGTTTGCAATGCTCAGACAAAATCAGCATATTGGCAGTGAGTTCAGTGCTTAAAGTACTTGTGTGCCAATTTCTGAAGGCTAGTTTAACATTGGCAGATCATTTAAACCAGTGATAAATGTACACTTGATGGCATATCGTATCTCTGCATACCTCTGCATTGCATGTACCCAAAACCAAGCACTACAGCAAAAATTCAGACACACTACTGCGACCGCCTGCATTCGGGGAGGGAAAGGGTAGACGAATGTAGCCAATGTACAGTAAGGCTGCGTTCATACAAATGAGCCCAATCCAGACCCAAATATTATTGTATGAATGCACAGTTTATAACTAAACACTTGTACCAGCTACAGGGTACATCTTATAGAGGACCATTGCAGTAGCAATTTACCTTATGAACACATTACTAAAGGAATAGAAATTTAATTATTATTATTTGTTCTTTCATTCAATACTATTTTACATCTTGACTATAACTTTAGTAAATGTACACTGTACACAACATGCTCTACTTACACATTGATCCAAAGCTGCAGTTGTTTTACATCCGAATTTCAATTAAACCTTCCATTATTTGCATGCTCTTTGCCCAAATGTAGGATGCATTTTTTTATACTCCAATTTGGTGCTATACTGTGCTATTGGTGAGAAGACAATACAGCTTAATCTTAGCAACACTTAACCTTAATGGGCCTGATCCAGAACAACGCTTCTGAGCGAATTTACGTGTGGCGGAGACGTAAAATCGCCTATTTGTAAGTACTGCGCATGCGCACCATAGAAAATACGCTCATTAGCGTAGCGTAATTGTGAACGTATGGGCCATTCACGTATGTGTCACGTAAATACTTACGTGTGGGCGTGCCAATTTTACGTTACTCCAAAATACGTCTGAAATACGTTAAGTAGGCGAGGGGTTGTATTTAAAGTGTACAGTATGGGCGTGCTTAGCTGCGTAAATTCGTGTTGCCCATACGTACGTGTGCGTATCACTGCGGTTACGTTGGCAAAAGTTAAGGTAGGGTTTGGAAAGCGTATCTTGACAAAATACGTACGTTCAAGGGGTGTGCCGAGGGGAGTGTAACTAATTTACGCACACGAAAATACGCTACGCGAATAAATGTACGGCAAACGTAGTTCTGGATCTACCCCCAATGTTCTTTAATGAGCAATGATATTGCTATTGACAGCATTTACCAGTCTTAGGAAGTTAGATTAATGACAAATAATAAGGCCTTCTGGGTTACTTAATGTATTGTGCTTGTATTGTTCTTTAAAGAGTGGGTTTAAATAACTACTCTTCCGTTACTAATAATAGTACCTAAAGCTGGCCATACACTAGAGCTATTCGGGCAAATAATCGCTGTAGTTAATGGCCAGGATCAATTTTTCAAACACCAAATAAATGCACCAGAAACGCTTTGGTACGATTATTGTTTTTTTTTTTTTGACATGTTTGATTTATATCGGGAGCAAGTTGAATGGCTCCCTATTCCTGAAAGGTGCTGCTGCAGATCTATGTACAAAGCTGCTCTGACAGCTTTTAAGTATACCTTCAAAGCTGTCAGAGCAGCATAGCACATAGATATGCAGCAGAGGCTATTGCAGGGAGTAGTACAGACAGGGATCACCGAATTCGCGCGGCTTTGGCTGATCCCTTGTCTGTACTACTGCCTGCAATAGCCGTTGCATATCTATGTACTATTCTGTTCTAACAGCTTTGATAGCTTCAAAGCTGTTAGAGCAGCATAGTACATAGATTCAAGGATTAGTACAGACAGGGATCAGCCGTACTGTGTGATCCCTGTCTGTACTACTCCTTGCAATTACCTCTGCTGTATATCTATGTACTATGCTGCTCTGACAGCTTTGATGGTATCAAAGCTGTAAGAGCAGCATAGTAATAGCCCTGCCCCCCCCCCCTCTTCTGCTAGGATTATCGGTCCCAGCAGAGGAGGTGTATGGTGCCAATAACGGCACATTTCCCTGGCTGGAAATCGTCTTGTTTATCAGGACTGGGACCGATAATCATCCCAGTGTATGGCCAGCTTTAGGAGGACTCCCTCAGTAATCCCAACAATCTCTGAACTCAGAGAGCACTTTAATTGAAGACAGAAAGGTTTTAGAATTGGGGTTTGTTAAAGTGCACAAACTATTTAAAATAAAATAAAAAAACAGACTAATTAAAAAATAGTTTTCAATGTATTTAGAAATATGAACTATAACCACGTATGTCCCTAAAATACATAAAATAGCATCAAAATACAACAACAGGTTGTACTTGGAATACGATTAGCTTATTATAAAACTATTTTTTGTGTGTTTTTTTTTAAATCTCAATTCTAATTATGGAAAGACATGTTTCCATGACAACACTGAATAGAAATTTACCTTTCAATGTTAAATTTCAAAAAAAACAAAACATTTTTCCAGTATTACTGTTTGAGACAAACAGGGTTTCTATAAATTCTCAGTAATATTCAGAGCATATGTGAAATGCATGTATTCCAATCTTTTATGGTTGCCAAAAAGCACATCATTTTCTTCATACCTCTAGGGGTTTGAGATTCACATCAGATGATTAACCTGGACCCTGTATTATATATTATGAATTATTGGATACGTATTTATAAAATAATAAATTAGACTTTCATGTATACAGAAACACTAAAATTAAATAACTTGAAAAGAACAACTGAACAAAGGTGCGCTAGAACAAACACAATAAAAGTTGAAATCTACTTCCATTAAATGAAATAGCACCGGTGTACTATTAGCACTAACATTTGAAAAAAGTGACAGATTAAGCATGGAAGACAAGCTTAATGCTTCACATTGACAGATTTATACTATGCTTGTGAGACTTAGGACTGGGAAAGAGGAAAAGTAGAAAACTTTTTCTGCTTGGTTGCTTGAGAGACAGGCATAAATAAAATAAATTCAATACCCTGCCTTGCTTCCAAACACCCAAAACTCCACCTTTCCCATTCCACATCCAAGCACCCCAACTTCAGCTTCTGCTTTTCTGGGCTGCATTGAATGTACAGAGAACAGTATCTCTCTCTCTGGCTGAGCAGATGGCAGTGAGCTGCGAGAGACAGGCCCCTCCCACTCACAGAATGTAACCACAGCTAGACCATGTCTGTATGACTGCAGCTGCTACTCACAGAGCAGCTGCAGTCACATAGCGCATAGGCTGGCTGTGCTTATATTCTGTGAATGCAAGCATAACCAGCCTGTGCCTATGTGGTAATGTAGTCACATATGCACAGACTGGTTGTGTTTAAACTCTCAGAACGTGTGACCAAACCATATGATAACAGCCTCAGGACTGTGTGACTATGGAGCTGCTCAGGGAAGGCATTGGACGGATTCACACTTACAAATGCTTTAGGTTCTTAATTTTACGCACCATAGTAGCATACCGACTCCCCTGACACACACTCAGTTTTCATCTTCTTATCCGACTGACTAATGCCATAGGGCTACCTTATCTTTTAGTTCGTAGTTGTGTGTAAGAAGGCTACCATAATTTACTTATGTGTCCAGAAGGCTACCTTAATTTTTCCATATGGACGCAGATCAAGTTGGAACAGTGATTCCCCGCACCCGCCCCTAAATTAAATGCCTATCCCCGCCTGTATGGCGGAGATGGTGCATTCGTAAATTAAGGGTTAGCCCCTTCATCGTACCTTCAGACGTACGTAACTTTGTTATGTGCGTCTGAAGATATGCTAGTGAAACATCTGGTGTGCGCAAGCGCCTATGTTCCTAGACAGGGGACTTACGCAAATAACTTGCGTAAGTCCCCTGTCATACTTACTTCTGGATCTGGCCCATTGTTCTTAATTTGTCCCATAAACTAGGTGACTCTGGGACACAACCTTTTGATGCAGCCCCTTGATATCAGGGCACATGAAAAACCCCAAAAAAAGAAAGCCGATGTAGTTTACAAAAGTGGTCGCAAGTATAGTGAAAGCAAAAAATGACCTTTAGGAATTATAAGCAAACACAGAATAATGATGAAAAGGAGGAGGATTTCGCAAAGCAGAAGGAGGCTAAACATGTTATCAGGACAGCAAAAGCACAAACTTAGGAAAAACTGGACCACTTGGTACGAAATAGGGACAAACATTTTTTTAAGGTATATAAACGAAAGGTGAAAAACTAAAGAGGGTATAGTAAGGCTCAAAACGGAGAGTGGAAGTCTTATTGAGGGTGAAGGGCTGTGGCAAATCATCTTTACAAGTATTTTTGTTCAATATTAACAAAAGAAAGAGAGCGGAAGGGACCACATTTAAATAGAAAGACTATTGATACAAAGGAGGCAATTACTATTACTTTCCCTAACTTTCAAATCAATGGTGACAGATGGGATACATCCTATGATACTAAAAGAGCTCAGAGGGGTGCAAATTGTACAGTATCTTGAATCCAGTAACTTATAAGATCCCAAGCAGCATGGATTCATGTCAAACAAATCTTACTGAATTTTTTTTACTGGGTCATTAAAGTATTAGATAAAGGGGAAGCTGTAGACATTTCTTATCTAGATTTTAGTAAGGCTTTTAATAGCATGGCATATCACAGATTGTTAAATATGCTGGAAACTTTGAGATTTGATTTGAAAATAGTTGCATGGATCCGATCTTGGTTATAGGATAGACAACAGAGGGTTATAGAAGATGAAATCCCTTCTAGGGATGGTAAGGTAACCAGTGGAGTTCCCCAGGGTTTCTGTACTTGACCAGTGCAATTTAATATATTGGTGATATTGCCTGTGATAGCTATGCCTTTTTGCAGATGACACAAAGATATATAACAAGGTAAACACACCAAGAGTGATACACAAAATGAGGGATGATCTAGACAGACTAGAGGAATGGTCAAAAGTAGACAAGCAATGTAACAATGCAATGAGAAAGACAAGTCAGATGCTTGGTTGCATAGGGAGAGGAATTTATAGCAGAAAGAGAGAAGTAGTGATGCCCCGTTATAGATCATTGGTATGACATAGAATACTTTGTGTAGTTCTGGAGGCCATATCTCCAGAAAGACATAAATACATTAGAGACTGTGCAAAGAAGAGCAACTAAAATGGTCCATAGCCTGTGTCACAAAACATACCAAGAAGGCTAGAGGAAATAAACATGTATAGCTTGGAGAAGAGAAGGGAGAGGGGGGATAGGATAGCAGCTTTCAAATACATCAAGGGTTGTGACCAGCTAGAGAAGGTGTAATTGAACACGAGGGCATGAATATAATCTGGAGGGTGGTAGATTTAGAGGAAATGTGCGGAAAAATTACTTCACTGAAAGGGTGATAGATAAGTGAAATAGCC
>WWET01000968.1:304579-316605 GCA_011038615.1 Limnodynastes dumerilii
GGCTACCCTAACTTCAGCCGGCGTAAGGAAGGGGCCATATGCTCGCACAGGAGCATATGGCCGCCTAGCCCGCCCTCCTACCCTCATTAAACTAACTCCCCCCGCCCACCTACACTAACCTGAACGTAGGGACGCTGGGGGACATGATGGGTGCTGGACATGATGGGTGCAGGACATGATGGGGGATGCTGGGTGCAGGACATGATGGGTGCTGGACACTATTTGGTTCAAAATATTTTTTTTCCTGTTCTAAAAACTAGGTGCGTCTTATGGTCCGAAAAATATGGGTAATTTGCTTTATTTTATTTATTTACTTTAGTCTTACTTATAGGCTTACTTATGCCATGCATGCGCCGGATGTTATGATACAAATCACTAGTTCCATCCGTCAGGGAGGCCCATCCTCTCCACCCTCCACTCTGTAATGCGGGCAGGGGGGGTACATGTAAATTTTACAGTGTGGGCTGGTTTTAATAGTTTGTGCCTATTAGGATGAACCAATAATCAGCATAAACCTAAGATAGGTTTATGGTAGTTTTCAGCGCTGCTAACTATACCACAAGAAAGGGGGGAGTGGCAGGAAATTTTGTGTGGACTACCAGACCTCCGTGTATCTGTGCATAAGTGTTTGTGTGGTTGCTGGTACTTAAATGTACTCTTTTGCAATAATCAAAGAATTTTATTTTAGGTCATTTTGCGTGCTGACTGTGGTTGTTTGAAAACCATGGGGCTGATTCAGAGATGCGATTTCCACGGCACTTAGGTGCGTCTGAATCAGCCCCCATATGTATATTTTCCATAAACTAGTCTTGCACTGCTTATTAGATTGATACATTGCATAGTGTTGTGTGTAACCACCATTATTTTCCTTATATATGTAATATTAGGGAAAAAACCCAAAAAGGTTTGGTATGTACAACACCTGTCACACACACACCAATTTGTAATTGCCCACCCACAGTGTTTGCACCCACCCGCTAGCACACAGATATTCAGACACTTCTGATCCACTGGTTGGCAAATATACAGGGTTAAAATCAGTGGATGTTTGGGTCTCAGACACCATAATGACGCGATTCTTCTCACTCAGGAGATTTCATCAGAGGCATATCCAGTATGCTGTCTATATTGTTTATAGGTCACAGGTGTTCTTGCTGCACTGTAGTCATAATAAATTATAAGAATTTTAAATTGTTGATGTTAAATACCTGTGGTGTTAAATATTAAATTGTTAAACAGGACATCCCAAATTTATAGTTTGTAGGGGCAATGTGTGTGTGTGTATGTATACACGCATATTATGGCCCCCAAACATATATTTTGCCTAGGGCCCCATGAAGTCTAAATCCAGCTCTGTGTTAAGTGTTCTTGTAGATTTATTATATATATTATTTTCCTGTAAATAATTAACTTCTCAGATTAACCTTATATTTTATTCTACGGATTATCCAAATAGATTACAGCAATAAAAATTCAGTAACATATTTCAGAGGATGAAAATCTATACCAATAGCCTCCACTCTTTAGTATATATTATAGCTAATATTCATTTGTCTCCCCAGTTAAATGGCTATCAGGAGAACAAATTTTTGACCTCGCACTAAAGAGGAGGAGAATATGCAGAACCCTAATCCCAACAAAAATCATAGCTTGTGCTTCGAGGATCAAAATGCAAATAAAAATACCAAAACATAGACTAAAGACTAGAAAGTGGCCAAAGTCACTTAGGGCTAGATTTATTAAGCTGTAGGAAAAAAAAGTGGTGATTTTGTCCATAGCAATTAATCAGATTCTGGATCTCACTTTCCTATTACATACTAGAAAATGTCAGCTAAAATCTGATTGTTTGCTTTGGGCAACATCTCCATTTTTCCTTTCCTGCAACTTAGTAAATCTGTCCCTTAGAGTCTCACATCATAAATAAACAAAGCAAAACACATTTTTAAACTTTATTGGTTCACAATTAAAATCACCAGACACAAAAAATATAAAAAAAACACATACAATTCCAACAGTGGAAAAATACACAGAATTTTATTTAAAAAAAAAAAACACTGAGCAGTGAGTAGCAGACTAATAGAATAGTATTATCCTAAATTTGGTATAATAACGAACTATCGATAGTTATAGCAAAAACCTAATGAATAAAGTTAAAGTAATCCCAAATTGTAAAATAATTTGTACTACACATTATTGACATGTTCATAGTATAAATCAATCAATCAAAAACCCAAATAGCATCAGATTTAAAATGATGGATAGAAATATATACAATCTAGTTTGTAATAATAAGGCAATAATACCAATTACCAATATATATTATATATATATAAGTATTAGTATATAGCCCTAATTTATTATATCTATAATTAGAATGGCTCTGATAGTTTATGTCACAGTATGTTGTAAAAAAATTGGAGTAATACCACTGGTGAGGAAAATAACAAAAAAATTAAACAAACTGTGTCAAGGTAAGTGTTAAATTCAATTAATTAAGATCAGAGTGGCTATGACAATAATGCCACAAGTAAATTACAAGAATAACTTGTATTGAACGCTCTCCACAATGATTGTAAACAGTTCTTGTTAAATCCAATGTGCAGCCTAGGACTGCAAGGGATTGATTGCTGAACTACTGCCCCCATAGTAGGGAGCTCATGCATGGCTTCCCCATATATCTGGCATGTGTTTTGACTATGGGCTTTATCAAAGGTATCTCCCAAGCACATGTGTTAGAGGGTATAGATATGACCACTGCTAACGTGATTGGATGTATAAGATGAATAGAAGTCATATTAGCCAATCAACACTGAGGCCAATACCTTTACAGACATAAAGTGTTTGCCACAATAAGTAATAATAAAGTCGATATCAACAACAAATATTGTAAAATGATAAGTATAAAACAGAAAGAAGCAGAAACATGCCAACATGATCATTTTCATAACTGAAGGATAAATATCAATATTTGGAATACAATTCAATTGGATAGAAAACAAAATCAACAATTACTATAATACTTATATAAAGAATCCCTATAATAATAGAGTTACTGCCTAACAAAGTAATTAGAATTGTGTAAAGAGTAACAAGAGCAAATATATCATAATGAAATAATAAAATAATTAAAATAAAAAAATAATAAATGTGTGCCTTATGAGTAAATTTTACCATAAGTACAATAATAAATGTATATAAATTTGAAAAAAAAAAATTCAAAAAGAAAAGAAAAATAATCCTAAAAGGGGTGTTAATGTGAAGTGAAAAATATTTATGCAAGATCCATAAGGGAATATGTGTACTAAATGTGAGAAAAATGGAGGTTTTTAATATATTACTATAGCAAACGTATTTATTAAAGATAAATATATGATTTTTGTCCACATATTGTTTTATCAATACAAGAAAATACATTTCATTGATATGTTTTGAGTATAACAATAAAAAAAACACACCAAATAATTGCAAGAAAATTTTCTAAATGAATTAATATTTTAAAAAAGACGAAAAATGAATATGCTCACTACAGTCATGTGGTTCCAGAGAACCAATCCTTAATATCTAATTGTGAAAATCTGAAAGATAGCATACCCGTCACTCCCCTCCTTACGAAGTAAAACATTTAAGTGTCCAGAACCCTGTCTTAAATTATATGAACCCAGATCCATGCTGAACTGCCTCTCCAAACCCCCGGCACGTACCATTCCGAACCCCGCCTGTATGGAAATTAAAGGCCAGCCCTATTCACGGAGTTGCTTTGTTTCCGACACATAATATCTGGTGCCCGCTTGCGCCGATGTTACATTTGAAGGGGACTTATGTGAATGACTTGCGTTAGTACCCTTCCGTACATAATTTTAAATCAGGCCCACTCTCTCTCTGTAAAAAGATATGTTTATAATCACCACCACGAATGCCTATATATACTTGTTCTAAGCCCATAGCTGGAAAATCTCTCCAATTGCTATTATGGCACACATGGAAACGTCTAAGCACCCTATTGAGTTCCTTTTCTGAATTTCTTATTTCATTTCCTATTAAACTGATGTGTTGCAATATCATCTTTAAGTGTTGTCAGTTGGAAGCCAGAAATGTAGAGACAGCGTAAAGCTCATTTTCCAAACAAAATCATTTTGTAATAATTTTTTTGAATGGGTAAGAATGCCTATTTATAATTACCCGACGCCGACCCCACCGGAAAGGTGGGTAACCTCTGCAAGAACTTTTAGGGTTAGGCTCTGGGGAAGGGAGGGGCAGGGGTAAAGTCACGGAAGCAGGGGGTTAGGGATAGCCTGCGGATAGGATAGTCTAGGTTTAGGGGTGGGGTTGGGAGGCTTAGGTCAGTTTGAAACTGGCTGGGAGAAAATGGTCCTTTCAAAATAGAGCCGTTCTCATCGGCGACCCACACCCATTTTAAGGGTCTAGTAGTCATATAAATATAGATTTAAGGGCAGGTACATTGCAGACCATAATCAACAATTTTAAAAATCCTGAATTTTATGGGTCTTGTCTTTACAATAAGTGATTTCTTTCATTTTTACCATTATTGAGGGGCTTTGCATCTGCCACAAGCATAGGGTTCCTCATTTTTTATGCTCTATGTGGATGTATAGCCCCAAAAAATTATTTTGTCCCTTAAATTGTGACTCCTTCTCCAACAGATCTGTGGTCTTGAGCCAACTCTATATAATATTTCCTTTATTTATGTTAGACTGAGTCAATGTTGCCTTCTTTCCATAAAAACTGGGAGACTCAAACAAGTCCTTAGTTAAAGTGCAGTAAATTTCCTTGAAAAAGTTTAAAAGAAAACGTTTATGGTTAATGTAGCAGCAAAAATGTTTTCACATAGGATAGAAAGATTTAAAATTATTGATGAAGTATTTGGAGAAAATTTAAATAGAGAATTTATTCAAGACATTATAGATAATTCTCCTCTCCCCCAAATAGAACCAAGAGAAGAAGATTTAGATTTAGTAATGAAAAAATTAGAAAAAAAACCTTACTAAATGAGAATAAATTATGGTGGGAAATAGTAGCCATGGAAAGGTACTATGTAGAGGAGATTGTCCCAAAAGGTCTTAAAATTAAAAAGAAACCCTCATTTGACTCAGAAAATGAACTTTTTAAAAGAGAATGGCAGATCATCCTGAATCAATGTTCCTTTTCACTGATGAATCTGACCATTAAGGAACGGAGACGGAGTCTTAATGCTCTAGAAGAAGAAATAGCTAAGCTAGAAGAACTTATTGCACCTTTTATTCATTTAAGGGAGTATCAAGAATTGGAGGAAAGAATTTAGAGAAAAATTTAAAGAAATGAAGAGAAACTTAATCTAAAAAAACACAGCAAAATAATTAGAGATAGAAAGATTTTTTTTAAACACTAAGGACCAACCAAATAACACTAATGAACAGAATTCAAATACACCAAATAAAAAAAAGGGAAAAGATCCAAACACATCTAAAAGCAAAATGCCTAAAGAAGAATCCAAAAATATCAATAGTAACAATAAAAAGAAAAACAAAAAAGAAAATAAGACGAAAGACGATAAACAATATAAAAAGAAAGATAAACATGAAATAGAAGAAAAAAGGAAGAATAATAGGTCAGAAGGTGAAACATCAGATCCAAATAAACATAGAATAACCAATAATAATTCAACACATAGAGATGAATATAATGAACATAGGGAAAATTATCACTATAATCCCCAATACAGAAAAGATTATGGTTTTTATCAATATCCAAATAAACCAAGAGATCAATTTTATCAAAATAGACCAAGAGACCAATTTTATCCAAACTTTTATCAGGGACCTCAAAGAAATTTTTATAATGGGGGTTACAGAGATGATTTTAGACCATATTATGGAAATAGACCTAGAGAATATCAAAAGTTTTTCAATCGGGGATATTACAACAAAAAAAATTGGAATACAGATTATAATGAAAATTGGAGAAAAGGAGACAATTTCAATAGATCCCAACAGACGAGATGGGATCAAAATAGATTCGAAATTCCCTTAGGAAATCGGTTCTCAACTTTCCAAGATAGATACAATCAGGATTTTTACTGGAGAGGGAGAAACCAACCCTTCCCCTGATTTTTAAACCTAGAGGAAAAAGGGGAGGTAAAGGGAAAAAGAAAGGAATAATAAAGGATCCTGATATACAGGGACATAAAAATAGAGATAAAACTTCAAAATCCCAAATAGAAACCTCCCCTAACAGCAACAATAAGAATGGTATTTTCAATCTTACTGATCATATTATCACCAAGACGAAAGTGCAGGTCTTAAAGAAAGGCTTAAAATTTGCCCCGGATTCGAATCTCAATCCATTTAATACTTTTGTTGATATTAAAAAATTCATATGAAAATTACCTGTAAAAAATTTTTTTGCTAAGAAAGATGAAGAACAGGAAAAAGAACCAGAGAGAAAAAATAAGGAACACATTTTTAAAAACAAATCTACCTTTTACCCCAAACATGTAAGGGGATGTTTTATAGATAGCTTTGGTAAAATTGTAAATGAAGAACTGTTGAAATTAAATAATAAAAATTAGAAAGAAAAGAAATATAAAAAAACGAATTTAACAAGGAAAGAAAGAAATGCATTAAAGGATCTACAAAAAAATGAAAATATAATAATTAAGCCAGCTGATAAGGGTGGGGGAATAGTACTTTAAAAAAAAAGAATACTATGAAGAAGAGATCAATAAACAACTCAAAGACTCTAATACCTATAGAAAATTAAAAGGGGACCCATCTAATAAAATTAAACAAAATTTGGAATTTTTATTAAATAAATTTATGGAGAATGGAACTATTAGTCAAAAAGAAAAAACATTTCTAGACATCAAGGAATACAGTATTCCAGTTTTATACATTTAACCAAAAATACACAAACATATGAAAGAACCCCCTGGAAGACCTACTATATCTGGCACTAATTCCCTGACATCCAATCTTTCAGCTTTTATTGATCACCACCTGCAACTGTTGGTTTTAATGAATAAATCATATATAAAAGACACAACAGACGTTTTAAAGAAATTAAGTGAGATAAAATGGGAAGATAATTATTTTTTAATCACAGGAGATGTCACTTCATTATATACCATTATTAGGCATAGTGATGGAATTAAAGCAATTGAAAAGAGTCTAATAGGGAGCAATTATGATCCAATCTTTTTTAAAAGATTTTATTATTGAAGGGATTCTATTTATTTTTAACAATAACTATTTTAATTTCAAAGGGGATTTTTTTTATGCAAAAACAAGGCACAGCGATGGGTACCAGATTTGCTTCCAGTTATGCAAATATATTCATTGGCCAATGGGAAACTTCCGCAGTATGGGAAGGCCATGAATTCGGGAGCAATCTGGTATCCTGGTGGCGTTTTATTGATGATGTTTTATTTTTATGGAAGGGAAGTGAAACACAGTTAAAATCTTTTTGTGAATATCTTAACAAGAATGAACTTTTTAGACTTACATATTTACACAGAAGGTGATAGAATTAAAACAAGCACCTTTTCAAAACCAACAGATGTTAATTCGTATATAGAAACAACAAGTAACCATCATTAAAATTGGATAAGAGGGATACCTATAGGTTAGTTCAAAAGATTAAGAAGGAACTGTACCGATGAGGAAACATACCATACACAAGCCCAAAGTCTTATTAGTAAATTCACAGAAAAGGGCTATACGGAAACTTCCCTCAAAGAGGTAGCAAATGAAACAGGAAAACTTAAACAACAAGATCTTTTACAAAGTAAGAAGGCAGGAGAATGCAGTTCCAATACGGACAGGTTCAACACCGCTTTCATAACACAATATAGCAGTGAGCATAAGAAAATTGAGAATATAATTAAGAAAAATTGGCATATCCTATTAAGAGATAAAACGTTGGAAACGTTTCTCCCTAAAAAAACAAATTTTATTTATAGGAAAGCCCCTACAATAAAAAATAAATTGGTTAGAAGTGCCTATACACAAGACCAGAATAATCATTTAATTAAAACTAAAGGTTTCCATCGGTGTGGAGAATATAAAATGTGTAGGGCAGTAAAAGGCCCAAAAAAAGAGGAGAATTTTGAGATTAACGGCATCACACATGAAATTAATGAATTTATTTCCTGTAACTCAAAATCTGTCATATATCTGTTACGATGCTCATGTTCTAAAATATATATTGGAAAAACTTCAAGACAACTGAAAATTCGTTTACAGGAACATTTGACTAATATAACAAAAGGGAAACCAGATCATGCCTTATCTAATCATTTTAGGGTATTCCATCAATGTTCAACGAAATCCATAAATAAATTTATGGGTATACAAAATATAAGGCCTAATTGGAGGAACAATGATCTGGAGTCTACACTGGTGAAAGCCGAGATGGAATGGATTTTTAAATTACAAACTCTCTCCCCTTTAAGTCTAAATAACGATTTTGAATTAAAATGGTTTTTAAATTAGCATTACAAGAACTCACTCTTGGTTCCTAAAAATGAACACATATACTGTGGTCAAACTACCCTAGAAACGCCAACCACTCCCGAACTTGGAAGCTAAGCAGGGAAAGGCTTGATTAGTACCTGGAGGTGAGACCACCAGGGAATATCAAGTACCGCAGATTCCAGTTCGATTACCCCATCAAACTTGGAATAATAAAGTGATGTTATATTTCTTGATACAATTTTCTCATATTTTAGAGTTTTATTTTAGAGTTTCCCCTATTCTCCAATTGGTCATTGATTGCACAGTTTATTTTAAAACCTTTTGATCACACTCCCGGTCCTGTTCCAATAATTTAACCCATACTTCAATATCTTTTAATCTCCTTAACAGATATCTATATTTACGTATCATCACTCTTTTACTTTGTTTTAGAAAATATAAATTTTATTTATTGCCTACATTTTAGTAACATATTCTTTTATTCTAACGAATAATATTATATTTTAAGGCCATATACAAAGTAAGAATCTTTTTTTGTATCCATTCCTTTATATTGCAAAAATGAAACAATATTTTATATGTATGGGATACATGTGATGATTTAAATGTATGATTTATTTTATTTTCATTAGTATTGTTTTTATAATATCTAAATAATTCTTAATTGGTGCAATATTCAAATATTTCTGTTTTAACCCACACTTTTCGTTTTGTTAAATTGTTCTGATTGGTCCAATTTTTGAAGAACCTTTTAAATAGGATATATCCGATGTTTTAAATGTATAATTAATTGTATTTCTGTTGAGATTATTTTCCTAATATCTAAATAATACCAAATCAGTGTAATATTCAAATATTTCTGTTTTAATTCATATTTTTCATTTTATTTAACTGCATACTATGAATATATTTAAATATTTCTGTCCTAACCCACATCTGTTTAATTGTATACTATGAAGCCTGTGTTCTGATTGGTTAAATTCTTGAAGAACCCTTTAAATTGTTCAATCACCAGCTTACCCCCCTTTTTTGCCTTGAAAAAGAATCAGTTTGATTTGAAACGCGTCGGCAAGGGGTTAAGCTGTTTTGAGGAGACTAGTGTGATTCTGTTCCAGCAGTCTGCTTCGCTCTGTGAGCTCATTCCCGGGCATTTACATCTGCTCACAGCACGGTGCGCTTTGACCCACACTCATTAAAACGGGAGCCGCAGCCTATTCTTTGTAATGGGAGAAATCCCTCACGTTGCATTGTGCAGCTCAAGCAAAAGAGGAGTCATCTACCTAATTTTTTCTTTAACATCCTACTTCAAATGCTTCAAAATCCCCATCTCTGGTAATACCGTTTGAGCGAAAGGAGCCACCTTGAACTGTGAGCCGCATACAGGAGTCCCGTTAAAGCATCAAGAACACAAAGATACAGGGGATTCCATTAACATTGACAGCAACACCTGGATCCACTTGATTTGGTATCTTCTAAAAAGTGAGTGACTACTTGATCCCTAATGTATTGACTGTGCTATCTGTATCATACACTTTAAAAAGACTATCTGGTAATAGGAGGAAATCTATAGGGATTACAGCTATACAGATGTTATACACCTTGTATACGGGATTCCATTTAGACTGAGATCAGAATGGTGTAATACAGACTACTAATTGCTGTGAAAAAAACTTTTCTTTATTGGACTTTAAGGACATTACAAAAGGACTTTTTTTATGAATATTTTTTATAATATTTTTTTATATAGCACATTTTTCTATCACATTTATTGATGAATTATTTTAATTTTTTATGAAGGTTTTTTTAAATTAATTTCAGTATCTATTAATTCCATTTATTGTCACCTTTCCCCATCACTCACCCCTTATTCCCCTAATACACTTAGCACTTTTAATTTTAGCGCCTGACCCATATATTTCTTCTAATGTACTACTGTTCAAACCCTGCTAACATGACAACTATATATAATATACATATATAATATATACTGTATGATATTGCTTATTTATAAAAAAAAAATATTTGGCTCTATTTACCCTTTTATCACTAGCAACTGGGAATCATTTCTTACTTATCAAGCATAGTGGTGGTAGTCTCACAGGTAAAAGGTAATATTAGTTAAAAAAAAAAGGATTACTACACTAAAGAGTGTGGTAGCATACATAGTAACAGACCCTCTCTGGAGGCATGTTGGACCGGATTCAGAACTAAGTAAGCACAGAGCTTGTAAGTTTTCGCAGCCGAGGCTAACGCACATTAAGTGTGATCCTATATTTCCGGTTACAATCTCCAGCCAGGAAATCTGATTTCCGAAAAAAGGACATCCGAAAGTTCCTTTTCGGATGTCCCTTTTCTGAATACTTACCAATTTAAACTTTTTTTTATGAATGGGTGAGGCATAGTAATCGATTGGTGCTCCATGAATCGATTGCTATGCCTTATCGAGAAAACAACTGGCTGGGAGGCCGAAAATCGGCCGTTCGGACCGGAGCCCCACACCCCTATATTTCGTACCTGCGAGGGTAATGCACTTCACTTGTATGTACGGAGCTTCAGAGTTTTGAACCCATCCTTTATTGCACACGCCCCTGTGTGTATAATGGACTCATTTGTAATGGAGGATCATATGTAAAGGTTTAGAGAAGCCCTTACTGTACAATTTATATACCTCACCCGTGACATGTCGTCACACCCCACTGTCAGAATTCGTTACTTTGCAGTTCGTAGTGCATTCCAGTATGTAACCGCCATGTTCTGAATGCATAAGTGCCCTGTGTACATAATAATGGATCTGGTCCATTGTGCCCAATGGGCTGGATCCAGACTTAAGAAGGAGCTTGAAATTAAGAGAGGAATGTTACACCTGGGCAAAACTTGATGTTGAATTCAGGGGAAGTCAAGTTAATTGTATTCTTTGCATGCAGGGATATATCTTTGAATTATTTACTGCACACAGATACTGAGCAGCGTTACTATCACACTGTTATTTAGACTTAGGATAGGAAACATCACCTTTCAACTCTAATACTGTTGGCAACAGATGAAATATGATTCCCCTGCAATCAACATGGTTTAGCCCAGGAGTAACTTTCCTCTCTTAGGACCTGATTCAGACTTAAGAAAGTTCTTAAAATAAGAAAGTCACTCCTGGGCAAAACCATGTTGTTTTCAGGGGGAGTCAAGTAAATTGTATTCTTTGCATGCAGGAATACATCTTTGAATTGCTTACTGAAAACAGATACTGACCAGCGTTACTATCACACTGTTATTTAGACTTGGGCTGGGAAATATAACCTCTCAACACTAGTACTGTATGCAACAGATGAAATATGACACCCCCTGCAATCAACATGGTTTAGCCCAGGAGTGACTTTAAGTTCTTATTTTAAGAAGCTTCTTAAGTGTGAATTAGGTCCTTAATTTCAAGCTCCTTCTTAAGTCTGGATCCAGCCCATTTGTGGATTTCACGTGTTGGGGCAAAACACAATCCTAATCAGTACTAGCCGTTCAGGTGGGTGGAATTAGATGGAGAAGAACACTTCCCCGTTTAGAACGATG
>WWET01000968.1:328640-340936 GCA_011038615.1 Limnodynastes dumerilii
ATATATAAATGTCCAGGAGCACAGGCACTCCAGCTACTAATAATGTATGTGCTCCGGTGCTTCACCAGTGTACCTGGAGGGTGAAACTAAAATAAGAAAGTATGGAGGGGATGAGGAAAGTATCAAATAAAGATACTGAAATGTTGGATTAATACCTGGATCATTGTATTTGTTTTCAAGTCTTTGAGTGCCACCCTCCATACTTTCTTTTATATATATATATATATAGATATATATATAGACTGGTTCTGACAGTGACACTGGTTTTGACACTGGTCTGAAACCTGTGGGGGCCCCTGACCCGTGGTGCCCTAGGTGGCGGCCTATGTCTAAGGCCGCCTCTGCATAAACATAAAGTACCATTAGATAACAACAAGGTAACCACCAACACATAGAGTGTTATTTTTTTAAATAACTTGATCCTCTATTTTGTATCCTAACATATTAATATAATCTAAATGGGTAATAATCTGCAAAGAGATTTACTATCCATTTTTTACATCAGCACAATGGTGCGAGTAAAGTGATATGGGTAGGTAAATATAAGAAATTATTATTTATAATTTGATCTAATCCAAATAATACAAATTTGATAATAATGTTTTTCTCATTGCTTTAAAGCAATTTTGTATTAGTTTGGACAGATTAAGTAGAGACTGTTACGGATCCTTACGGACAGGGCCGCTGTCATCAAATGCGGGGCCCGGGACCCAGCTGCAGGGCCCCGCCTCCATGTGATGTCATTGTTGACGTCACATAGGGCGGGGTACGGCATACATGCTTTAACAGCGGGCCAGTGCGCAGGGAAGAACTTCTGAATAGCTCTGAGCAGAAAGTATCTGCGGTAAGATACCGCCGATACCTGCTGCTACAGAGCTAGGTAAGTATCGGCGGGCCCCCATCAGGTTCCGGGCCCGGGCGTAGGGGACAGGCGCAGAAGATGTGCCCTAGGCCCCAAAATATCTGCTGGTGGCATAGGAGAATGAAACCCCTGCTGAATAAAACAATAGGCAATTCTGGGGTGACTACAAAGTAATTTCTCTCTTTCTGGCACTACAATTCAGTTACTGCTGACTTCTGTGTGATTGGGACAGCAGATAACAGAGAAACCATTACATTTGGAAGCAGTGTCCAAAGCAAACATCACTATCCCTAGGACAGAAGAATGTTGTCAGTGCTTCAATTGTTGATCCTAAACAGTTAACAATATATAAAACTCAGTCTTGCAAAGAACATTATCAAAGCAATGAATAAAGTGGGCTTGCGTTTGCACACTTACACAATTATTCCTGTAGGATAAAAGGGAATAATGCTTGACGGGAGCCTTGATAGTCTGCTTAATCAGGTTGAAAAATCTTCATGGAAGTCAAGAGCTATGGGGTAGATCCAGAACTAAGCACGCTAGCCGCTGCCGTAAAAACGCTATTTTGTATGAACTGCGCATGCGTGCGGCAGATGTTACGCCACGTAACTCTGAACGTATATGTACCTGCCTCGTGTTAACAGCATAACTGAATAGAGGGGCGTGACAGGCATATGACACCCGTAATTACGCTTCGTAGGCGGGGTTTAAATCGTATAGTATGGATGTGCTTTGGCACTTATGTACGTGAAGCCTATACGTACATAAGTACTTACGCTGTGTAAAGTTAAGGTAGGGTGCAGCAAGCGTAAAACGGACAAAGTACGCACAAGCGAAGGGAGTGCATAGTAAATACACTACGCGATGAAATGTAATGGAAACGTAGCTCGGGATCTAGCCCTATGTTTGTATTGTTGATCAATGTAATGTTATATGTGACAAAAAATAAGAAACATGTTGTTGACCAGCGTAATCAGTCCATTTCAGGGCACTTTGGCTGGAAGGGCTGGAAAGTGCTCTGGATTCTAGCAGCAAAACACATCATTTATAAATGACGTAGACCGAGCTGGATGGTAAATCCATCTGTGAAGCTGTATAATTGGCTGGTATTTTCTATACTTCTAAATGCAACTAAATAAACAATCTACAAAGTGTTTTAAAAATAAATTGTCATTATATAATATTGTATATATTATAAATAACATACCACAGATTAACACTACGCTATACATGCGGTCACAGATTAAAAAAACAAAACTGACATACAAGTATCATACCTTACATGTAGTCAGCCAGAAACAACACAGTACAATCATTTTCCCTTTTTATCCAATAAGTACAGTACGGCTGGCTTGCTGCCTTCTATTTCTTAAATAACAGGTTCTAGCCAAAACTTCTCTCTGGATGTTGTTAAACTTTCCATATAAAATACTACTGGGCACATTGATATTAGTGGATTATTACTTTTATTTCACTGCAGAATGGAAAGAAAACATCAAGAAAAGAAAAGAAAACTAATTTTCAAAGACATAGGGCTCTATTTACTTACCTTCCTCGTTCCCTGTGAAGGAAGCTGCATCAGGCTGGCTTATCATCGCAGCGAGCCTGGCAGCTTCCTTCACATGATTTACTAATACTCACCCCTCCTCCGAGGTCCCGCGATGAGCTGCGGGTCGGTGCTGCACTTCTTCTCCATGCGATCCCTGAATGAAGTACTGCACATGCGCAGTATCTCTCAATCAGGACTTAGAATAACAGCTATTAGGGGGAGGAAAAGAGGGGTATATGGGGACATCGCTGGAATACTTACCCCTAACGCCAGTCTGAGCTGGCGATAGTCTAACGCCGGGAGCGGAGTGTAAAACTCCGCTCTGACGTTTTGTAAATATGATTAACTTCATTTTAATGTGATAGGGCTAGTTTTGAAGTGAAAACTGGCCCTATCACACTAAAATGATCTCTGTAAATAGACCCCATAGTCCAGAGGAATAAGGATAAAAATCACCAATACTTCTCAGTATCATTTCCTCAGTTTTCTATCATCATATTCAACATACTGATAAATTTCAGTTGCTGATTTTTCATTTGACAAGTGTAAAAATATTTTTGTGTATAAATGTTGTTGTGGAAGGTAATCATATTATTAGAGGAGAAAACGCGAAATATTACTTTTAATATTTTGCTGGGGAAAAGGTATTTTGTAATATTTTTATAAATATATGAAATAAAGTTTTAGTTATTTTACAGCAAATTTTGTGCCAAACCAGTGCACTTCAATCTTTTCTTTCCCACTCTACTACTGTCTGAATATAGTATAGTCTCTGTCGTGCATTATATCTTTGTAGTCCTGCTACACGTAATAAGACACTGAAAACAGTCCATATCAAATGCATAGAGGGGTGAACAGGAGTGAATTTCACATCAAAGGACCAGATTCAGAGATGGAAAATGAGAGAGGAAAGTTACTCCTGGGCAAAACCATGTTAATTTCAGGGGAGTCAAATTTCATCTGTTGCAAACAGTATTAGAGTTGAGAAGTGATGTTTTCTATCCCCAGTCTAAATAACAGTGTGATAGTAAAGCTGGTCTGTGTGCAATAAGCAATTCAAAGATCTATCCCTGCATGCAAAGAATACAATTAACTTGACTCCCCCTGAAATCAACATGGTTTTGCCCAGGATAAACTTTCTTCTCCATTTCAATCTCTGAATCAGGTCCAATGTCTCTGAAGCAGGGATGCTGATGATTGTGCAGTCTGCACTGTGCTGACTCACCTAGTATTAATAATAAGGGAGTTTTTTATTGGGATTTAAATATATTTGGTTTTGATTGGATAAATAATAGTAAACATACCTGCTACTTAACAATCATATAAAAACACAAATTAAATAAATTAATCTTATTGCTACTACTATTAATGTTCCATTTTGAATATCAATATCTTCATTATGAAAAAATTTCTTATTAAAATACTTACTGTACTTCCAGGTTAAATCACACAAATTTGCTAATTCTCTAGAAGGCCCAGGAGATGCATTCATTTCAGTAAGAACTCCTGGACTACTGGCAGAGCATACTAAACTTCCCCAGTGCGGTTCCATGTCACATCCATCATAGCACCTTGTCCTGTTCTCTAATAGATGTAAACAGGGCTTAATGACACAGGGGCTGATCCAGTGTTTGAAAGTAAGGGCAAACCAGGTGCAAGGTCCGTGCTTTTGATCCTCCAAAGCCTCCCGACATTTGATCTAGCAGTCTCACAAAAGATTGCTGGGACTGTGTCGACTCGGAAGCCTGTCCCTGCCAACGGACGGAGTGCCTGTATCATCGCACTATTAACTTTCCCCGTCATCGGGAAACCAACGTATCCTGCATAATATCAGGTTTTATTTCACGTATATTGTGTGTATTGTGATCTCCTATATGCATATGACCTATTGTGTACTGAGATTCTCCAAATACATGTATTGAAACGTTTGTAGAGATCCAACATAGATTTTAATGATTTCATGTATTGAATTTATTATTACCAGTATTAATAAATTATTTATATTTTATTTAAACCGGTGTAGTGATCCTTCAGCCATTGTGATAATCATCTATAATCATATTGTCTAATATTACTATCTACATATCTACTTCAGCGCTGTGTTTCTAAAAACTTTAGCAAGTATTCAGTCTGGCTAAACCATTTTGCAATGCAAGGTGCTAATTAATTGGAATTCTTTTGCATGCAGTCAAAATACTTTGTATTTGCACATAGAACTCACATACTGCATAACGTTTTGTTTAATCTAGAAATTAGAGTTGAGCTAAGAAACTTTACCTCTCAATTCTAATTCTGCTTTCACAATTTAAATCCCCCCCTTGCAGCTCAACATAGTATTTCTCAGGTCTACACTTGTATCTTAAAAAAAAGGTGTAAATGCACTTCTGGCCCACAATTTGCATTAACTTAGCTCATCAACTCAAGTCCTTAGGCTTCTCAATGATGGGAATCACAGCAATGAACAGTTGGGAGTGGGGCTTTGCACAAATGGAACGCCTTACCAAAAATGATATATTGGCAAGTATAACAAATGGTTGCTACGGTCTTCAGCAAGCTCTTCTAGAAGTGGGGACATTTTAAATTCTTTACAGGAAGCGTCCCTCAAGCAACTGGTGAGAGAGCACATTTGAAAAGAGGTCATCTTAGATTTGTTACTCACAAATGGTGACAGAATCTCAGAAGTAAATGTGGGTCCAGTGACCATCAAGCAGTATGGTTTAGTATAATGACTGAGAAAGACACGTACCACACAAAGACGAGAGTCTTTAGGAAGGCGGATTTTGTGGAAATGGGTAAATGTGTAAGTGATTCTTTGGCAGAGTGCAGGCACATGAAAGGAGTGCAGGAGCAGTGGGGAAATAAAAAATGCATTATTAACAGCAACAGACCTTTGTATAAGAAAGGATAGGAAAACCCCAAGAAAAAGAAAGCCAATGTGGTTTACAATAGAGGTAGCAAGTATAGTGAAAGCAAAAAAGATGGCCTTTCAGAATTATAAGCAAACTCAAAAAAATTATGAAAGGGAGGAGTATTTTGCAAAGCAGAAGGAAGTTAAAAAGAATATCCGGGCAACAAAGGCACAAACTGAGGAAAAACTGGCTCACTTGGTACGAAAAGGGGACAAAAGCTTTTTTAGGTATATAAACGAAAGGTGAAAAACTAAAGAGGGTATCGTAAGGCTCAACGCTGTGGAAGATTATCTTATCAAAAATATCTGTTCAATATTTGGAAAAGAAAGAGGAGGGAAGGGACCACTTTTAAATGGGAAGACTATTAATACAATGGGGGAAATTACTACTACTTTCATTGAGGAGCAGATACTAAAAGAACTTTCAAAGCTGAAAGTGGACAAATCAATAGGACCAGATGGGATACATCCTAGGATACTAAAAAAGTTTAGAGGGGTGCTGGCAAAACCATGAACTGAATTATTCAGCCAGTCACTAACAACTGAGGAGATTGCAGAGGACTAGAACATAGCAAATGTTATCCCTCTGCATAAAAGTGGAAGTAGGGAAGAAGCAGCAAACTACCGACCAGTGAGTCTAACATCAGTAGTAGGGAAATTGATAAAAACACTGTTAAAGGAACATGAAGGTACAGTATCTTAAATCCAGTCACTTACAGCATCCCAAGCAGCATGGATTCACTGGGGAAAGTTCATGACAAACAAATCTTATTGAATTTTATGACTGGGTCAGTAAAGTATTAGATAAAGGGGGAGCTACAGATATAGCTTAAATAAATGTAGTCGTTAATAGTAAATGGAATCCCTTCTGGGGAGGGGAAGGTAACCAGTAGATTCCCCCAGGGTTCTGTACTTGGACCAGTGCTATTTCATATTCTTATAGGTGATGTTGCCTGTTGTATCGAGGGGAAAATATGCCTTTTGCAGATGACACAAAGATATGTTATAGGGTAGACACGCAAGGAGGGGTACACAAAATAAGATCAGATGCTTGAATGGATAGGGAGAGGAATTAGTAGCAGAAAGAGAGAAGTAGTGATGCTCCTTTATAGATCATTGTTACGCCCTCACCTAGAATACTGTGTTCGGTTCTGGAGGCCATATCTCCAAAAAGACATAAATACATTACAGACTGTGCAAAGAAGAGCAACTAAAATGGTCCATGGCCTGTGTCACAAAACATACCAAGAAAGACCAGAGGAACTAAACAGGTATATCTTGGAACAGATAAGAGAGGGGGGGATATGATAGCAGCTTTCAAATATATCAAGGGTTGTGACCGGTTAGTGGAAGGTAGCATTTTTTAAAGGAAGTGGTGTTATAGAACACGGGGGTATAAAAATAAACTGGAGGGTGGTAGATTCAGAGGAAATGTGCGGAAAAATGACTTCACTGAAAGGGTGATAGATAATTGGAATAGCCTCCCATCTGAGGTGGTTGAGGCTAACACAATATAACAGTTTAAACATACTTGGGATAAATATAAGGATATCCTAAATCTCAAACTAAATTAAGAGTAAATAGGATCCAGGGTCATTATAGTTTTAAATAAACAACTGGGCATACTGAGCCATGTGGCTCTTATCTGCCATCACTTTCTATGTTTTTACTGAGCTAGCATATAGGGCTGGATTCACACCAGCGGACGTATTTTACATACGTCCGCATTTTACCGATATTTGCTACTTCGCATGTGTAGTAACAAATTTATGTAATCTACGTTACGTAGATTGCGTAAATGCGGAATCTATAGGCAATCTATGTAACCAAATAATATGTAGATTACGTATTACTTTTTGCACTAATAGGCTGCTGGCGCTCCTATTGTTTTGTTATGTATGTGAAATACGTCCGCTGGTGTGAATCCGGCCCATAATGTGAAAACTAAGCTAATATCAACAATCCAAAAGAAAAAAAAAATTAAAACCTTATACAGAAAAACAATCCTACCCAAACAATAAATATGGTGAAAATGCAAAAATAATCCAATGACGCTAAAAAAAGTAAATGAAAAATCTAATGTGGCAAATCCTATTCACACAAACACTAGGTATTTTGTATACATGCTCAGTGGCTTATTAATGCCCTTTCCAAACTTGCCACCGATTTAAAAATTGCAAGTATTACCAACAGGAGCTAGTGTCATAGGGCCTAATTCAGAGGCTGAAAATAAGAACCATGTTGATTTCAGGGGGAGTCAAGTTAATTTTATTCTATGCATGCAGGGAGAATGCTTTGCTTTTACTTATTGCACACAGATACCTGATCAGCTTCACTTTTAAACTGCTAATTAGACTTGAGCTGGGAAACATCACCTTTTAACTATAATACTGTTGCAACAAATGAAATTTGACTCCCCTGAAATCAACATGGTTTAGCCCAGGTGTAACTTTAAGTTCTTATTTTCAATCTCTGAATCAGGGCCATAGTCTCCTGTCTGAAATCTTTCTTTTGGAGCCAGGTTAAGGTGAGAATGTTATCTGAACATTTCCTTTCTCTGACTTCGATTCTAGAGGGACATTTGGCTATTCAGCCACGCCCCTTGATGGGAAGCCAAATGTGCTCAGTAAATGTGACTAGCAATTTTCCATAACAGAGTGCAAACTGAACATGTGAAATGTTAACCCTATATTCCCTATACATCCCTGACACTTTCTATAACTATTCCTTTCAAGCTGACTTTCTCTAGTATGTACTAGTAAAGTGAGAGCTAGAATCTGATTGGTTACTATCAGAAACATCTCCACTTTTCCAAACTTTGCGCCCACTTTATTTAAGCGGCCAATGCTTTTCAATTTCTCTTCTCTTGCAGAATGAGATTTGCTACATTAGGATTTAAATTCACTTATTTCAGCATCATTACATCGTGTTTGCATTACATTTATTGTTTGGATAGGATGTTTTACATGGTTTTCAATGTTTTCTATTGGAGTATTGATATTTATTTTTCTTCTATGGTTGATATATGGTATTTAGGTAATAGTACCCACAATATTATTCTACTTTTTTCCTATACATTGCTTGAAAGTGTGGTGAGACTTTTTAGATAATAGGTAGGCTGCTGGTAGAGGAGGGCTCTCTTCATCCCTTTTTACATTTAAGTATAACAAATTAATAGGTTATGTTCCCGATAAATGGCCACAGAAATACAACAAAACAACTGCACACTATTGGGATGATCTAGTTCTGCACTTGCAGATTTTTTTAGGTGTAAACGCAGCAATTGTTAGCACTGAACATGTGCAAAACTGGAGCACGCAAAAATAACGGGCACAAATGGCTGATCCATCTGTATTTACTTCTGTGCACTCTGTGCTAGTGGAACAGAGTTTTCCACTATAATAAAATGAGAACATAAACGGTGTAATGCAACTGCTATGTTTGCCTGAGCTCAGGGCTGGTGTAAGTGATGCTAGAAGAGAGTTTAACAAATGAAAGCCTCTAGTCTTATTGTAGTAAAAACACAGCCATACACATCTTACAATGAATAAATCTGTCAAGTTTCATTTAAAACATAATCTACATTAAAACATTTTTTTAAAACACACTCTTCATACGTTAAACTTTACTGACAATTTTTTATTTTTTTTATTTTTTAAGACTCCGCATTGCAATTTTTCTTAGGCATTTTTTATAAATATAAAAGAAAAAATAGATCTGCCAACGCCAGTATACACCTGATTTGGGCATTGAGGGAGTCGGAGCCTCCAGCCACGGCTACACAGTGAGCCGTCTGACTCTCGTCCTCTGCTTTGGAACGCGTCTTTTGGCCGCTACACGTGGGAGACGTACCAGCATTATCTCCTAGGTTGTGACGGACCTGTGAGCCTCTTTACACCTCTCTGGTCGGGACCGGCGTGTAAGTTATCCATCCTCCTTACACTACTCTGGAACCCGCTGTTTGACCTATTTGTGGGATACACATGAGCTCTACCCCAAATTGTTCCCTCGTTCACCTCAAATTGATGCCCTCAACCTGATACAGGACTTTGTCTGGGCCATCTGTGGGATACACGTGAGTTCTCCCCATTACTACATTGTCTACCTCATATTGGTGCCTATAACCTGATATAGGATTATTCCAACACTATACACATCACATTAAGGATCCAGTCATTTTGGAATTTGGACTTGTGGCATTGCTATTCCATCAATTCTCTTTACATCCTAGGACTTTTCATTTATGTCAGCAATCTACTACACAAGTCGATCTTATCAAGGGTATTTTGAGCAATTATTTTAGAATTTCCTAATCATATGAAATAGGCTGCATTTTTTACTTCAAAAAATGTTATAATATTTAAAATATATATAATATATAATATATTTAAATATAGTCATCTAAACCTGTATGTGCAAAATAATAAAATTGATTTTATTGAATGTCATCTAAAAATGTATACCACAAATTTGGCTGCAGCAGTCTAAGTCAAAATAGGTGACCCAAATATCATAACTAGAAAACAATATGGTAAGTTCTTGAACTCCTCAAATATGATTGTATTTTAACGCAGTGTTCTTTACAGCACACCACAAAAAGACAAGTGCTTGACACTGGCAGTGATACTGCTGGAAAAAAAGAACTTTCTGAAACACAAAAACATCTAGGAACGGATTCACACTTACGATTTTGTTACTTTTCCTGTGTGTGTTTTTAGGCACGGTTGAACTGCGCATTTAGGCACGAAAGTCCATTACACAAGGATTTGTAAATCGGACTTAGTGACATATGTACGGAGGGGCGTGACTGTCTTCCGTAGTTGCTTAGTTTAGTGAAAGTGGGGGGGAGCTTTTAAATGGACTAATAAGAGTGCGGTTTGTCATGTACACATATACGGAAAGAAAATACGCACGTAACTGCACAAGTAGAGTTTAGGTTGCCCTATGGACCCGTAAGTCACCGAAAACTGTGTGATGGAAGTGTCATAGGTGTTGCCTTGCCACGTACGGGCATATGTTTGCGTACTTTATACACACGCATCTGTGAATACGGCCCCTAAATTTATCTCAGCAATTGCACAAATGTTTGCGTTTATTGAGAAAGTAAGAATGTACCACAGTCTGTCAGCAACAGAAAAGGAAATGACTGATTGAACTGGAAAATAAGCTAAGACATGTCTTCTAGGGCTAGATTTACTAAACTGTGGAAAAGGAAAAATGGAGATGTCAATCATAGCAACCAATGAGATTCTAGCTTTCATTTTCCTATTACATACTTGAGTTGCTATGGGCAACATTTCCACTTTTCCTTTTCCGTAATTTATTTAATTAGACAATTGCTACCTGCATACCTGATCGTAATGGGGCTTCCCTGCCCCATCCCCTTATTAGCATGTCTATCTCCGTGGCGGTGATACGACATGCGTAATGGGGGGGAGCCTTCTTTTTGTAAGAGCCAGCGTACGTAACGTTAGTTACGTATGTCGACACGTATGCGCATAACCTTCTAGACAGGGCAATTACGTACGCGCTGTACATAATTTCCTTGTCGGCCATAGCCCAGTGATGTGCCTCTTGAACATTTTTGCGTTTCCCTCATGTATAAATGAGCGAAAAGCCATTTATTTGGTACATAGACAAAGTTATACTGTGGTCATTTGAATGACTGATTAAATATTGCCATTGGAAATTCATCTTCTATGTAATAGAAGTGCTACAATTTCTGTCTATAATGGCATCAGCATCTTTGCAGCTTCCTCCACACAAACAGGAAGTGAGTATTCCCAGCCAATCACATTTTGGAATGTACACTACTAGTCTTCCCCCTAAAAGTAAAAACATTTCTGGAAATCAAGTACAAAGGTAGCTGAATCAGTAACTACAGTATTAAAATGTTTATTATCATGCACTCAAGTCTTTCTTCTTTTTTGTGAACCTTATGCAGTATATATAAATAAAACAATGTACTCTTTAATATTGCGTTTTCAAGTTTTATCTACTTTCATTTCCTGTATTTTACCTAATACAAAGCTTGTGATGATATACTAGTAAAAGGTTTGATTAGCTAATTATATATAAACACATATATATACACTATATGGACAAAGTATTTGGCCACACCTGTTAAGTATTGAAATCTGGTGTTTCAATCAGACCCGTTGCCACAGGTTTATAAATAAGCACCTAGTTATGTAGTCTCCTTTTGCAAACATTTGTGATACAAAATGGGTCATTCTAAAGAGCTCAGTGACTTCAAGCATGTTACTGTGATAGGATCCCACCTCTCCAATAAGACAGGCTGTCAAATTTCATCCCTGCTGGATGTTCTATGGTCAACGGTAAGTGATATTATTAGAATATGGAAGCATTCAGGAACAACAGCAACTTGTCAAATCACAGAGCAGGGTCAATGACTGCTAACGTGCATGGTGCGTAAAAGTGGCCATTCCATAGCCACTTCCAAACTGCTGATTCCATAGCTGAAAAGTTCCAAACTTCCACTGGTATTAATGTAAGTACAAAAACTGTGTAGTGGGAGTTTAATGGAATTGTTTTCCATGGCCAAGCAGCTGCATGCAAGTTTCACATCACCAAATCCAATTGTAAGCGTTAGATGGAGTTGTGTAAAGCACACCAATAATGGACTGTGGAGCAGTGGAAACGTGTTCTGTGGCATGATGAATCACACTATTTGGCAGTCAGATGGGTGAGTCTGGATTTGGCGTGTGCCAGGAGAACGTTACCTGCCTGAGTGCATTATGCCAACTATGAAGTTTGGTGGAGGACAGATAATGGTATGGGGCTGTTTTTCAGAGTTTGGACTAGGCCCCTTATCTTCAGTAAAGAGCAATCTTAATGCTTCAGCATTTTGGACAATACTATGCTTCCAACCTTGTGGCCCAGTGCACAAAGCAAGGACTATAAAGACATGGGGCTGGATCCAGACCTTGTTAAGTGCAGGCACTTAGTTACAACTG
>WWET01000968.1:341240-356814 GCA_011038615.1 Limnodynastes dumerilii
ATTTAAAGTGTACAGTATGGGCGTGCTAAGCTGCGTACGTTCGCGTAGTCTGTACGCCCGTTAGCGGACGTATTGTGTTACGTCTGGAAAAGTTAAGGTAGGGTTTGGGTAGCGTATTTTCACAAAATACGTCCGTGCAGGGGGTGTGTTAAGGGTAGCGGTGCGAATTTACGTACGCGAAAATTCGCTACGCGAACAAACGTAATGCAAACGTTGTTCAGGATCTACCCCAATGTCATTACAGTCCCTGTTGGTGTAATGGTCAGGCATCCAAATACTTTTGTCCATATAGTGGATATTTATATTGGACATAACATATGGTAGTATTCTTAGAATGACCAGATCCTAAGCTGTGTTTCCATGAGGTTTGTAGATGGAATCACAGTAAAAGTGAGCATACTGCATGCTCATAATGGTAGCGACCACAGAAGTATGGATTCAATGCTGCCCATTTGTCTGCGTCTGTGTACGTCTGCTCTGAGATAGTGGAACTAGAGTTTCCACTATAATTAAATGAGAAATAGGATGTTTTCTCATTTAAATAGTTGCAGCATCAGGAAAAAGTGCCTGCACTTCTGTCATGCGCTTGCACCATCTCAGGGGATTGTGTATGCAATAAGTCATTTTCAAGTTACATTTTTTTAATACTCTGGTTCAGGTCCCGTATCTGTATAATATGTGATTTTGTTTATTTGTCATCTATAATTTCTATTATATCTATGTAACGGATGTAAAGACACATGCAAAATTCAAGAATAATATAAAACACTTAACAAATATTGCTTTCATTTCCTGTCATTTTAAACTAGTGAAATTGTGTAATGTATAGTTCCTTGTACTATTTAATGCATGTAAAAGTAAAAATGCTTTATTAATGGATAACATGCTCCAGACAGACCTTTCCTCTGCACAACCAGACTACAATTTCACTAGAGTGATGACTTATTGCTGTGGTGATTTAGACAAAGGAGCCCTGTGCTTCTGCCCAAGATTAAACACAGCTGGATTACAGCTGTGCTGTATTCACCTAAATCAGTGCCCCAGACAGAATGAAATTCAATAATACTTCCAAATGCACTATTATGATGTTTAGGAATTCCGAGGGACTGTGGATTTTCATATCTGAGCAAACACTGCCAATTCTTTCTCCTTTATAAATCGTCATACATAGTCTATATATGTCAGCATTATTACACAGAAGAAGATTTTCCAGTGTCATGTCCATATAGTACATGACATGTAGCATCACCTTGATCTTCAGTCAAAGCAGATTTAAGTATCAATTTAGTCCAAGCAGACAACCTGTGCTGTGAGAACAGTCACGTCATTGCCTCGATTACAGAACAAGCAGTATGAAAGACAGCATAGGCAGTGAGATATTTGAAGATTGCAAATGGCAATCCTTATATTCATTGGGCCGGATCCAGACCTACGTTTTAACACATAGCGTATTTACGCTTTCGTAATTACTATGCACTCCCCTAGGCACTCCCCTTGGTTGTACGTATTTTTGCAGTTTTACGCTTTCCAAACCCTACCTTAACTTATCCAAGCGTGACTGCTGTCGGCCGTAATGGCTGCACTTACTTACTCACCTAAGCACGCCCACACTGTACGATTTACATGCCTCACCCCTCCTCCGAAGCGTAATTACGGGAGTCATATGGCTGGCACGCCTCTTTGTTCGTAGTTACGCTGTTGATCGTAGTCTCATAAGTACGTTCGGAGTTTCTGGTCATAACACCTGCCACGCGTATGCGCAGAACATGCAAAAACAGCGTTTCTACGACTCCGGCTAGTGTAAATACACGATGTAGCTCTGGATCTGGCCCATTGTCACAGCTGTAATTAGGATGGTGCTCGAGGTGCAACAGCCCAGATGAAGAGGGCAATAGTCTAATGGCCATTTCCCTAATGTAACAGCCTGTGCAGAGGAGCATTTTATTAAGTCCCAGTTTCCCACAACACTCAATGAAATAAAGTCAACAGGAACAGAACTGCCATCTGGGCCATAGAAAATGAATGATCTACAGAGGAGATGTATGTATAGGGACAAAGGGAACCAAGAATTTGAATTTGTTTTTCCTGAATGAAAAGCCAGGTCAAGTGATTGTGGTGTGCAATGGGGACACCTATAAAGGTCCTGCATCACAGATTCTCGGACATGGCCATGTACGAGGAGTTCTAAGCTCTAAGCAGCCTCTTTACTGTATTTCCCATATGCAACTTCATGGAGGAAGGGGAACACTGGTGATGTGCTTACTGGTGGACTTTGAGATTGAGGAAGAAATAATTATCATATATAAGTAAAAGTGTATAGAGAGTTTGCTTGTATGGAGAAAAGAGTAAACTGAGGTTGAATAAAGGGAGTGATATAGAAGGGCATTATAAAGGGTAGTAATGTGGATTATAAAGATGACTTTATGCCTAGAGGGTTTATTAGTTGTATGAAAAAGGGTGGGGGCTATTTTATAAGGTATAGTTTGTTGAAGCAATATCTCAAACACCATCAGGATCAACGGATTGGTGTTGTACCGGAGGAGAGCGTGAGGACAGAGCAGATGTTGGATTGGGCAGCAGGAGTGGGGAGAAGGTAAGGACTTGTACAGCCAACATTATGATGTCTGCTGTATCATTTTCTAATGTGCTATTGTTTGTAACTCATTTATATAACAGTAGTATAGTGTCTAATTTGGTAAGAAAACATATATGGTTATACAAAGTCTGACGATTATATGGGTGAACATGAAAAAGTTGCCAAAATTTTGAAGCACTATTTTGACAAAGAGTCAAGGCCTCCGAGAGGTATTGGCCCCAATACACCAACTAATTGGGGTCTCATCTATAGATAATTATGAACTATTTTATTTCACCTACCTCATCTACACCAGTAAAAGAATGTCTATACATTTCCCACATGCATTTGTAGTTCATGGTGGTCTGTTTGCAAATTTCTATATTTTAAGACATAAATTCATTGCAATAGTTTTGCAAGTATCTACCAGTACTGTGCCATTTGAAACACTTAGTTTGATGTAATAAGCTTAAACTATTTAAAATAGGATTTCTTTGAATTGTTGTTTTGAAAATTTGATACTAAACTATTTAACTGCACACTTTAATTCCAAACACTTACTTCATTTGTAATATCTCTTAAAGTTATTATTTCAAGTACAGTGCTACAGTACATTACATTTTATACAAGTGATCTAATATATCTTGCAATGCCAGTAGACTTGTTACATAATTGATTGCAGTTTTATATAAAGCTTGCCATTACTTTACAAACATCAGTATTGTATTATGTATAAAATATTTACTTCAGGGTATATCAATTTCAGAGGCCACTTTATCAGATACATATTTTCAGGTGTAAATGTAGCATGTTTTTACACTGCACAATAAAGCAGATGCTTACTTAAAGAAAGCACACAAATTAACACATATGTTAAGTTCTAGGGTCTATATTTAACATAAAAAAGACTACTGGGGCATGTGTAACACTAAGAAGGAGAATTATTATCTGGGCATATTATGTACAGGAAGAACTATTCAGGGTTGCATAACATGTATATGTTATATTGGTTGGGGGTGGAAACATTAACTAAGAAAGGGAAATAAACATATTTATATAAGAGGAAATGAGAATACTAATGCATGGGAATGGAAATTAAGGAGTTATGAAGCTGACAATGAGTAGGGGTATAGGGCATTAAGCTTATAGAAATCAGATAAAGAAGATGAAGGAGATTGAGGGATGAAATGGAAAGTACAGAAAGATACACACACACACACACACACACACTCTCGTACATACGTGTCAAACTTTTTTATCTGGTTCCTACATTCTAAGATTTGTCAAGCCCATTATATTAAAGTGTGCCTCCACAAATACCCAATCAGTGGTAATAGCTAATTGACTTGCCGTAAGCATAAAAAGGTGCTTGTTTAAGTTTATATAAATACATTTTTTTTAACAATTTACATTTCCTCATCTGTTTTTTTGAGTTATACGCATGCTAAGATAAAACAGAAGAGGTAACTGGGCACACACATATCCAATTATCAGGATGATCATACCATTTTTGTGTCTTGGTGTTATAAAACAGGTCACATCTGTTCATTTGGTTTTCCAAACATCCTAAAACTCCTTAATCCTAAAAATCACTAAAGGTACAATGTCAGACACATGTGGGTAGATTGAACACAGGTATGTTCGTCTGGCAGTCTTCTGTGAAGTATAGGCAAATATTTGTAGTGTGTATGGAGACACTAGAGATGATGATGTCAGACCTGCTGGTAAAGTGATACAGTGTACGCATGATTCAGAATCCTCATCATGACTTGCAAGCACCAGTCATATTGTAACAGCCATCCCATCTTATGTGTGATTATATAAGTGTGCAAAGCTTAACATTGCAAACATTGGCCTAGATCCAGAACAACGATTGAGAGAGAATTTACGTGTGGCGGACACGTAAAATCACGTTTTGGTAAGTACTGCACATGCGCGCCATAGAAAATACACTCCGTAACGTAGCGTAAATGTGAACATATGGACCATTCACGTATGTGTTGCGTAAATCCTTACGTGTGGGCGTGCCAATTTTACATGAGTTAAAAATACGTCTGAAATATGCTATGTAGGCGGGGGGTTGTAATTAAAGTGTACAGTATGGGCGTGCTTAGCTGCGTAAATACGTGTTGCACATACGTACGTGAGCGGATGACATCGGTTACGTGGGCAAAAGTTAAGGTAGGGTTTGGAAAGCGGACCTCGGACAAAATACGTATATTCAAGGGGTGTGACTAGGGGAGTGTATAGAAGGTACGCACACGTAAATACGCTACGCAAGGAAACGTATTGCAAGCGGAGTTCTGGATCTACCCCATTCTGTATATGATGGCTTCTACATGTGCTGCTCTGCTTCACTTCCACCATACGGTAATTGGTCCAGTTCAACATTTCTTAATTCATTATCACTGTTTTGATGTCAAAATTCAGTATAAATGCTGAGCAAAATCTAAACCATTGTTTAGCCTTCTGAGGATTAAAGGTCACAATATGACTATTATATTGTAAAAATGTTTCACTAATAGTAACCATTTGACAATGCACAATATGAACAATGACAACATTTTTTTTAAACTACGAATATAATATAAAAATTGTAGATTCACATTCTTTTATATATGTCACATTATACAAGAGATAAACTGCTGTAAACATTAGCAAAAAATGCATTATATATTACCTGATACAAACACTGTCCAGTACTGAATCAACCAAAAAGTCACAGTTGGGGGGGTATGAATTTACGGTATTCATATGTCTAAGTGAAATCTGTATACATGATCGCCACTGGGGGTGTGCAAGAGAGGAGGCTAAAGAGAGACATCATGGGCCACATTCATAGATACGATTTTGCTACTTTTCCCGTGTGTATTTTTAGGATTGGAGTAACTGCGCATGCGGAGTAACTATTTTTAAGCAAGTTACGTAGGATTTAGGCACGGAAGTCGGTTAGACACAGATTTAAAAATTGTGCTTAGTGGCATACATATGGAGGGGCATGGTTTTCTTCCGTATGTGCGAAATTACGTGAAAGTGGATAAGGAGAGACATTTAAATGGCATTTTGAGGGCGCAGTTATTAATGTACGCACATACCTAAGCAACTTAGGCACGTAAATACGCCCGTAGAGGTAAGGGTGCCCTATGGAAGCGTAAGTCACCAAAAATCCGTCCGAGTGTGGGGGTGGGTCATGGGTGTTGCAGCATAGGTGCGTGTATTTGCGAACTTTTTACACACGTATCTATGAATTCGGTCCCATGAGGTTAATATTGGGTTACTAGATAACCCTCTCTCCATCATCCTTGATTAAAAAGACAACCCTGCCATACTAATGCTTGTTTAGTCATTTATTTCAATATTTTGGATTATTTTGGAAGTCCAAAATAGTTTCACTTCTATTAAAGCTATTATATTGTATTTAAGAGAAGTTGTGCTTTTTGCAGGTCATATTGCTTGCCATATTGATTGTGACCTCAAATTTGCACAAGTAAAAATGGAGTCCAACAGATTTCAAAGATATAATATCTTGCTATATTATGCAAGTTTTATATAGAAAAGAGTGAACGAGAACACCCATATCCTGCAAAACAGAACAGGATATAATTAACAATGTTCTAATATAAAAATCACAAAAAAGGAAGTACAGTCAGGAGATGAGTCTTATTTTTAATTCTGTTTGTTTGCACATGTAATCATGTGCAGTAGGCATAACAAAAATTATTTAAAGCAAGTATGATCTTAATAGGGGGCCGTATGGAAATGCGGCTGGAGTTTTTCGATATGTTCTACTGCGCATTTGCAGTAATTCTGTAACGTAGATTGTGTATACGGCCCAGGATTATCAACAAGTGCACAAATACAACTGCTAAGTAAAATAAACTTGTAAAGCTGATAACATACATAAAATAACAACATGCTACATTTTTTATGTAATTTTAATGAATTGTTGGGGCCACTGCACACATAGATAAAAATGAAACTTCTCAACATATTTGATCTGTGGTTTTTTTTTCAGTTTTAAGATGAGATTGACAGACAGATTCAAAGGACAGAAGACATAAAAGCCATTTTTTTTAAGTATTCTCGCTATTGTGCACCAGATCTAGACATTGTATTTGGAAAAAGTTTATTACATTTTAATCAAAGGCACATTACACATCATTGCATGCAACAATCTACAATACAAATTATTCTGAATACCTGTTATGATTTTTTATATGTTCAGAACTGGTTTATCTTGTCATTTAGGACCTGATTCACACTTAAGAAAGCTTTAGGTGCCTAAATATACGCAACTAATAGCAAGGAAACTCCCTCGGCACGCCGCTGGTTTTCAGGTTCTTATGTGACTTACGAGGGCCATAGGGCTCCCTTAACTGTAGTTTCGCATTTTAATGCGTAGGGTGTCTATTAAGGAATGTAAGTGCATAACCGCACCTTCGTTCCGTCATTTAAATGCCATATCTGCGTATCGGCCTATTTACTTATTCATAGAACGCCCATTTCTGCGTATATGTTACTACGAACCTAGAGACTTTAGGTTCGTAGTGTATAAGCATGGAATATACGCACTTAAGTCCAACGTTAATCGCGTAGAAAACTACGAATGCGCAGTCGATCTGTTCTTAAAAATACGCACCTAAAATCAAAAGAATTCTTAGTTGTGAATCAGGTCCTTAGTAACCGCAAGTAAGTCATAAAACATAAGGATTACCACAGTATAAATTATGGAGATACTTGGATTCAGAGTGGAGGGTACAACCCATGGCATAGCATAACATTATATTGTGCAGGCCCAAAAGAAATGCGCACACGATTACGGCAGTATAGGTCCAAATTCAACTCACTGTTGCAACTGCCTGCATTCTGTGTAGTGTTTTTTGGGAAGTAAGGGGTGGAGGGACATAGTCAGTGTACAGTAAGGACATGCTCACACAAGGGAGCCTGATCCAAACACGAACATAGACATAGGTACTCACAGTTTGCAGATAAATAGTTACAAATGCTACAGGGCATGTCTAAGTACAGGAAGCTATTGATTGCTGACACTCCACAGCCTATAACAGACCATTGCAGTAGCATTTAAAACAGGGTTGCCGACTGTCCCGGAATGTCCTGAAGACTCCCAAAATTCGGGTGGTTCTCCCAGTAACCGGGGAGAGCCTGTAAATCTCCCACAGCCTCAAGTCCTGCCCCCACGTCTGGCAACACCTTGTATCCTAGTGTTGTTATGGACAGGGAGGCACTTGATGATGCTATTTGCATATTCAAGCCCCGCCTCCATCACTAGTAAATCTAAAAGGGGATATTTGGAAGTCAGGAGGCAGTGCTTAAAGATGTGATTTGCATAAATTGTGTAATTAAGCCCTGCCCCCTGCATGTATTTATGGCTTTCTTCTGGGATCTCCTGGAGGGAAGCTATTAAAAGTCGGCAACCCTGATTTAAAATTCCAAAAGCAATGCTAAAAGTATGGCATTGCTGCTATGCACTGTGCTAAGTGTTTTTATTCTGTTTTATCATTTTTGTTATTTAATTTAATATAAGCTAATTAAATTCTTGTCTCTGAATACATTTGCACTGCCAGTGAAGCATTTACACAAAGCATAACACCAATTTCCACTGTGCATAACAGTAAACTACCTCACATTTGTGTCTAGATGTAAGGGAAAAGCAAGTATCTGGTACCATATCTACATTGTGCTTGGCTGTAAACTGTCCGGATGCATATCCCATGCATTGGAATAGGATGTATGTATCCAGTCTGGTACATTATCAGATTATAATGAAAATCAACTACTATAGTTCTTTGGTATTTATCTTCAAGATTCCATAAATGATTTATGCCATGTCATGTAAGCTCTGCTCACTTAATATACTGAGAGCTGTGAGTCTATGAGTGTGTGACACTGGAAGCCATATAAGTGGTATGGAGGAATGTTTTAAATGTACTAAACTTTCTATTTAAAGAAAAAACAAGTATATTAAATTGCTACTTTAAAAGAGAAACCAGACTTCTACAGCAGACCTCCCCTAAGCTGTTGGCTTTGTCTAATGACAAATCTGGCCTATTTTACTGAACACAACAAAATCTGTATAACCACCTGTCAGTGTTTCTGAAGATTTTAACTGAGCAGTGGCAAAAAGAAAAATGACACTACAATTCAATACACATAAATATGTTTGATGTTGATGTAAGTTTATGAAACAAAATAATCAGAACAATATATATATATTGCATTAATAATATACACAATTAGTAATAATACACAATTCTGGTGCTATATTATACATGTAGATAAGATTATATGTTTACCAAGACTTATTTTAATTATGCATTGTTGCAGTACTGACTGAATAGATTGTCATACTCTGGTATTTGCCAGTATTCTATTACATTAATAGGTGTGGCATATTACATGTAATGTAAATGCAGAATCAAAGTACATGCTTAAGTATATTTGACAATCTCTTAGGAATATCCATGCAGTAAAAATCCAGGCACTAGGCACTGTTCTGCAATTAGGCACAGAGACAGCTGTTACTTCCAGTAATAGCCTTCGTCATTTGTAGAGCCTACAGCTTCATGAATGCATATGTGTCAATTTAAAAAACAAATGTTGGCTGAGAATAAATTCTAGTAACGTTAAAGTTAACTTATTAACAGTACATTAAGGTGCCCAATTTTGTACTTCTAAACACAGTTTCACCTTTATTAATAAAGCCATTCTATATATTTCTTGATTACTTATCAGCTGTATTTATGGATGGGCAGCCTTTCTTCATTACTTACCTCCTACCACCTGTGTAATTTCTAATCCTCTTTTTCTGTTGCCTAGCACATTTTCCTGCTCATCGCCGCTTCAAATCTTTTTAAAATGCTGAATTCCATTATGCTATGGCTTCACAGTATGTCTATGTCACATTCCACTCTTAAGACTGGTAATTCTACTCATTTTAATCAACTAATAGCAGCAGTTACTAAATTACATTTACTAATTATATTTACATTTGAGAGCAACCACTGTAATATGGCATTAGAAATGTTTACCTATCTCCCCATGTTCATGTTTTAGATATTCATTCTAGTATTACAACACTGTAACAGTGGACCAGAGTCAGATGCTGATAAAGGTATTCGTTTGTTCAAAAGTACGCAATTATACGCTCGCACGTAGCAAGCCAGCACCCATGACACTCCTCTCTCACGGCCGTGCAGTCGTAGACTTACGCCTCCATAGACCACCTCTAACTTATGTGCGTATATGTATGCCTTACGTGCGATTCTATATAACCGCACCCTTTTAGAGTTATTTAAATGCCTCCCCCCACCCTCTTTCACGTAACTTTTCTGGTACGTATTTCAACCCCGCCCATCCGTACGTATATCCCCAAGTGCGATTCACATGTCCGCACCTAAAGCACTTACGTGCGTAAATTCTACGTTGCTTACATAAATAAAGTTACGTACGTACCTAAAAATACGCGCGCAACTTCACGTGAAAACAGATCTGTGAATACGGCCCAAAGTGAGCATTGTCCAATCGCTTTGATAGCTCTAGCTATTTTACGATCTGTGCGTGCAAATGCTATTAGTGCCAGTATCGTAACGCTACCTGTGCAATCCAAGACCTTTATTTGACGTATTCTGACACTCAGGGGGGGTCAGTTATAAGTGGGAGGTGTTTTTATTTAAATTGTTAAATAAAGTGAAATATGTTATGCACTTTTGTTATACTTGTCAGTCAAATGACATATTTTATAACTTTGTGTGTCTGTTTATATTTACATCCACATTCTACTGTGATGCAATTAATACATAGATTAAAACATCATATTTAAATTACAAATGGTGAATACATTTGTTTATAATAAGATATTATTGCTTGGGGATGTGGAAACGTTGTAATGTATTACAATAGCCAGGTAGATATTCCAAAAAGATTTTTTAAACATAATAAAATGCAGATGATGCCTGCAGAATATCACCAAGTTACTTCACATTCTTCTGTGAGTGACAATGACAAAGCAAATATTATGTGTTGCCATGGAAATATGGCAGGTATGTGCTAGAGATGATAATAAAAGCAAATCTGGTCACAGCTATCTAGCAAAAGGAAATAGTTTATTTAGCTTGTATGCAGCACTTAAAGAAGGGCTGTGGAGTCCATGCACTGTCTCCTCTATTTAACTACTGTCCAACTACATTAGAATGTCTCATTTCAGCATAAAGTACAGGATTTAGATTTAGCATTAGGTAAGCCCTAGGCACAACATTAATGGCTACCCTGCTGCCCTTCTTGGAAACATCAGATGCTTTATGATTAAGCTCAGAGGTCCTGATTCAGATTTCCATGGGATTTACGTCCGCACGAATATCTGTAACCACGGAGGAGGGGAGTGCACGCCCCTGTCACTAAATCCGCTTAAGTCCAGAACCCCACCTTAACTTTAACTGCTTCTCCCCAACCCCTGCCCTTCATTACCATGCCTAAAGCTGGCCATACACTAGAAAATTATCGGCCCGATTTCCCAATTTTCGGGTGATCGGGCAAATAATCGCTCTAGTGTATGGTACAGATCAATTGTTGAAACGTCAAATAAACGCACCAGAAACGCTCTGGTGCAATTATTTGATTGTTCAGCNGATGTAACGCTGAGCGTTAGCACGCTCAGCGCTACATCGTTGATCTGGATCAGGCCCAATGTCTAATTTCAGCAAAAAGTACAGGATTTAGATTTAGCATTAGGTAAGCCCTAGGCACAACATTAATGGCTACCCTGCTGCCCTTCTTGGAAACATCAGATGCTTTACGATTAAGCTCAGAGGTCCTGATTCAGATTTCCATGGGATTTATGTCCGCACGAATATCTGTAAGTAAGCACGGAGGAGGGAGTGCACGCCCCTGTCACTAAATCCACTTAGGTCCAGAACCCCACCTTAACTTTAACTGCTTCTCCCCACCCCCTGCCCTTCATTACCATGCCTAAAGCTGGCCATACACTAGACGATTATTATTCCCAATTATTGGGTGATCGGGCAAATAATCGCTCTAGTGCATGGTTGCCGACTTTTGGCAGCTTCTCTCCGAGAGATCCCGGAGAGAAGCTAGCGATGAGTGCAGGGGGCGGGGCTTAATGACGCGAATCACGTCATTAGGCTCCGTCCCCTGGCTCATACCGACCTGTTTTTACTTGGAATAGGGGTCGGGACGGGGCTTGATGCCGCAGATTGCGTCATCAAGTCCCTTCCTGTGCCTAGCAACACTAGTATACTAGTGTTGCTAGGCAGGGGGGCAGGACTTGAGGCCGTGGTTTCAGTGAAACCACAACCCTCTAGTCACTCGCGGGAGATTTGCTGGCTCTCCCGGGATACCGGGAGTACTGCCTGAATTTCGGGAATCTCCCGGACATTCCGGGAGAGTCGGCAACCCTGCTCTAGT
Organism: Limnodynastes dumerilii; assembly: GCA_011038615.1. Classification (NCBI taxonomy): domain Eukaryota; kingdom Metazoa; phylum Chordata; class Amphibia; order Anura; family Limnodynastidae; genus Limnodynastes; species Limnodynastes dumerilii. The sequence continues at coordinate 353,257 of WWET01000968.1, forward strand.
GTATGGTACAGATCAATTTTTGAAACGTCAAATAAACGCACCAGAAACGCTCTGCTGCGATTATTTGATCTTTCAGCAGGTTTGATTTAAAACGATATTTTAAAACGAAACTTTAAGGGAGCCAATCAGCAAGCTGAATGGCTCCCTATCCTTGTAATAGACGCTGCTGCTGATCTAAGTATAAAGCTGCTCTGACAGCTAGTAGTATACCTTCTATTGCAGGGAATAGTACAGAGAAGGACCAGCCGAACCCGCGCTGTGTGAAGCGCGGATTCGGCAGATCCCTATCTGTACTACTCCCTACAATAGACGCTGCTGCAGATCTATGCACTATGCTGCTCTGACAGCTTTAAAGGTATACTTCTAAGCTGTCAGAGCAGCTTTGCACATGGCTCTGCAGCAGCGCCATAGAGAGTGCTGCCTGCCCCCTTCCCTCTTCTGCTAGGATTATCGGTCCCAGCAGAGGAGGTGTATGGTGCCAATAACAGGACATTTCCCTGCTGGGACCGATAATCGTCCTAGTGTATGGCCGGCTTAACCCCACCTGTGTGACAGGGTTTCGGCATGCAGATTTGAAGGGCCGTCCCCTTCCATGGAAGTTCAGTATGGAAGCCATTTTGACATGAGACTTGCGTAAGTCCCCTTAAGAACGCATTTCTGAATCTGGTCCAGAGACAGGAGTCCTGGCCCTCGGCTTTGTGGCAGAAGAGATCTGCAGCTGGATACTTACCTCCCTTGCCTGTGGAAAGAGACCATTATGCAGAGTTCTGGACCAGGTCCATGATGATCACGTTGCCATTTTTTTATATGCAGTCAATCTTGGTAACATTACACATGGTATTGTGGCAGTTTGCATTTCTGAAGAGGGCAACAAAACGCATGATGATCTAGGTAGACTGGAGCAATGGTTAAGAATGTGGCAACCACAGTTTAATGCCATAAAAACGCAAAGTCATACACTAGGAACTCAAAACCCAAAAATCTCAATTTAGATTTAACAGCACTACATTAGAAGGTACTGAGGAGAGCAGACAAAGCAATGTAACAGCAGTAGTAATGACACTTTTTAGGTCAATGGTACGGCCTCACCAAGAATATTGTGTTAAGTTCTGGAAGTAATATTTCTAAAAGGACATACATACAATAGAGACAATGCAAATTAGGGCAACCAGATTGTGTCACAAAACATAGGAAAATTGAGGTACTAAAGACGCATAGCTTGGATTAAAGAAAGGAGCTTGCTAAATCGTTAACTAAATTGGGGTCTTACGCTGCAAGAGCTGTCATTCCCGTTTACTGGAGATCCACTAACGTCCCCTCAATCTCTGATTGGCTTAAGAGAGTGGAGTACTACAGGTCAATGGAGGAACTGATCCTCTCCTCTACCGACAATTCACTGAACATAAAGCCTGTTGGCTCCCATAGATCCTGTTTCTGGACACCTCTCCCCTAGCCAACTCTCTGTAAGGCAGTGGAACTCCTACCTCATACATCCTGAATTATGATAACACAAACCTCAGCTCACTGACACTTGCATCTGGTTGCCCCTCCCCACCCTCTCCTCTTTTTTCTTCCTTTCTTCTCTTTGCTCCTCTCTTCCTTTCTGTATCTCTTCCTTTCTTTCTCTCTTCCTATGTTGATGCTGTAAATGCCTTACAGGCAGTCTGTTACTTGTTGTTACTCCTTTGAATTGTTGCTGGCCTAGGCTAGTTACCAAGCTGTGTACCGTTTCTGATATATACTTTTGCTTCAAACATTTGATTGGTACGATTTGTACTTTTGCAATTTCTACACATAAAGAATTTATGCTAAATTGGGGTTTAAATAGGGTCTAGGACAAGTACAGTTCAAAAAATAGATGAAAAATGGCCGACTGGATGGGCCAATTGGATGCTCTCTGCTGTCAGGAGAGATGACTGTCTTGCTATTGAGCATTTCTACTATTGACAAAAGACATTTGCAGTAACACAAACATTTCAGTTTAATATAGTTCATTTCTATTGTTTTAACAAAACTTTATTCTCTTGGGGGATGATCCAAAGTTTGAGAGTAAAGGAAAAACAGGTGCAAGAATATACCTGAGCAAAACCATGTTGATCTGTGAGTGAAAGCTGATTTAAATAGTGAAAACAGAAGTGTACAGCTCGGCTAACCATGTTGCAAAGTGACGGGTGCGAATTTATTTGGATTCTTTATGCTTTATATTTAATCTGTAGATTAATGTCATTTAATTGAATCTGTAAATTAGTTTAGCCAGTAAATGTTACCTGTTAATTCTAATTCTGATTTTACAGTTTGCAGTTCAACATGGTATTGCTCAGGTGTACACTTGTTTGTAGGTGTAAGTGCAGCTCTGGTCAGCCCCTGATGTTCTGCTCTCTCAGTTTGCTTTATTCATTTCTACAAAATATTGTTGATTTTTTTCCCCTGCAGTTTAGTATCTTTTCTGCAAGATAATGATCAGGATCATGTGTTCCTAGATGCATGATACTGATCAGGAGTGCCTGGGAATAATACGTCATAAATGTCTGTACAAGTGTTAATGTGATAACTGATACAGTAATAAACGTTACTTAGCCTGAGTATAGCCCTGTGTATAAGAACTTATCCTCAGGAACACTTCAATATAGAACACAGTAATGCAATCATGTTTTACAACCAGAAATATATCAGCGCAGGGTTACTTACTTTCTATCTCTTCCCTCCGGGGGAGATCTTGGAGGGAAGAGATAGATGCCTGTATGGCAGTGGGGCTTAATGACCATCACTACTGCAATTTATAGTGTTCCTGTTGGTGGGCAGGGGGTGATGACAAAAATCATGTCATCAAGTCCCTCCCAATTCCAAGTAATACTAGGGATTGCTGTAATGAGATGAAGGGGAGATTTGTCTGCACTCCCCCTGCCCATGGTTTTATACCTGAGAAAAACCATGTCAATCTGCGAGTGAAAGCTACTTTAAACAGTAAAAACAGAATTAGAGTTCAGAGGTTACGTTTCCTAGCTCCACTCTAATTTCTAATTGCTATGCATTATGTGAGTTCTATTTGCAAAGTATTTTCCCTGCATGCAATAGAATTAAAGTTAATTTCCACCCTTCACATTGCAACATGATCTTCCACTTCCATTGTCATGGTCTACATTTCCACCTGTTTTTCCCCTAAAAAAAAACGTGTAAGTGCGTCTGGGGATCAGTCCCTAAATATTTTTCTAGCAGATATCGGTCCCATCACATGGTAACCTATGGAATGATGGACCTGAACCAGAGAACCAAGAGTCCTTACAGAAAAAATCCAAGTTGTTAGATAATGCCTGACTAGAATAAGCGACAATGTGCAGCTTATCAGGCTTTAATAGGGCCATTTATTGAATAAAAATCACTTACACCAGCTCCAGGTTCAAGCACAGCGAATCTGTGTGCACTAAGCCACCCCCTTTCTAATTTAAATATTGTGCAAACCCTTTTACACTAGTGCAGAGTACATGGATAAAGACACAGGCGAATGGGCAGTAGTGTGTCCATCTTTCTGTGTTCATTCTGGGCATGCGCGGTGCATAT